>BLBF01000042.1:5267587-5344458 GCA_015471245.1 Laticauda colubrina | reverse complement strand
GCATTGATACACAGTTGCAAACACATAAATGATACATAGTTACAACAGTCTGCTGCTCTTTAGAGCTACTGGTTCTACAGAGGTGGACAGAATCAGTAGAAACCCACCCCTGATCCTTATGAAACAAAAGAGTAGGTAACTGCAGCCCAGTGCTTGATTTGTCATTTCAGATATCAATGCTTTATGTGAGTGGTGCAGTGAAGTAGAGGCTGTGAGTTCGATCCTGGGTCGAGGCAGATATTTCCCTCTCTGGGCACAATATGAAAATATCTGCTGAGAAATCTGCATTAACAAAAGGGAGGGCATCCGGCCAGCGAACACTCAGCTCCATTCAGTTGCCCCGATTCCACCCCAATGCAAGGGATTATGAGGTCATTAAAAGACAAAAAAACCCAGTGCTTTATGTCTAATTACACTCAGGGTGTAGTAAAAAAAAATCAAAATGGCAGCCATGATGGTAGAATCAAAGATCCACTCAGTTTTTACAACAGACAACTAAGGTTTAACTGCACCACTGCAGCTACCATTTTTATTTTTGAAACCATACCTTGCAGATACTCTAGCAACTAATGTGTGAGAATGCCTATTATACGAATGTTGGGGTCTGCTTCTGTGATTGCTGTAGCCAATACGTTGATTTAATCATGCCAAGGCAGAGATCTGGAAGACAAGATGGAGTATCAGAGAAGTATAGCCACTTAATAGATGGCAGAGCCACAGAGTTAATCTCTGGTAGCCAAAAATACCATCGATGGAGTTTGGCAGACCTTTTATTCATTAACATGTTTTTTTTTTGATGGGAAAGAAAGGATGGCTTTTAATATACATTTTTTTCAATATATATAGTCCATAATTCATACCCTGGTCATATTAGTAGTTTTAGAGGTAGAAGTGGTTTAGAAAAGAGGACTCAACAGTTCAGGATACTCACAAGATATTCCAGCAATTTAGGGTAGGCAGGTAAAGATGGAGGGAACTCAGCAAGCAGGCTTAAATCCACCAAGCAGGGCTTGGATAATGTCTCATTACTAGCTAGAGTAGACCACTCCTCTCCTGAATTCTTATTTATCTCTACTGTGTTTTGCCTGAGAGAGTGGAAGGGGACTCTTTGGGGAAATGGTACAGTCACCAACAAAGAAACTATTGGAATTATGTTCCCTGCGCTTTCATTTTCCCAAATTACTTGTTCTAGGTTAGAACCTAGAACAAGGTTCTAGGTAACTTAAAAGAGTTTAAGGTATGTATCACTAACCTATACCATATATTATACTCTATCCATGCTACAGTAATGTCTATGCTTATGTGTGTATCTAAGTTAGGCACTGTCCTGTAAACATTTCTGTTTTCCTTAATTGCCTGAGCAACTAAATGACAAAGTCATTTAGCCATTGTTTAATCACCTTCAAGTTAGTTGGCTTATGTTGCTGCCAACTGCTCTTCTGACATGACAGTCTCTCAATCTGTTTTGTGGAGGGGTGGGTGGGGAAGAAAGTGCTTTACCATCTGCTAGTTGGCAGTAAGGCTCATGCCACCTCTGAAGGAGTGGGTGAGGCTTCCCTTTTCAGCTCATCTGCTGTTGATTTGCTGAAATCTGCTCTTCCTTCACTATTAGTCATCTACTAAGTTATACTGTACTTTGTTCTGACAGCTGCAAATTCTTCCTTTCTGTCCTCCCACAAAACACAACAATTCCTCCAACCCATACACAAGTGCTAGAAGCACGTGTGCATAGTTTATGGCTCGAAAGCAGCCTTAAAGTCCCATGGAAGGAAGAGCTTACCATAGCCACTGCAAAGTTTTCCTTTCACAGGGAGGCATAGATTCCAATAACTCCTCCTCTCCTTTTGGAAAAGATTCCTAACAAGTGGTAAACAGGATGCAGTTCCTGATCCTGAAGAAATACCATTATCTAGATCTCAAAGAATTCCTGAGAAACACACATGACACTCTGCACCTGAGCTGTCAAACTCCTGGCCTGCAGGCCGGATGCATCACATGCTGGCCATGCCCACACCCAGTTTAGCGAAGAGGAAAAAAATCCCGATACGTCATATGATGCCACTGTGACAACGTGAATTTGACACCCCTGCTCTGAACTTATCAATTGTTTTTCTAATTGCTGGCTTACAGATGATCTCTAAGGAAATACAGTTTCTGGAGCCGATGATATTTCATACCCACCAGTAGTAGAACTTGCTATAGTTCTCCATTCCAAGGATCCATCCATTTGCTTACTTGAAACACTGCAAAAGCTCTTCTGAAGGTCTCAGTGGAGGCAGGGAGAAGTATAATCAGATGATCAGCTCAGTAAACTATTTACTCCAGAAAGGGTAAATATCATAAAATTAGGACAATTTTTGAATAATGTTAGGGTGGGTTTCTTAAAAACAGGCTTTTCATAGCATTAAAAAAGGAGAAATTCCATACTGTTGAATGACACTGTCATCCAGGTCACAGTTTTCTCAACGGTGCTTTTTTTTCAAGAGGCAACTGGACTTCAAGAAGCATCCAGTAGAGCTGAAGAAGCGTCTTGGATGAGAAGCGAAATGTCTTCAAAGAAAAACCAGAAAGTCCAGCTGCCTCTTGAAAAAAAGCATATGACAGCAATGTGGCAGTTTCCAGAATTTTGTCAGCCAGGCTTTTCTAGGGAGGATTGCTTTTGGATAGTATTTCTCAACTTTGGCAATTTAAGAAGAAGGTTGACAGATGGGAAGGTCTCCAAAACAAAGTGGCAAGAATGAAATAGGAAGATGGCATGCCTGGCTTGAGGAGTAAATCAGTATTAAATGTATTTGAAAAGGGTATACCTGCACTAATTAAATAGCTCTGGATTTCTGTGATCCCATGACTTCAGCTGTGTTCAAGAGATGACTCTCCCAATAGTGTTTTTCAAAAGGCAACTAGACTTTATTGTTGTTTTTTTCCTTGAAACATTTTGCTTCACATTCAAGAAGCTTTTTCAGTTCTGAACTGAAGAAACTTCTTGGATGAGAAGCAAAACATTTTCAAGGGAAAGAAAACAAAGTCCAATTGCCTTTTGAAAAGTACCTTTGACCTGGATCAGAGGTGGTATTCAACAGGTTCTGACCAGTTCTGGAGAACTGGTAGCAGAAATTTTGAGTAATTCATTGAATCGGCAAATACCACCCCTGACTGGAGGTTTTACAGTATCCTTTCCCTGCCACGCCCACCAAGCCATGCCCAC
This sequence comes from Laticauda colubrina, assembly GCA_015471245.1. NCBI lineage: Eukaryota > Metazoa > Chordata > Lepidosauria > Squamata > Elapidae > Laticauda > Laticauda colubrina. The sequence goes on along the minus strand of BLBF01000042.1, from coordinate 5,341,253 downwards.
AGAACTGGTAGTAATTCTACCATTGACCTGGATTGAGAATCTCCATAGACAAAGAGATAAACCTATTTATTTCTGTTTGAGCTGCAATGTATGCTCAAAAGCATGGCAGGATCAGTTACTATTGTGTTTTAATATTACAGCTTTATGGTGGTTGTAGATTATCTGCTTCTCCATTTGCTGGGATTCCTGCTTTAATAGCCACTCTTGTTTAAATGGTCTTTGAAGAAGAAAAAGTAAACTGATCCTTTTTACTCCCCATGATATAATCAAACTCTATGTAGCAAGAAAGGCATCAACTAATTTATTCTGCTGCATTTCATTTTTGCTTAGAATGGGGTAAAGGAAATTTTTGTTCCTGGCAAGGTAAGGACAATGATTTTTGCAGTGGGATTGCAGTTCTAACCCATATCTTAATCTATGCATTTTAAAACCTTAAGAGAAAATAAAATGAATTTTTAATGATAAGCAATACACAAAGGTATCAGCTTTCTAACTTTAATCATTTATATTCGGTTTTCCAGACTTGATGCTCTCCAGAAATGTTTACTTCACATAATTCTTCAGGCTTTATATTTGAAACCCTGGAGGTTCCCAGTACTGCATTTCATACTTGGCAATATTTTGGAGTTTTTTCAGAATTATAGCTAAGGGCCCTCTTTGCCTCTATGTCTAAGAGTTCCATATGCCCCTGCCCCAGTTCCAGTCTGCATATTATGGATTTGATAGCTAGCCATAGCATGCAATTATTTGGGAACTACTCTTGTGCTACTAGTTTGTCTATAAATTTGTTGTTAAGATCGGCTGGCCATTACTACTTGCATCATTTTTTTTTTGCTGGACTCAAGCACCAACTTCATGAGTCCAAATGGGAGAATAATATAGCTCGGCCTGTTTGAATATCCAGTTCTTTTTTTAAAGGCCCATATATGAATGTACACACACCAATATGTGTATTCTATTGTTATGCTTGTTCTAATATTTGAATGATCAAAACTCTCTCAGTAGGAATTGTTTTCCACTAAGAATATCATACTGTTATTGTTTATAATATATCCTTTTACCAGATCATTTTTGTTGATTAGTATTATTCTTGTTGCCAGAAGATGGCAGTAATATTTAAACTTTTCTTTCCTGGCTGATTGAATTGGCTTCATTTGGGCCTGGAAACTGCTCCCTCACATAGTACTCACAGAGCTAGATCACTTTAGAACCCGGGTTTTTCTTGTGCCCCACCTTCCACTCACATATAGAGGTAGTCTTTGACTTACTTCCATTCATTTAGTGACCATTTGCAGAAACAACAGTACTAAAAATGACTTATCACCAATTTTCACACAACCATTGGTCACCACCTGATCAAAATTCAGCAACTGGCATGTATTTATGATCACAGTTTCTTGTGGTCCCCTTTTGCAACCTTTTGACAAGCAAGTCGATGAGGAAACCAGATTCACTTAACCACTGTGGCAAGAAAGGTTGCAAAATGGGGCAACTCATTTAACAACCATCTTGCTTAACAAAAGAAGTTTTAGGTTCAATTGTGATCGGAAGTCGAGAGCTATCTCCATTACTTAAAACAGGTCTCCAAACTTGGCAACTTTAAGACTTGTGGACTTCAACTCCCAGAATTCTCCAGCCAGCAGACCTGAAGTCCACAAGTCTTAAAGTTGCCAAGTTTGGGGATCCCTGCTTTAAAAGGAAGCCCAGAACTAAAGCCTCTGTCACACTACACCAACGGATGCAAAGAGGATGTAAAACGGACAAAAAAGCTTGCCATCCATTGGAAAACGTGATGTACTCACTGCCTCCGTTTTGCTTCCTCTCTATCCGTCCAGCATCCGTTTATTGACGTTTCATCCACTCAGAAAGTTTTGAGCTGCTCAAAACTTTTGCGCGGAAAATGTATCCAATTTGTCCATTCTGCATCCGTTACGCATCCGCTATATCCGCTAGGCATCCGCTGCGCATCCGCGCAACTCGCATCCGCTCAGACACGGAGGAAGCGGAACGGACGCAGAACGGATGCAGCACGGAAACAAAGTGTTTAAAACGGAAAAAACGTTCGCAGAGGGGACCTATCTCGGATATTAAGGATGCCTAGAGGATGCCTAGAGGATGCAAAGGGACACCTATATGACCTATAAAAAGGGGGAGCAACTCACCTACATCTCACTTTCAGAACAGCAGCCTAGCTGTGCAGACCTCTGCAGCCTTCATCTGACTCTTGCTCTTCCACAGCATCCAGTCATGTCCACCGTGGATCGTAACACAGTCCTTTTGGCAGCCAACATCCTTCTGCAACAGTGCGAAGCCATCTACAGGCTCTGTGAACTCTACTACGGGAAGAAAAAGAGGCGGCCAAGAAGCGTCTGGGTCTGAAGATGGATTGCCAGAAGAGCAGAGTACAGACTGTACAACAAGCTGATGGTGGAGCTCAGGAACGAAGACACTCGGGCATTCCAGAACTTTATGAGGATGCCTCCAGCCATGTTTGACGAAGTTGTGCAGCGGCTGACACCCAGGTTGACCAAGGCAAACACCAGCTTCCGGCCCAGCCTGGACCCTGGGCTCAAGGTGGCACTCACTCTGCGCCACCTGGCCTAAGGGACCACCTACAGGAGCATGCAGTATGGCTGGAGGGTGCCACCCAACACCATCAGCATTGTGGTCAGAGAAGTGGTGCAGGCCATCATCGAAGAATACCTGGAGGAGCTCCTCCAGTGCCCCTCCACTGAAGAAGGCTGGAAGAAAGTTGCAGAGCAGTGGTATCAGAGGTGGAACTTCCCACACACCGTTGGAGCCATAGATGGCAAGCACGTGGCCTGCAAAGCACCACACAAGTCGGGGTCCACTTATTTCAACTACAAGGGCTTCTTCAGCATCATCCTCTTCGCCATGGTCGATGCTGACTACAAGTTCATGTACATCAATGCTTCAGGCAGTGGCTCATGTTCAGATGCCCAGGTATACAATGCCAGTCACCTCAAAGAGGGGCTAGAAGGCAACCTCATCATGGGCTTTCCAGATTCAGACCCCCTGCCCAATGACACGCAAGATGTGCCCTACTTCATCGTGGGGGATGACTCCTTCTCCCTCAGAACCTACCTCATGAAGCCCTACACTTCCAGTTGCCTCACCCGTGAAGAGAGGATCTTCAACTACATGCTGTCCAGGGCAAGGTGGGTGGTGGAGAACGCCTTTGGCATCCTGGCCAACAGGTTCCAGGTACTTCTCACCACCATGCAAAATTGCCCAGAGACCGTGAGGAGGATCGTGGAAGCTTGCTGCATCCTGCACAATCTCATGCGCACCCGCTACCCAGTCTTGCAGAACAGGCTCATGGACCTCCAACAAGGCATGGAGCCTGGGGAATGGAGGTAAGGGCGAAACCTGATAGACACTCAGGATGTGCAAGGCCCCAACAGAGCCTCACGTGAAGGGAAGAAGCAGCGCAACCTCCCGAGACACTGGTGCAACTCCCCAGCTAAAGCAGTGGAGTGGCAAGACAGGATGATAGATGATTAATGGGTGCTTCCTTCAGCCTGTCTCATCACATGGATGAGATTGGGCCATGTATGTTGAGTGGGCCTACAATGAACAGGGCGTTTAATAAAGAGTTGTGTTTATGTTCAAATGTGTGGATCAATGCTTACTAATGAAGGGCCAAAGGTGTGGCACCTGGGAGGGTGGACCATACAGTCCCACTATGCTTGCACTGGAGGTTTATCTATCCCACAGCTATTACCCATTCCAAAGGTATCCCTGCCCATCCCACTTCTATCTTAACCCATCCCACAAGCATGCAAAGGCTTAAATCAATTCTAAAAGTTTCCACCAAGACTTTATTACAAAAAAAGAAATGAAGCAAGTGTGTGAATCAAAGATAAACTTTATTGAACAACAAGCTTTAAGACAAAAAGTCCACAGGTAGCCAGCTACCCAATCTCTGGCACTCTTCTTGGTCACTCTGAGGTGTGCCCAGTCTCAGGGGTGAAGGGTCCAGGTGCTGTGGAGGTGGGTGGTGCTGGAGTGCTGGTCTGTATTGTCATTGGGGTGCCTGGCCCCGAGAGGACAACAGGGGATGGTGTGTTGAGGAAGCTCTCAGGCAGCTGGCTCAGACCCGCGATGCTGAGAGGTCCTTCCTCCATGCCATGGGGTGTCAGCCCCAGTACGGATGACAGATGTACTGAGGCCGGGCTGGGCTGTGGGGTGGAGGAAGGAGTAGTGTAGTGGGGCTGTCTGGTCTTCAGCTGGGTGAGGACTGACATGGGTGGCATCGCTGTCGTCAGTGGCATCATTGGCATGGCTGGCATCGGTGGCATCAGTGGAACCAGTGGCAACGGTGTCATCCGATGACTCTGTGCCAGGACTGGGAAGGGCTTCTGCCTGTGCTGCTGGACCTCCTGTTAGCCGTAGCCCTGGTAGGTGAGGGGCTGTGGGAAGCCTTGGAATGGGAGGGACATCACCTGGGGTGGAGGAGCAGACCTGGACTGGGTGAGAGCAGGTTCCTCTGGATCTGGAGGGTTGTGAAGCAGATCGGTGATCCGGTCCTTCACCACCTGGTACTGGGGTTCCGCCATGTTCTTGAGGGTCTGGTTGACATAGGTGAGGAAGGGCTTGCGGTTGGAGGATGAGGAGTTGGTGTGGACCAGCTGAGAGAGGAGATCTATACTGGTGCGGATGGTGTCCCTGATCTCCAGGAGGACAGTGTGGCTCTGCCCCTCCTGCTGTCTGGCTCTCTGCCTTTCTGTGGAGGCGGAGCTGGGGGTGGTGGATGCGGCTACGACTGTGGTGGACTCGATGTCTCCTTTCTCCCACCGCACCAGGGAGTCCTCCACGCGGTCCACCACGGTGACAACAGCTGTCCGCGGGTTCTCCGCCATGGCAAGCTCCACAGAAACCTGCCTGGAGACAGGGACTGACTCTCGGCCGGAAGAGGACTGGCTCTCAGCAGGCTACCGGACAGAGAGGGTAGACAGAGGGGCTCCTGGTGCTCCTCGGTGGCGGATCTCACCCTCCAGGAAGTTGCACCTGGCCATGACATAGGTCTCTCTGTCCGTCAGCTTAACCGTGGCCTGGCCAGATTTCTTCAGGTGCAGCTTCCCGTACCAGGTGTGCATGTGCTTCCACCAGCCGAGGAGCACCTCCGAAGTGTAACCCATACTCTCCGCCCTCTCTCTCCAAGCAGCCTGCTTCCTTTTGGTGTCCCTGTACAGCCAGTGTCCCTGTACAGCCGGTGTCCCTTCCGCCACAGATAGTCATTCTCTCTCAGCCACTCCAGCACCTCATCCTCATGTTCCTCCTCAATGAAGTATTGCCTCCTCTCCCGTCCCCGCATACGCCTCTTCCTCCCTTTGGCAGGACCAGATGGGCCCTCATCAGAGGGGCTCCCAGGTGGTAGGGGCTGCTCCTCCACACCAGCAGCAGCAGCAGCAGCAGGATCATCATCATCATCATCATCATCATCATCATCATCACCAGCAGGATCATAATCATCATCATCAGCAGCAGCAGCAGCAGCAGGATCAGCAGGACCAGGATCATCAGCAGCAGAGTAAGCACCAGGAGCCCCAGCAGCCCCAGCAGCACCAGCAGCACCAGCACCAGCAGCACCAGCAGCACCAGGAGCACGAGCAGGACCAGGAGCACGAGCAGGACCAGCAGGACCAGCAGGACCAGGAGCAGCTTCAGCAGAGTACGCAGCAGCAGAAGCACCACCGCCAGGAGCAGCTTCAGCAGAGTACGCAGCAGCAGAAGCACCACCACTAGGAGCAGCTTCAGCAGAAGCTCCAGCACCAGAAGAGCGAGCCCGAGCAGCAAAAGCCCCAGCAGAAGCAGAGTCAGGGACAGGGGGCAGGAGGGTGGCCCTGTCCCTCTTTCCAGGGATGGCGGCAGGTTGCTGAGACGTTCGCTGGCTGGCAGGGAGGCTGGCAGGGAGGCTGTCAGGCACCAAGGCTGGCAGGAAGCCTGGCAGGAAGGCAGGCAGGCAGGCAGGCACCAAGGCTGGCAGGCAGGCAGAGAGCAAGGCTGGCAGGGAGGCTGGCCAGGAGGCTTGGAGGCAGGCTGGCTCGATGTATCCTGCAGTAGGTCTTTCCTCCGAATGCTGGCCACGTGCGAGCTGCTTCCCTTTATATCCGCGTAGCTTGCGCAATGCATCCCCCCCGCATGCGCAATTAACTCCAGGCATCCATTAGGCTTCCGCTGTGCATCTGCTAGGCTTCCGTTCTGCATCTGCTTCATCCGCTCTGCATCCGCTGTGCATCCGCTGTATCTGTTCCGCGTCCGCTTTGCTGAGGTCCCCCAGAAGCCTAGCGGATGCGCCATCCACTCCCATCCACTTCCATCTGCTGGGCTTCCGTTCCGCATCCGCTTTCCATCCGCTCTGCGTCCTCCCTGCGTCCGTGTTATCCGCTCCAGTTATGCAAATTTTTGCCCCTTTTGAGAGCGGATAACAACGGATGGAACATTTTGCTCGTCCGTTGTGTCCGTTTTGTATCCGTTGGGCAGTGTGACAGGGCCTTAAGGTTTCTCATTTCTGTCCCCACAATGGGGGAGATCAAGGCAGATGGATGGGATTTGAGAGGTGTTTGGGAAGTTCTTGGAAGAGCTACAACTGAAGACAGGGCAGGGGTTCCAAACATTCATCTCTGCAATCGCTAGGAGTTGAGCCCAAGTTGAAATAACTCTTTCCCTTGCTTTTCCTACTCTGAAAACTTCCTTTTACAACAGCTTCTACATTTCTTACCAAGTTAAGTGTGTTCTGTATTAGCACACTCGAAATATCCCAATCCGATTGGTCCAGAAACACTATGATCTGATTGGCTAAAGAAAGCACTGTGAAATTTAGAGAGCCATCATTGGCCAGCAAGCCGCGAGCAATCCCTATCTAAAGGGCTGCCACGGCTCCGAGGTCTCGCACACATCGGAATATCAAATAAAAGAGCTGACAAGTCACACTGGTCTCGAGTCTCTTTCCCGCGATCGAACTCTGGCGACAAAGGTGGGATTTGAGACAAAGAGACCAGTTGAGCACATGGCAACCAGAGCTGAACAACCAACGAGATGGCTGGCAGCAACTCGCCACCCGCACTGTTCAATCAGGCGGCCGAGGACTGGGAATCGTATATCAATTGATTCCTCATGTTCCTCGAGAGCAACAACCTGAAGGACGCCAACGATCATAGGAAGAAAGCCGTGTTCCTGACACACTGTGAGCCTGCAGTGTTCAAGATGGCCAAGGCACCCCAAGACGTGAAGGAGATGGCATGGACAGACCTGGACCAGCTGTTGAGGAACCATTATGCACCGGTCGTGCCAACCTCATCCGAAGGTATGAGTTTTATAGGAGGAATCAGAAGGAAGGCGAAAATATCAGAGACTTCATGGCGGTCCTATGGAACATCGGGGGTGCGTGCGGATTTTCTGATATGGACAAGGCTATGAGAGACTGTGTGGTTCTCGGATTAAGAGACCCCATGCTCCAGAGCCGACTGATGGCGCGAGCGGACATCACAGTCACTGAAGCCATTGCCGAAGCCACCGCAGCCGAGGCCGTGAAAAAAGCAGCAGCCAAAATGTGGCAGATGAACACGGGAGCCAACCCAGCCCCGGAAAGCCAGAAGACAACGACCACCCACCACGGGAACGTTGATTCCCCATCTGAGACCAAAGATGAGGATGAGGAAGAGATCCACAGACTCCAGTCAGTATGAGACCGATGGGAGCGGAGAGGTCGTAAGTCGGGGTTTCAGTGTGCCGAGTGTGGAGGAAACCACCTCCGTTCAGATTGCTGGTTCCTAGATGCCATATGCCGAAACTGTGACAAAAGGGGGCACATCGCAAAAGTCTGCTGAAACAAGAGGACTTACAGCCTGAGGCGACGTGACGGCACCCCCCCCCCTAGAACCAGAGACTGACACGCAGAGAACCAGTGGAGCTGTGAAGGCAGGAACAAGCGGCTCAGCGAAAACCGCCAAAAGGAGGAGACCCACCAGACGGTCACCATTGGATACTCGAACACAACTGATGCCCAAAAAGTGCAGGTGCTGGTCAGCATTGAAGGCCAGCAGTGCAATATGGAAGTAGATTCCGGATCCTACCTCTCCATGGTTTCCTGGAAAACAATCAAGCATCTAGTACCCAGCATATGCAGACAAGAGCTGGAAAGCCAGAGACTGACCCTAAAAGATTACCAGGGGAACCAGATCACCATGGTCGGAATCGGACATTTCCACATAAAGTTCAAAGGACATGCAGAGGTACTTCCACTGACCATCGTGGATAAAGACCGCCCAAGCCTACTGGGACTGGAATGGTTCACACCATTAGGGATCGAGGTGACTGGCATCAACCACATCGATGAAACAGACTGGGAGGAGAATATCATGAAGGACTTCCAGGAGGTCTTCAACAGCGAACTAGGCAACTACCGGGGGTCCCCAATATTGTTCAACTTGAACCCAAATATTGCCCCAATCCACCTAAAACCGAGGCGAGTCCCATTCGCCCTCAAGCCTAAAATCGATGAGCAATTAGACAAACTCATCGTCCAAGGGGTCCTGGAGCCGATAGACCACGCACGGTGGGAAACCCCAATAGTCACCCCGATAAACCCGGACGGATCAGTGAGAATCTGCGGTGACTACAAGGCCACCATCAACCATGCGCTGCAGCAGAGCGCTTACCCCATTCCAGTAATACAGCACCTCCTACACTCACTGGGGGGAGGAAAAGTCTTTGCAAAGTTCGACCTGGCACAGGCATACCAGCAGCTGCCAGTCGACACCAAGACTGCTGAGGGGCAAAACATCATGACCCACCGGGGGGGGCATTCCGGTGCAAAAGGCTCCAGTTTGGAGTCAGCGTGGCCCCGGGGGTATTCCAGAGTCTAATGGAGCGACTATTGCAGGGAATAAAAGGGGTGGTGCCCTACTTCAATGACATCCTGGTGTCAGTGAAGAACAAAAATCAGTTGGGGAGCCTTAGAGAAGTCCTGAAAAAATTTAAAGACGCAGGACTAAAAGTAAAAAAAGAGAAGTGACAACTATGCACAGAAAAAGTAGAGTTCCTGGGGTACCTGGTTGACAAAAACGGAATCCACCCTACTGAGAAGAAAGTTAAAGCCATAAAGGAAGCTCCGAGACCACAAAATAAAAAGGAACTGCAGGCTTTTCTAGGACTCATTAACTTTTATAATTTTTTCTTGCCCCAGAAGGCAGCAACAGCGGAGCCCCTTCATAGACTCCTGGACAAGACAGCCACCTGGTCCTGGGGCAAGCGGGAAGAAACCGAATTTCAAAAAATAAAAGACTTAATAATATTGGAATCAGTCCTCATACAGTATAGTGAAACCCTACCACTGACCGTGACCTGCGACGCTTCACTCTTCAGCTTCGGAGCCATCCTGAGCCACACTCTACCAGACGGGGGAGAAGTGCCAATCGCATTCTTCTCTAAGACATTATCCAGGGCAGAGAGGAATTATAGCCAGCTGGACAGGGAGGCGCTAGCAGCGATCACCGGCGTAAAGCGGTTCCACAAATACCTATACGGTAGGACGTTCTCACTTATCAATGACCATAAACCACTCCTAGGAATACTGGCAGGGAACAAGGCCACCCCAAACATTTTGTCTCCCCGAATGACAAGGTGGTCCGAATTCCTTGCCGCCTACAATCATCAACTCATACACCGACCAGGAAAAAGCATCTCACATGCAGACACACTGAGCCGTTCCCCCCTACCCCACCAGGAAGACGACCCGGCACCCACTACATCTATATTACAGATAAAAACACTACCCAACCTGCCCATGACTGCATCAGACATTGCCAGAGAAACTATTAAAGACAGGCAACTGGCGTGAGTTTTGAACTGGGTGGAAAAAGGGTGGCCGGAAACCGATGGCGGTGAACACTTTAAACTCTTCTGGAACCGGCAGACTCAACTTTTTACACAAAGGGGTTGCATATTATGGGGGGACAGAGTGGTGGTCCCGGAGATATTACGGAAAAGAGTACTGACTATGCTGCATGAGGGACACCCAGTTATCGTCAGAATGAAAGCCAGGATGAAAGCCTGGCCAGGAGCTATGCTTGGTGGCCAGGGATGGACAAAAACATTGAGACATGGGTGGCAACATGCGGAAAATTCCAGGAAGCCAGACCAACCCCCCCCCCGCTTCTCACCTCGAATGGGAGATCTCCAGGGGACCGTGGTCAAGGGTTCATATAAATTTGCCGGACCCACAAAAGGACACACATTCCTAATAACGGTCGACGCTTCCTCGAATTGGCTGGAAGTGTCATGAAATCCACCACCATGGAGGCCGTCATAAAAAAACTAACAGAACTGTTTGCCACCCACAGACTACCAGACTTAGTAGTGTCAGACAACGACCCGCAATTCACAGCATTGTCATTTGAAAAATTTCTCGCTGAATGGGGTATACAACATGCATTAACAGCGCCCGCTCACCCAGCGGCGAATGGGTGGGCGGAACGAATGGTTCATTATACAAAAGACACACTAGAAAAGATGGACACTGGTGACATACACAATAAAATAAATAAGATGCTCATGATCCAACATATAACACCCAACACTACTACCAACAAAAGCCCAGCAGAACTACTCATGGGCAGGAAACTATGGTCACAACTAGACAGACTTCACCAAACATACAACCCCAAGAAACCACCAAACTTGTCTAGTAAATACCGAATATTTGCACCGGAAGACACAATCTATGCAAAATTTTTTACAGGGGACCCACTTTGTGTACCAGCTAAAATCACCCAAGTAACGGACCCCCAGTCGTACTGGTTAGAGATGGAAGATGGAAGAAGCTGGAAACGGCACATAGACCAACTGAGGTCGAGAACAACCACCAACAACACGGGAAACACACAAACACCACTAACAGAAACACATTAAAAAACCAGAGGATGGGGAGAAACCCCAAACAATAATCAAAAGGGGGGAGAAAACCCCTCAAAAAAGCAACAACAACCCGAACAACCCCAAACAATACCAATAGGCAGAAAAATAAACCAACTCTACTCACCAACAGACGACTTTGGCAGAAGGGAACCGGCAGCGATCGAGGAACTAGAAGCCTCACCTGGAAGAAGCAGCCAAGCCAGCTCGACCAGCCCGGAAAGACCAGGAGGGCGCAGCGGAACTGACAACTCGACCGGCCCGGATAAACCGGGTGAGAGTTGTGGCAACAGGCCTGACTCACCCTTCCAGGCGGTTCCATCGAGAAGGACAGAAGCAACAAGGATCCCATCCGAACCAGTCAAAGACAACGCCACAACTGAACCGCGCAGATCAAATAGAAACATCAAAAGCCCCGCCTACTTACAGGACTATGTTACGTAGGTTGGACTGAACCAAGAGGGGAGGGGTGTTTTGTATTAGCACACTCAAAATATCCCAATCTGATTGGTCCAGAAACACTACAATCTGATGGCTGAAGAAAGCACTGTGATTGGCTCACTCTGAATCAACTGCGATTGGCCAGGCCGATCATGGGAAATTCAGAGAGCCGTCATTGGCCGGCAAGCAGCAAGCAATCCCTATTTAAAGGGCTGCTGTGGCTCCAAGGTCTAGCACAGATCGGAACATCAAATAAAAGAGCTGACAAGTCACACTGGTCTCGAGTCTCTTTCCTGTGATCAAACAAAGTGAACCAACAGATTTTCCAGTTTTGATCACATAATTCTTTATGTTTGATATCAGACAGTCACTTTAATTATGCTACCATATCATAATTGCAGCAATAAGATGGGAGTTTTGCTATATAAAATGAAAGTTGGAAGGCCAAATTTATTTTATTGATTGATCAATGTATTTGTAACCTCCTCCATTCGTACAAACTGGTATAGTGCACAGCAGGCAGGGCGCAAACCTGATCGAACCAATCCACATGAAAAGTAGTTAATCAAAACACAGCATCACACAACACAGCATCACACAAATAACATTATGCTGGAACCTTTTCTGCTCCTTCCAGTATAGTCACTTTCTAGTTGACTATGTGGAAAAAAACCACACAATGTAGGACATGAGTGTCCATTAAGAAAGTTCAAAACCGTAAATGCATTTGCAACCACATGACTGAATTTGAAGCCTTGTTTTAAAATGTTACACATATTGTGGCTGTCATTTTGATTTTTTTGCATATATATATTTGTAGGGTACTACAAAAATCATCTCTGCATGCTAAAAATCCACACACTTGGAATAAAAAAATATCAAATTTCTTGTCCTTGACATATTAGCTTTTCACACTTAAGGAGGCATATTGTACTTATAAGCTGCTCAGGGTTAGTTTGGTTGGTGTGGTATATAAGCCCAGTAAATAGTATACAATTAAAATATATATACCCAGGAAAGGCTGTAATTATTTGCAATGAATAACTCACAAATATATTCTTATAAAAGGTGACTCAAAGGTCTAGGGACAACAGCAGCACTTCTGAAAATATCTAAAGCTCAGATCTCATCTCCAAAAATGGTTGCTATTTGTTGGTAATGTGCAAAGCATGTGAAATCCAATAGAGGGTACTCTAAGATTTCCAGCGAGTTAACTCAAGAATTCTCCCTAGAATACCCCAGCAATTTCCAACTTTTTGCTCACCCAACTTCTGTTTCTCATCAAAAACTTCTGCAGATCAGCACCTAAGAAAGCTGTTTTGTAACATAGACTACAGCTACTGGAAATCAAACCTTTATACCAAGGAATGTTAAAAATACAGCTACTCCTTGTAATTTATTATTAACCAGAGTTCCACTGGATAGCTGGGCAGCCATATAAATGTGTTTTATAAATTCTAAATAAATAAATGGACCTCTAGAAAGCCATTAATGGTACAGTTTAATGTTTGCCACTTAATCTGTTTCCTTCAATCTTAATTCTTAATTTCTTTCTCATGATCCCAGAATGAATTTTGTATCTTTCATAATAGCTCTCTTCTGAAACCCTAAATTTTAGGTATGAATGGAATAAATAATATATATGTGAAGTTCAATATATAATATATATGTGAACTTCAATATATATGTGAAGTTAGTTTTTAAGAGATGCATATGCTTTCCAATGTTGAACTGAATTTGTGTGAATAATTCACAAACCTTTACAGAGAAACTCAACAGAATGAATATCAGACTAAGTGCATTCCTTCTCTTTTATGCCCTCTAGTCAAACAATTTGCCTGTTCTATCCTTCTCCTGGAGTGGGGTGGGAATGGAAATATCACAGTATCCTTCCCCTGCCACTCCCACCAAGCCACACCCACCAAGCCACGCCCACAGAACCGGTAGTAAAAAATGTTTAATCCCGCTACTGAGTTGGACTGGAAAATCTAGAGTCTGATTATAGAGAAATCTCATGTTTATTCATTCACAGAAAGAACCTGACAGAAGAGCTCATGGTTTAAGCATGACTAAAAAGCTGCACAGTGGTATTTAAATCCACAAATATGGGGAAAACATGCTGCAGTAAGCCCTCTTGTGTGGAAAGTCTTCATATCCCCCACTTTATCTCAAGCCACAAGATTGTGGGGCTAGTCTATGTGAGAGTTACTCTTTTAAATTGGCTTCCTTCCATTTAAATGGTATATCTAGAATAGCAACTCACGCTGAGTCATGAATATATCAAGCCTTTCTGTCGGAAACCACATACACTAAAAGTATTTAAATGTCCCTCATCACTTTTTATAGTACAGATACTTGACTTTCATGGTTTAGCTGTTAAAAATACAAGAAAGAAGCATCCGAGATACAGGATGCTGCATAGACAAAAAAGCCTTACAGATTGGAGTTAGGAGGCTGTTGCTTCCCTAAAAGGCAGAGGGAGGAAAGGAAAAGAGGAGAAAACACAAGTTAGAAATTAGGATAAGTGAGTTGTTAGAAGGCAGGAACTTGAAATTTGGTGGAAGATTCTCCTCCCTTCTATTGTGCCTTCCTCTCTTCTTTTGCGTCACTCTTGCCCTCCAGAACACAACCCTCCATCCAAGGTCATTTCCTTCCTCTAGTGCAATCAACACTCTAAAAGCAATGGCACCAAACACTGCTGTGAGAGCCCTGTTGTGAGAGGCTGCATGCCAGCACCCCAGCCCATACCAAACAATTGTCCCAGCTCCACCTAAACCTTGGATGTTTTGAAGAGGCCATATTTGTTTAAACTGTCTGGCTACTGGAAATTTATCAGAGTATTTTTCCACCCTCTGGGATTCATTGAGAGAAGGACTATTTTGATGGGATTTCCAGATTAGCTACACAGGTGTTGGCAAGCACCAACCTCATGAGAAGCATTTTACCTCATCAGGATAGGCATAGCAAGAACCTTGAACGCAAAGACAAGCTTAGAATGCCTTAAACAGAACTTAAGCCACGTTTTGTTGTCACTATCTGCCCTATAATCTATGTCAGTTGCTAAGGTGATATAGGTGCTTTTATATTGCCACTTATTGTCTTCATAAATATATATATGGCTGCTATATATTGTCTATTATGTATCAAAGTCAAATTCATCAGGATTTCCAAAGGAATGTGTCACTGGCACAAGATTGATTCAGCTTCCCATCCTTTCAAGGTCGGTAAAATGAGGACCCAGATTGTTGGGGACAATATGCTGACTCTATAAACTACTTAGAGAGTGTCATAAAGCACTATGAAGTGGTACATAAGGAAATAGGAAGACCTCAGGAATTCAGATGTTTGGTTCAGCTTGGAATGCAGCTGAACAGGCCAGAAGTTCTAAACATTCTCAGAACTGCTATGTTCTTGACTTCCAGAAGGAGAAATGCTGGACTGAAGTCAGCTCCACAAAATGCAGCACTGTTGGCTGTAGCAAAGAACAAAAAAATGGTGAGAAGACTCAGAATTTCTCCAGATAAATAGAATGTAAAAGACTGTCCTTACATGCACTACAAACAGTTGTCCTCACAATGAGATTGCAAGACAGTATCCCCCAGTGGATTATGTACGGGATGTACGGGAATAGCCATCTTGCTTGCACCTGGACAGTAAGTTCGCAAATTTCTTTTTCTAATCACATTTGGAAATTGCTTGTTAGCTACTTCTAAGCTAAGACATTTGAATCTCCAAGTGAATTTTTCTTTAATCCTTAATGAAAGAAAATTTGAAACTTACAGTTGAAAAATTAGAATATTGTGCAAAAGTGTTTTATTTATTTCAGTAATGCAACTTAAAAGATGAAACTAATATATAAGATAGATTCATCACATGCAAAGCAAGATAGTTCAAGCTGTGATTTGTCGTAATTGTGATGATTATGGTTTACAACTCATGAAAACCCCAAATCCACAATCTCAGAAAATTAGAATATTACATGCAATCAATAAAACAAGGAATATACATAGAACAATTTCGGACCTCTGAAAAGTATAAGCATGCATATGTACTCAGTACTTGGTTTGGGCCCCTTTTGCATCAATTACTGCCTCAATGCAACATGGCATAGAAGCTACCAGCTTGTGGCATTGCCGAGTCGTTATGGAAGACCAGGATGCTTCATTAGCGGCCTTCAGCTCTTCTGCATTGTTCGGTCTCATGTCTCTCATCTTTCTCTTGGCAAAGCCCCATAGATTCTCTATGGGGTTCAGGTCAGGTGAGTTTGCTGGCCAATCAAGCACAGTAATCCTACGGTCATTGAACCAGGTTTTGGTACTTTTGGCAGTGTGGGCAGGTGCCAAGTCCTGCTGGAAAATGAAGTCAGCATCCCCATAAAGCTCGTCTGCGGAAGGAAGCATGAAGTGCTCCAAAATCTCCTGGTAGACGGATATGCTGACCCTGGACTTAATGAAGCACAGTGGACCAACACCAGCAGATGACCTGGCTCCCCAAATCAACACAAACTGTGGAAAGTTCACACTGGATCTTGCAGTGTGTGCCTCTCCATTCTTCCTCCAGACTCTGGGTCCTTGGTTTCCAAATGAGATGCAAAAGTTGCTCTCATCAGAAAAGTGGACTTTGGACCACTGAGCAACAGACCAATTCTGTTTTTCTTTAGCCCAGGTAAGACGCTTCTGACATTGTTGTTCAGGAGCGACTTGACAAGAGGAATACGACATTTGAAGCCCATGTCCAGGATCCATCTGTGTGTGGTGGCTCTTGATGCACTGACTCCAGCCTCAGTCCACTCCTTGTGAAAGTCCCCAACACTTTTGAATGGCCTTTTCCTGACAATCCTCTTCAGGGTGGGGTCATCCCTGCTGCTTGTGCACCTTTTTCTTCCACATTTTTCCCTTCCACATAACTTTCTATTAATGTGCTTTGATACAGCACTTTGGGAACATCCAACTTCTTTTGCAATTACCTTTTGAGGCTTTCCCTCCTTATGGAGGGTGTCAATGATGGTTTTCTGCACAACTGTCAGGTCAGCAGTTTTCCCATGATTGTGATTCCTATTGAACCAGACTGAGAGCCCATTTAAAGGCTCAGGAATCCTTTTTAGGTGTTATGGCTTAATTAGCTGATTAGAGTGGGACACTTGGAGCCTAGAATATTGAACCTTTTCACAATATTCTAATTTTCTGAGATTGTGGAGTTGGGGTTTTCATGAGCTGTAAGTCATTATCATCACAATTATGACAAATCACAGCTTGAACTATCTTGCTTTGCATGTATTGAGTCTATCTCATATATTAGTTTCACCTTTTAAGCTGCATTACTGAAATAAATGAACTTTTACACAATATTCTAATTTTTTGAGTTTCACCTGTAAGTTTAAGAATGTTTTTAAAAATCAAATAAGCAGCAAAAAAGTTAACTAAGACTTTGACCCTCAAAAGTTATAAATGGATGAAGAATCCAGATAAATTTGGAATAATTTGTGAAACAGAATTGCAAGACAAAGGTAAGTAATTTTAAAAATTGAACATTAGAGGAAATCAAAGATTTTAGTTGAAAGAGAAACATACACAAGCCTGACCAGTTAATTAACTGGAGTGTATAAAAGGAAGCAAAATACAGGTAGTCCTCAACTTACAACTGTAATAAAGTCTGTCCATTAAGATCATAAGTCATAATGGTTGTAAAACAGGTCACCCACATGACTGGTGTGGTTTTATGACTCTTTTTTACAGCGGTTAAGCAAACACTACGGTTATTAAATGAATCAACTGTTCGCAATGAGCTATTTTTGCCAAAACCCAGAAGTAATGCTGTTTTTTTGCAAAATCATTGTAAAATGCAGTCACGTGACCATGAGACATTGCAAACATCAATACATAGGGATTGGAAGTGGAGGCTGGCCAACAAAACATCTGAGCCAGGTCAGTAGTTCTCCCAGGGAGGTCCATCATAACTTCTAAGCAACTGGTCATAAGTTAATTCTCTGTAAGAAGGTGATAGTATTATACAATGGATATAAGCCTCAAGAACAGGTGCAGTTCTCAATGTTGCCTTGGTTTGATATACAGTAATCAGATGATGTCATGGAGAGGCTTACAATTAAGAAGCATCTGGATTTATATGGATAATATTAATAGGCAAGAGACATCTGTTTTGAACCAGAGGTTTCTATTTCAGGGTGAGGGGAAGGCATTGCTTCCTGTTTTTGAAATTTCTTCCTTGGAAGGAATTGACTTCTCCAGCCTTTAAGTATCTGGAATCCTGCTGAAGCAAGAGATTCACACGTACAAAATTGTTGATTTTCCACTAAAGCAAACATGAGGGAGAATATTTTTTTTTCTAATGAGAATCAAGCAGTGCCTGCCTAGACATGGATTTGATTGGGCAAGACAAAAGTTCTGAGTTATTGGCTGGCAAACAAGCATTGACTGACTGATGATTGTCTATGCTTACCTCTTGTTCATAAAAAATGAGCACCTGTTGACTATGCTGCTTCACGAGGGCTCTGGACATATAATCATACCCAGATTCCTGTAGCTCAGGGGTCTTCAAACTTGGCAAGTTTAAGACTTGTGGACTTCAACTCCTACAATTCCTCCTCCAGTCATGTTAGCTCAGGAATTCTGGGAGTTGGATTCCACAAGTCTTAAACTTGCCAAATTTGAAGACCCTTGCTGTAGCTGAATATGAACAACTTGGATCAATCTTGTATGTTTTTTAAGCTGGAAGAGCTGAAAGCCTTGCTTATTAGTGGTGCCTAGCTCACACGAGATTCAGTTTTGTGTAGAGATGCAGAAAAAGATGCCTTTTCAGCTAACACCTTTCCTTAGCTGGCATGCCATTGAAGCGTGTTTACATCTTAGCTCATCTTGGAAAGGTCCATGTGTTTGTTTGCTTAGGACTTTTTGGCTTTCATTGTATCTTTGGCTGCATCAGACCTGGAAAGTGGCCCTGGAAACCTTTCCCAGAACTCGGCTATAAAAGATTCCTTCACCCTAGTGTGATGATGAAAACATAGAGGAATCAATATTTGGATGACTTGTTTACTTGGACTTATATAAAGACTCTCCCTTTAGGGCTTGAGAGACAGAATGCATACTGAAGACCGGGAGAAGGGGGAGAAATACACATTGAAATCACTTCTTCTGATTCTAAAATGTTTGGCAGGAATGAAGGATTACAGATAGTCCTCAACTGGCAACCACAATTGAGCCCAAAATTTCTGCTGCTAAGTGAGGCAGCTGTTTCAGGAAGTTTTGTCCCATCTTGTGAGCTTTTTTACCACAAAAGTGATTTACTGCAGGTGTTAAGTTAGTACCACAGTTGTTAAGTGAATCTGGCTTCCCCAGTGACTTTACTGATCAGAAGGGCACAAAAAGTGATCACATGACCCTGGGACACTGTAACCGTCATAAGTTGCCAAGCATCTGAATTTTGATCACATGACCATGGGAATGTTATACATGTGAAAAACGTCCATAAGTCACATTTTTCAGTGAAGTTGTAACTTTGATCACTAAATGAACTGTTGTAAGTCGAGATCTACCTGTACTCCCCTACAGACCTGAGAAATTAAGGAAGCAGAAGACGGTTTACTGGACTGGGAAATTTGGGGAGCGGGGAAGAGAAATCTGTCTAGAGTAACAAGAAATATCTCCCTAGAACAATATCAGTATTGAGAGATATTTAACTTTTCAACTGATATACCAACATAAGGTCTTATCAAGAAGACAACTTATCAGATAACTGTCTCTATTTCTGTATGGTTATATCCTTATAACATGAGCATAACAAGCTGTAGCTACAAATCCTGGTTTTCATAACCAGAGCCTATGCCATCTATCTGGATTCAAGGTTCTTGGTAAACCAAATAATTTTGTCGCTTTCCAGCAATTGGGGAGGGGTTTAACACAGTGGAGCCACATGGTCTTTCATGATTGTTTGATTTATTGTGTTATTATTAACACAGTCTATGGATTGCTGATGTGGACATGTCTCCTGATTAGAAGATAGATTAGTGATTCATGTAAAGAAAGAACAATTCCTGCTCAGTTCTTGCGTTCATGGGTTCTTCTTGCGTTCATGGGTTCAGATGGACTAATTTAATCATTCTCATCAAAACTATTACTGGAATAGCCAATCTAACTGATTGGAAGATAGTACATAATATATGCAGAATAATACATGTCAAAAATTAAAATCTTTAAGCGCTATTAATCTTTTCTAAGTTAAAAGAGGTTCTCCTTAGTTACAGCTTGCTGCCCCTTGCTGCGCCATTTTGGAGAGTTCTTCAGTGTTAAACAATAAGGAAGAAGGCTGTTAAGCAAGCCAAAATAGGGAAGTGTGGAGCAAAAAAAAAATAGCTGATGGAAAAACATAAAGGCAGAAAGTTGTGGTAGTTAATATTATTTGTAGTAATTTGTAGCTTGGTCTGCTTTGCTGTGGGTGACTAAAACTTTCTGAATTTTATGATTCCTCAATGGCTAGCAATTTCTAAGTGACTTACAAAAAAGGTACTTTTTGATTAAAGAGGGAGTCAAGATGGCAGAGCAAATTATTAGAGATGTATTTGAAAATTATCTAAACAAAATCCACCAGTTTGTAGACCAGCTGTTCTCCAAGGATTAAAAAAAAAAAAACTTCTCAAACCACTTGAGAGATGCAAACATGTGTAGAAAGTTACCAAACTACTGAGGCATCTTCACAAGTAGCTGAAAATGCAGAAGAGTCAGTTGCAATTTTGGAATACAAACCTGACATCAACTTTTATTGTATGATGGTTTAAACATAAATCTCTCAACACAACTGGAAGAAGAACTTCAAGAAAATCTGCAACTTTTAAAAAGACAAGTTTTGGACTTTTTCTTTAAGGACATTAATAAGGCTGAGAAATCCTTGGGAAAAGGGAGGTTTATAACTGCTTGATAAACTTTTCAGAGAAGAAAAAGATTTTACTCCATGCAGCTGGAAGGAATGACTTAAACTTAACGAGTTAATTGTATCTAGGATGGATTTAATTTTTTGATATTTGTAATTGAAAGAAAGTCTTAATGTAAAATTTGAAATATATATAAATTTGTTTTCTTAAGTTTTCGCAGGTACTTACATGTATGGTATTCAGCTTTGTTCCAGAATTTTCTCGAGTCATTATTATTGTACTTTTAAAGTTGTAGCAACGTTTCGGCAGAATCTCATCTGCCATCATCAGGCTTCTGAATTGTGTTCGTCTGTGAGTCAGACTTTCACAGCTGTTTCAGTTTTAAATTTGGGGCTAGCCTACTGCTGTGCCAGAATGGTTTTTTCTTCATCCTGATTGGTTGGGAGTTTTGGTCTGTGTTTATTGGTCTTGGAGTTTGCTGTGTTCTGCTTGATTGATGTTTCTAATATCTTCTGTCTATTTTGTGGCTTTTTTTGTCTTGACTGGCTGGCAACATTGTGTTCCTATGTTGGAGGCTTTTAGTGTGGCTTGGCTCCGAGTAAATGGACAGCTATCATTTATTAGGAAGCTAGGTTTCATCTCGGTGCATACATATATATATATATATATATATGTGTGTGTGTGTGTGTGTGTTTTTAAGTTTTCGCAGGAACTTACATGTGTGCTGTTCAGCTTCCTACGAAGCTGAACAGCACACACACACACACACACACATATATATATATATATATATATATATATATATATGTATATATATATATATATATATATATATGTTTTGTTAGGCTTTCGTGGGTACTTACATGTGTGCTGTTTAGCTTCCTTCGGGTATTATCCCACGTCATTGTAGTTCTGTTAAAGTTGTAGCAACGTTTCAGCAGAATCTGATCTGCCATCCTCAGGCTTCTGTATAGAGTTAGTTCCTGGTTTCAAATTTGAGGCTGGTCCATTCTGATTGGCTGGGAGCCTGGATCTGTGTTCATTGGACTTGGAGTTTGATTGATTGGTGTTTCTGGTTTCTTCTGTCTGTTTCTTCACTCTGTTGTTGTGTTGGAGGCTTTCAGTGCAGCTTGGCTCCGTGTGAAGGGATGGCTGCTCTTCATTAGCAAGCTGCTATTCATTAGTAAGCTGGGTTTCACCTGGGTGCCTGGTGGGGGGGTGTTTGGGTTGGAGCTATCAGAGGGAGTCTGTTTTTGCCCAGGTGTTTGCCTGGCTTGTGGCATGGAGATCTTTCTATTTGAGAGTGCAGGCTTCCAAATGATTGACAGTCTGGTGGAATCATCTCTTCTATTCATGCTGTCAGATCTTTTTTCAATCTCTATGGCTTCTCTGATGATTTTGTGGTTGGGGTTTTCTATAGTGGCTAGGGTTTTAGTGCTGCTGAAGTTGATGCTGTGACCTGTGGTTTTCATGTGTTGGACTAGTGAGGAGGTGTGTTCCAGCTTTTTTACTGCATTTTTGTGTTCGTCTAGGCGGGTACTTATTCTTCTATTGGTCTGTCCAATGTATGTGGCCGGGCATGATGTACAGGGAATTTCGTATATGCCTTGGTTTTCCAGGTCAATTTTGTCTTTGGGGTTCCTCAGGATGGCTGCTATTTTTTTGTCTGTTTTGAAGGCAGTCTTGATGTGATGCCTGTGTAGTATCTTACTGATTTTATCTGTGGTACCTCTTATGTAGGGCAGGACAGCTGTTCCATAGATCTGTTGATCTTCTAGGTCTCTGTTATGTCTTGGTGTGTTTTTGTGGATCAAGTTGGTGATTTTGTTTTTGTGGAAGCCATTGGCTGTCAATACTTCAGTCAGGGTGCATAGTTCAGTCTTTATATGTGTCTTATCTGCCAGGCGTTTGGTTCTGCTAATTAGTGTTTTCGCCACGGAATCTATTTGTGCTGGGTGGTGGTGGGATTGGGCGTTGAGGTAGCGGTTGGTGTGTGTTTTCTTTTGGTATATGGTGTGTCCCAGTGTGCCATCTGTTCTTTTGTAGATTAGTACATCTGGGAATGGTAGTTGTTTGTTTATATCCGTTTCCATGGTGAACTTGATTTTGGGGTGTGTGTTGTTTCGGTGTGTTAGGAAATTGTTTAGGTTTTCTTTTCCATGGGGCCAAATCACAAATGTGTCATCGATGTATCTTAGCCATAGTTTGGGTTTGTGGGTGGCATTAGCCAGGGCTCTGGATTTGAATTCTTCCATGAACAGGTTTGCAATGACGGGTGACAGTGGTGATCCCATAGGGGCTCCTTCAATTTGCTTGTATCTTTGTCCTTTGTATATGAAATATGTGTTGGTTAGGCAGTGTTCTGTTAGTTCCATGAGGTCTTTAGCTGGTTGGTATTTATTTTTGGTGATTTCAAGAGTTTCTTTTATTGGGACTTGAGTGAATAGTGAAACCACATCGAAACTTACAAGCAGATCTTCTTGTTCTACAAGCAGATCTTCTTGTGTAGATCTTTGATCATTTCTAAGAAGTGGTATGAGTTTTGTACATATGAAGCTGCGGTTTCAGCATGGGGCTGTAGTTGTTTTGCTAAGTATTTAGCTAGGTTTTGTAATGGTGCTCCTATGGAGCTGACTATGGGTCTGAGAGGTATGCCTTCTTTGTGTATTTTTGGGAGGCCGTATAATTTGGGGCATCTAGAAGATTTTTCTCTTGGGATGATCGTCTGTTGGATTTCTTTGCTTATGTGGCTGGTTATAATTTTCTTCTTGGTTAATTTTTCTAGATATGTGGTTGGGTCTGTGTTTATAGGTTTATATGTGGAGTCTTGGAGTAGGTCTGTTAATCTCCAACAACTCACAACAACTGAAACAATTAGTATACAACATTTCCAACAGAGAACTCAACAAAACAGAAACAGATGTCCTATGCAAAGGATTCAATTATGCCATAGCACCCAAAAAAATCCCAACAGAATCCATCATATGTGCAGTAGAATCCAGCCTATCCAAATTAAATACAGATGAAGCTGACAGAATAAGACACCAGGTTACTCACATCTTATGCACAACGAAACCACCAAAAAATAATTTGCAAAAAGATGAATTCACAGCACTACAAACCCTGAAAAATGATAACAGCATAATAATACTCCCAGCAGACAAAGGAAATGCCACAGTAGTAATGGACAGAAAAGACTATGAAACAAAATTAACAGACCTACTCCAAGACTTTATTTCCGTTTGTTTATTTCCATGTGTGTGTGTGTGTTTTCTGAAGTTTTCGTGGGTATTTGTATGTGTATCTTTGGTTATTTGGGTTTTTTTCCGTGTAAAATTGGAAGTATTTTGACGATGTTTCGACGAAATCTCATTCGTCATCTTCAGGCTTGTGTCTTCGGCTTTGTGCTTCTCAGAGTAATGTGAGTTTGCAGCTGTTTCTTCCTTTTAACTGCCAGTGGGGGTTAAAAAGTCTAACTCACAGACGAACACAATACAGAAGCCTGATGATGGCAGATGAGATTCTGCTGAAACATTGCTACAACTTTAAAAGCACTACAATGACGTGGGATAATACCCGAAGGAAGCTGAACAGCACATATATATATATGTATATATATGTGTCTATCCAAATTTATATGGCAGAGGAAAAAATCCAGAATAAAATATAAATTATTACAGGACGATAGAAAGAAAGAAGACTTTGGTGTTCCAGATTTCAAAACATATTATTATGCTACGATAGCAACCTGGCTCAAAGACTGGGTTAATTTGACAAATAAAAGGATCTTAATATTAAAGGGCTTTAATCTCCAACTTGGATGGCACGCATTTATGTGGGATGGAAAGAGTAAACACCACTTGTACTTTCAAAGGCATTATATAAGGAATGTGTTGTTAACTATTTGGGAAAAGATTAAAAAAATACATTACTGTAAGGTCCCACTTTGGCTATCTACAATGGAGGCAATTACACATCCAAACATTTTAGATTTTGATAATATTGTAAGATATAAAGATCTATTACATGAAACCGGAGAGTTAAAGGGGAGGAATCAAATACAAATTCAAGGAAAAGAGATAGCATGGTGTCCCTATGCACAGATACAAATGCATTACAAAAAAGATAAAGAACAATTTGGTTTTAATATGACGTACCAAGAATTAGATAAGATTTGGCATGGAAAGGAAATTGATTAGTAAAATATATAAATATCTTTTGGATCACAAATTAAAAGAAGAAATAGTCAAGGAGTGTATGATAATTTGGGCAAAAAATGTGGGCCACAGTATTGAATTAAACAAGTGGGAACATATTTGGGAAATAAATTACAAATTAACTATGTCAGCCTTGTACAAAGAGAATGTATAAAATGATATATCATGGGCACTTGCCACTCACGAGACTGGCTAAAATGTTTCTAAACCTCCCCCCAAATTGTTGGAAGTGTAACTGCATCCAGGGAACATACTTTCACATGTGATGGACATGTACATATGCCCAGAAGTTTTGGAAAAATATTAAAAATTGGATTCTAAATATAACTAAACAAGATGTAAAACTTGAACCCAAAACCTTTTTGCTGGGTATGATAAATTCAAAAATAGAAAAAAAATATCAATATTTAATCTTGCACATTATAACGGCAGCCAGAATAAGCTATGCACAAAATTGGAAACTGTCTATTCAGAGGAGATGGTCATGAAAAAAATTCACAAGTGTGCAGAGATGGATAGCCTAACCAAATTAACTAAAAAACAGTAAAGATAGTGAATACTATAAAGTTTGGAACTGTTGTTATGAATGGTTAAAGAAAAAGCAATGTTTGATAACTAAATAAGTTATGAAACTATGAAGGACATGCGTTTAATCATAAAGTATTCTGTGAAATTAAAACATTAAAAGAACGAGAAAGGTATTGTAACAAGATAGATCATGTCAATGTTATGGGGTAAAAGAAAAAAAGAAAAGTGTAACCAATGTTCAATACCTGCTGCAAAATGCATATATGTACATATATTTGTTTATATATTTGTTTCTTTTTAAATGTTTTAAATATATGAAACTTAAACTTTATTTAAAGAAAAAAAGAAACACATACTATTTCCACAGCAAGGAAGATAAAGCAGAAATGGTTGAATTGATCACTTTATTCAAAGAGGAGAATATATTTAAATAATTTTTCATTTGGATATCACTTCTGGGTTTTATGCTTGTGATAAAAAAAAATGAAACTTTGACCTTGGTTTTGTCGATTAGATATATTTGTTATTGTAGAAATGGCTAGTTATATACTAATGTGTAAAAGCAAAAAGTCGAGGCTGGAGTGCTAAAAAGAGTCAGAAATCAACACATTTTTTTTCTTTTTTCCCTTGTACTTTCTTTTCCCCTCTCTTTTTTCTTCCCCTAATTTCCCATTTCTACTTTTCTTGGTATTTTATATATAGATAAAACAACAATAAAAGCATAAAATTGAAAAATAAAATATAAAATGCACGCCCCTTTAATAATATTGCTGTTCCTATGTTATTACTATGTTAAAGGTTACATCGGGAATTACATCCTAAAACTTTGGCAAGTGACCAGGAACACCCCCCTCAGCTTTTCTGCATATTCATTGTAACATTGACACTCTCTTTTTCCCTTTCCTGTTTTCACCACTCCCTCCACCACCTTCATTGCCCACAGCCCTGGAATTTCTAGGCTTCCTACCAAGCTCAAATTAAAACAACAACCATGGAGATTTTCCTCTAAAATTAAACAGAAGGGTCTGCTTCAAATGCTTTAAACTTGATCAATATGGTGATTTTCAACCTGGCATTTAATGTTTTTTTTAACTTTATGTTTCAGAGGAAGATCACCCTCAACAAATAAAAACTTCAGGAAGTGAGGTAGCAAAGAAGGTTAGAGATTTCAAGTTCAATAATTCTCAGGGCAATCCACTTCCAGTTCTTGAAATATCATTCCCAGCTGGATGTAGCAAAGTCACAAAATTATCCTCTAGTTTTTCTCAGGAAGACCAGAAGATATTTTAGGTCAAATGTGCATCAGTTCATGAGAAAGGCAGATATAGGTAGTCCTCAGTTTACTACCAGTTGCTGAGTGAGCATTCAAAGTTACGACCAACCTGAAAAATGAGACAACCAAAGTTCTGATGGATGCATCTTCCCACAGTCATGTGACTGCATTTCAGGTGTTTGGTAACATGACCAGGTTTGTGGTTGTTTCAGGCATCCCACAGTCATGTCACTATGTCTTATAAGTTTTGCTGAAAATCAGCAGATCTGGTTTTGGCAAAACCAAAACCATGTCGCACACAATGGGTTCACTTAATAATCATGGCATTTGCTTGATGACTATGGCATTCACACTTATGACTGCCATGTTTACTTAATAACAACCACAAAAAACAGCATAAGATTTTACAATCATTACGACCTACAATCGCAATGGCCAGACTCCATTATGATTGTAACTCCAGGCCTACTTGTAGAGCAGTATGGAAAATGAGGATTGATGGCTAAGCAGGGTTTGTTGATGTATTGTTGTGAGGTGCCCAGATTGTTCTCTAAGATGGATGGTCACACAAATCTTTTCAGTAAAATAAAGCATGCCAGCAATTTATTTTAATTCCGTCTTCTGCATAGTAGCTTACCAGGCTATTGTTGTCTAGGAATTGAGGACAGAGCAATTGTTGTTTGATTTCTATCTGATGTTTCTCAGCATCTCAAAGTAGATGGGAATTTAAAAAATTGTGAGGTGAAGCAGGATTCTACTCTCTCTTCCAATGTTATCTCTACTCTGGCCATACAAAGTTGGTCTGGGAAAGAATGGCTAACTCAGTATTATTCAGTGTATTTCCATTTATTAGCTGTGTACAGTATGTAGAACCAGGGAAATCAAGTGTGGATTTCCCTGGTTCTACTCTGACATGATGAGTAACCACTAATGGCCTTGAATGTGGGCAGCTCTCCCAGTTGGCAGCTGTCACAACACTTGTGGTAGCAACCTCACAGTTTATGAATCATTTTCAATTGTGTTTTTTTGTCTATACACAAGTTTCAAATTCAATGTTCTTTTACAATTTTCCGAATACCACATATACATTGTTCCCAAAATATGCACATGGCACTCTGGGGAGCCACAGCAAATTCGTAAATGTGCCATGTGCCAAAGTTTTGTTCTTAATGGGTGTGCAAATAAACTACATACAGCCATAAACCCTGGCTTTGAAACAGAAAATCATTGACAAGTACTCCACCACCCCTGTCAAAAAAACAATATTGCACGGCATATAAAGAATTTGGTGATGTTGTGACAAGTTTCAATCAGGTAGTAATTTGGCCTCTAAGAAATTCATGTAAATGCTAAGGAGACAACTGATGAGTAAATTTGGTGTAGATAAGGCCAACATAGGTCATGGATGTCAAGAACACTCATTTAGAAAGAAACATAACACAATTATTAAGAAAACAAACCTTTGTTTTTCCTAGCATTAATTGTTTAATATTTGAGGTCCCTGAAAAGTTTTATCCAAAAGCCAATTTCAAGGTTGTGATGTGAACTTGATGCAGCTGGAAATAAGAATTATCAGGGAGTATCTATGTTTTTATCCTGGAAAGCACCCAAAGTTCACTAGACCACACAGTAAGCCTCATTCCATAAAGGAAGAAATTTCTCTCTGGGAATAGGGATGTCCACAGATGAGTGAGATCATTTAAAGGAGTAGGAGGGAATTGCACATGTCTAAGTTATTGTATAAATCATGTAACGAAGATGTGCTGGAAAACTATTCACTGAAGTCTCCCAGAGCATATGATATTCTTGAGTATTCAAAGTCATGGCTGCTTTATATATTCTGTGAATATGACTCTTGAGAAGTGATGATCAACAAGCAATATACTGCAGGACTCACACAGATTTCCAGGGCTTTGTTATCATGAATGGCTGAATTCCTCTTCATTTATTCATTATAATCATTCATTATAAACAGGGCAACTCATAAAATTAGACAGTACTTATTGTTCATCTAACCATATAGTTTTTCCCTGTGGATACAAAAATATCTCCTCTGTTTTCAGCATCTCCCTTTCCATTTGCAGTAATTGCTTTGTATTTTTGCAAGGTGAAAAAAAAATAGTCAGATATTTTCATTGTCCTCACTTGCCTTATTTATTTACATACATACTTACAAGGGCTACAGAGCTCCAATCCAAAAAGACACTGAGCACTTGTACTGCACAGTATTTCCCTCTAATGGTAAGAACGTGAGAAAGGAAAATAAAAATGGTATAACTGCATAAAAATGAACAATTACAATGGAAATTCCAGGGCAAACTCTGGTTTCCAAGGAACAATTGAAGACTGAACAAAAGCCATATGAGTTTGTTATTCATAGCAGTTTCATTCCCAAGGTTAAAACCTTCACACATTGGAAGCTGTAGTAAGTTTGATCTCGGGTTCTGCTGTTGCAAACAAGGGGGCTGTGGCAGAGAAGGCTTGACTCTATAATGCTGTGGATGACAACCCCCCCCCCCCAAGGGACTCTCACCCACCCACACTCATCTATATCTTATTTGATGAGCAGAAGCCAAAAAGAGAATATCCCATAGATATCCGGGTCCTGACCTGAGTCATGTAGACTTTCAGTTTTACAACAAGAGAGGAAGTTCAGATTCAAATATAAAACAAAGCCTTTTAAAATATGAAACCACTTTTTAAAAATAGCAGGAATCTAATAACATAACATCCAACTGAAAAATAATAGGTCTGAGGTTAAAAAAGGTAATTCTTTCTGGAAAGAATTCTAAAACCAGAGACCACCACCAAGAAGACTACCCTGTCCTAATAATCATCTGCTTTAATCTCGGGAAGATTTATTGAGATAAATATTGTAATAACCAAATCTTACAGACTGCTCAGAGTTGTGACATCACCCCATTCTCTGCAGGTTTTGTTTTGTCATGCCTTTTAGGATCACCAGATAACTCTCATTGAAAAATTCTACAGCAACAGCAGAGACTGCCAAAACAACAGTTGTGGTTGCCACCAAGCCCTCCCTACCACCATCTAATTCTTTAAAAAGAAGTGTAAAAAAAGTTATGAAAGTGAATAAAGATTTTAAAAGTAGGTAACATTTTTAAAAAAGAAACAAATGGCTTGATTTTGGCTGCTCAAGAGCAACCTGTTCGAAGAAATGCAATCTTCCAACCAGAACTGAAAACTCATCAAATGATTCAAAGCACAGATTGTGCAAAGAAGCAGAAGAAATAAGAGATCATATACAAAGCTAGTGTAAGAAGATCATGAAGAAGATCACGAAGACATATACTCTTGTGAGTGCAAGACCACATTCACCAAATTAATTCACTGGAACATGTGTAAAAATTATCATATATCAGTAATGAAAAATTGCTGGGAACAGATAGTTGAAAAATGCAAAAAAAAAAAGTGAGCAAGTTTATATAATGTGGGATTTCTGACTATAGACAAAGTTTTGGCTCATAAAGCCCATGTCACACTGGCCAACGGATGCAAAAAGGACACAGCGGACGAGCAAAATGTTCCATCCGTTGTTATCCACTCTTAAAAGGGGCAAAAATTTGCATAACCAGAGCAGATAACACGGACGCGGGGAGGACACAGGGCGGATGCAAAGCGGATGCGGAACGGAAGCCCAGCGGATGGAAGCGGATGAGAGAGGATGGCACATTCGCAGGGCTTCCGGGGGACCTCAGCGAAGCGGACGCGGAACGGATACAGCAGATCCAGAGTGGACGCCGAACAGATGAAGCGGATGCACAGCGGATGCACAGCGAATAAAGCGGATGCACAGCGGAAGCCTAGCGGATGAACAGCGGAAGCGGAACGGATGCTGACCGTTAATTGCATATGCGGGGGGGAGGTATTACGTAAGCCCCCCGGATATAAAGGGAAGCAGCTCGCACGTGGCCAGCATTCCGAGGAAAGACCTGCTGCTGGACACTTCGAGTTCCTTGCCTGCCCTGCCAGCCTGCCTTCCAGCCAGCCTTGGTGCCTGCCTGCCTGCCTGCCTGCCTTCCTGCCAGGCTTTCTGCCAGCCTTCCTGCCAGCCA
Organism: Laticauda colubrina; assembly: GCA_015471245.1. Lineage (NCBI taxonomy): Eukaryota > Metazoa > Chordata > Lepidosauria > Squamata > Elapidae > Laticauda > Laticauda colubrina. The sequence goes on along the minus strand of BLBF01000042.1, from coordinate 5,310,899 downwards.
GCAACCCCACAACCATGGGGAGGAAGCGAAAACCTTGGCAACCTGCCGCCATCCCTGGCAAGAGGGACAGGGCCAACCTCCCGCCCCCTGCCCCTGACTCTGCTTCTGCTGGGGCTTCTGCTGAAGTTGCTCCTGGCGGTGGTGCTTCTGCTAGTGCTGGGGCTTCTGCTGGGGCTTACTCTGTTGAAGCTGCTCCTGGTCCTGCTGGTCCTGCTCGACCTGCTCGTGCTCCTGGACTTGCTCGTCCTGCTCGTGCTCCTGGTCTTGCTCGTCCTGCTCATCCTGCTCGTGCTCCTGGTCCTGCTCGTGCTCCTGGACTTGCTGGCCCTGCTGGTGCTTACTCTACTGCTGCTGATCCTGGTCCTGCTGGTCATGCTGCTGCTGATCTTGCTGGTGCTGCTGCTGCTGATGATGATGATGATTATGATCCTGCTGGTGAGGATGATGATGATGATGATTCTGCTGGTGCTGCTGGTGCTGCTGCTGCTGCTGGTGTGGAGGAGCAGCCCCTACTACCTGAGAGCCCCTCTGATGAGGGCCCATCTGGTCCAGCCAAAGGGAGGAAGAGGCATATGCGACAACGGGAGAGGAGGCAATACTATATTGAGGAGGCGCACGAGGATGAGGTGCTGGAGTGGCTGAGAGAGAACGACTATCTGAGGCAGAAGGGACACCGGCTGTACAGGGACACCAAGCGGAAGCAGGCTGCTTGGAGAGAGAGGGCAGAGAGTATGGGTTACACTTTGGAGGTGCTCCTCGGCTGGTGGAAGCACATGCACACCTGGTACGGGAAGCTGCACCTGAAGAAATCTGGCCAGGCCACTGTGAAGCTGACAGACAGAGAGACCTACGTCATGGCCAGGTGCAGCTTCCTGGAGGGTGAGATCCGCCACCGAGGAGCAGCATCAGCCCCTCTCACGACCCTCTCTCTCCGGCAGCCTGCTGAGAGCCAGTCCTCTTCCGGCCGAGAGTCAGTCCCTGTCTCCAGGCAGGTTTCTGTGGAGCGTGCCATGGCGGAGAACCCGCGGACAGGTGTGGTAAGCATGGTGGAGTGCGTAGAGGACTCCCTGGTGCAGTGGGAGAAAGGAGACATCGAGTCCACCACACTCCTAGCCGCATCCACCACCCCCAGCTCCACCTCCGCAGAAAGGCAGAGAGCCGGACAGCTGGAGGGGCAGAGCCACACTGTCCTGCTGGAGATCAGGGACACCATCCGCACCAGCATAGATCTCCCCTCTCAGCTGGTCCACACCGACTCCTCATCCTCCAACCGCAAGCCCTTCCTCACCTATGTCAACCAGACCCTCAAGGAAATGGCGGATCCACAGTACCAGGTGGTGAAGGACCGGATCACCAAGCTGCTTCACAACCCTCCAGACCCAGAGGAACCTGCTCCCACCCAGTCCAGGTCTGCTCCTCCACCTCCACCACAGGTGACGTCCCTCCCATTCCAAGGCTTCCCACAGGCCCTCACCTACCAGGCTACGGCTACCAGGAGGTTCAGCAGCACAGGCAGCAGCCCTTCCCAGTCCAGGCACAGAGTCATCGGGCGACACCGTTGCCACCTGTTTCACTGATGCCGATGCCATCCATGACAATGATGCCACCGACGACAGCGATGCCACCCATGCCAATGATGCCACCGAAGACAGCGATGCCACCCACGCCAATGATGCCTCCCAGGCCAGTCCTCACCCAGCTGCAGACCAGACAGCCCCACTACACTACTCCTTCCTCCACCCCACAGCCAAGCCCGGCCTCAGTACATCTGTCATCAGTACTGGGGCTGACACCCCATGGCATGGAGGAAGGACCTCTCAGCATCACGGGGCTGAGCCAGCTGTCTGAGAGCTTTCTCAACACACCGTCCCCTGTTGTCCTCTCGAGGCCAGGCACTCCAGCACCACCCACCACCACAGTACCTGGACCCTCCACCCCTGAGACTGGGCACACGTCAGAGTGACCAAGAAGAGTGCCAGAGACCGGGTAGCTGGCTACCTGTGGACTTTATTTGGACACTTGACTTGGGTCATTTTTCTTTTACAGCTTGTTGTTCAATAAAGTTTATCTTTGATTCACACACTTGCTTCATTTGTTTTTTTTTTAAAAGTCTTGGTGGAAACTTTTAGAATTGGCTTAAGCCTTTGCATGCTTGTGGGATGGGTTAAGATAGCAGTGGGGTGGGCAGGGATACCTGTGGAATGAGCAGGGATACCTTTGGGATGGCTAATAGCTGTGGGATAGATAAACCTCCAGTGCAAGCATAGTGGGACTGTATGGTCTACCCTCCCAGGTGCCACACCTAGGGCCCTTTTTTATCAATAACAATGTAAGCATTGATCCACACATTTGAACACAAACACAACTCTTTATTAAACGCCCTGTTCATTGTAGGCCCACCCAACATCCATGGCCCAATCTCATCTGTGTGATGAGACAGGCTGAAGGAAGCATCCATTAAGCATCTACCATCCTGTCTTGCCACTCCACCGCTCCAGCTGGGGAGTTGCACCAGTGTTTCAGGAGGTTGCGCTGCTTCTTCCCTTCCTGTGAGACTCTGTTGTGGCCTTGCACATCCTGAGTGTCGATCAGGTTTCGCCCTTGCCTCCATTCCCCAGGCTCCATGTCCCCATTGCCTTGTTGACGGTCCACGAGCCTGTTCTGCAAGACTGGGTAGCGGGTGCGCATGAGATTGTGCAGAATGCAGCAAGCTTCCACGATCCTCCTCACGGTCTCTGGGTGATGCTGCATGGTGGTGAGAAGTGCCTGAAACCTGTTGGCCAGGATGCCAAAGGCGTTCTCCACCACCCGCCTTGCCCTGGACAGCCTGTAGTTGAAGATCCTCTCTTCACGGGTCAGGAGTCTGGAAGTGTATGGCTTCATGAGGTAGGTTCTGAGGGAGAAGGCATCATCCCCCATGATGAAGTAGGGCACATCTTGCGTGTCATTGGGCAAGGGGTCTGGATCTGGGAAGCCCACGATGAGGTTGCCTTCCAGCCCCTCCTTGAGGTGACTGGCGTTGTATACCTGGGCATCTGAAGATGAGCCATAGCCTGAAGCATCGATGTACATGAACTTGTAGTCAGCATCGACCATGGCGAAGAGGACGATGCTGAAGAAGCCCTTGTAGTTGAAATAAGTGGTCCCCGACTTGGCTGGAGCTTTGCAGGCCACGTGCTTGCCATCTATGGCTCCAATGGTGTGGGGGAAGTTCCACCTCTGATACCACTGCTCTGCAACTTTCTTCCATCCTTCTTCAGTAGACGGGCACTGGAGGAGCTCCTGCTTGTATTCTTCGATGATGGCCTGCACCACTTCTCTGACCACAATGCTGATGGTGTTGTGTGGCACCCTCCAGCCGTACTGCATGCTTTTGTAGGTGGTCCCTGAGTCCAGGTGGTGCAGATTGAGTGCCACCTTGAGCCCAGGTTCCAGGCTGGGCCGGCAGTTGGTGTTTGCCTTGGTCAACCTGGGTGTCAGGTGCTGCACAACTTCGTCAAACATAGCTGGAGGCATCCTCATGAAGCTCTGGAACGCCCAGGTGTCTTCGTTCCTGAGCTCCACCATCAGCTTGTTGTACAGTCCGTACTCTGCTCTTCTCCCGATCCATTTTCGGACCCAGACGCTTCTTGGCCGCCTCTTTTTCTTCCCGTAGTAGAGTTCACAGAGCCTGTAGATGGCTTCGTACTGTTGCAGAAGGATGGTGGCTGCCAAAAGGACTGTGGTACGATCCACGGTAGACATGACTGGATGCTGTGGAAAAGGAAGAGTCAGATGAAGGCTGCCGAGGTCTGCACAGCTTGGCTGCTGGTCTGAAAGTGAGATGCAGACGAGTTGCTCCCCCTTTTTATAGGCAGTATAGGTGTCCCTTTGCATCCTCTAGGCATCCTCTAGACATCCTTAATATCCGAGATAGGTCCCCTCTGCGAACGTTTTTTCCGCTTTAAACGCTTTGTTTCCGTGCTGCATCTGTTCTGCATCCGTTCTGCATCTGTTCCGCGTCCATTCCGCTTCCTCCCTGCATCCGGGCGGATGCGAGTTGCGCAGATGCGCAGCGGACACCAAGCGGATATAGCGGATGCGTAATGGATGCGTAGCGGATGCGTAGCGGATGCAGAACGGACGAACTGGATACATTTTCCACGCAAAAGTTTTAGGCAGCCCAAAACTTTTGGAGCGGATGAAACGTCCATAAATGGATGCTGGATGGATAGAGTGGAAGCCAAACGGAGGCAGTGAGTACATTGCATTTTCGAACGGATGGTAAGGTTTTTTGTCCGTTTTACATCCTCTTTGCATCCGTTGGTTCAGTGTGACATGGGCTTAACCCACTAAATGTAATTGTTGTTGCAAAGAAGAAATTGTGGATAAATGAAGTAGCAATACCAGGGGATAGTAAAATAGAAAAATTGGAAAAGATCAGAAAGTATCAAGATCTGAAAATTGAGATGGAAAGATGATAGCATAAACCAGTCATGTTTGTCCCAGAGGTTACTGGCACACTGGGTGCCAAATAACATATCTTGGATGGCACTTCAAAAGTCTGCACATTCACAAAATTTCCATCTGTCAATTGCAAAATGCCCCATTGCTTGCAACTGCATATATACTGATACATTACAACAACCTAGATTCTTGGGTATGTGATGCATATGTAGGCCAACATCTGTTAAAGACCTGGCAGCTGTGAGTTCATATTGCTGTGAACAGACAACAATAATTAATAATCCACGGTTTTAGATTCTTCATGTGCCACTTAACCCCTCTGTCATCCCAAACTCCAGCTTCAGGGTGAAAACCATTTCTTGCTGCTTAATAATGCAGATAAATGAAAGCTGGCCATGCTTGAAAATAAGGTTACAGGGAGATAGAAATGAATTACAGAGTCCCTGGAAACACTTTCCTGTGAAGTATCATCTCTTCTGGTTAATAATGGAGAAGGGGCAGACAAGGGAATGTTTTAAAAAAAATTCCCATTGCCATCCCAGATGTGACTGTCTTCTATAAAAGCCTTCTTGATGCTTTCTCCAGATATAATGGAACTGCATCTTCCAGAAATTTCAGGCCCAACACACACAGAAGGTTTCAAATAAAGGGAGAATTTCTCTATTAGCATCCTGCCAATTATAGGACATCATTAATCAATCAATGACAGGGAGATGGATTGCTGAGCCATTTGGCTACGAATAAAAGCCAAATCTATCCCCAGTTATCTTGCTACATTAACAAATCAGCTCCCTAGATTTGTCATGCACAGTAAAGCACAGAATACTGATGCTCAATTAAAAATACATCAATTTCTTTTGAATGGATCTTAAGTCTGTTTTATAAAGTGTTCTGGAGCAGACAGAACTCCATAAAACAGTCATAAGCATTTGTTCAGCGCCCTTGTAACTTAGTCACTGACCACATGGTCATAGTTTGAGGACTAACTTGTCTGTTAAATCTGCCTGAACTGATCCTGCTGAAAATAGTTCACTTAGTCCAGGCTGGATTACCTGCAGTGGTCATGGCAATTTTGCACAACTGGGGACTGCAGCAAGACTAAACAAAGTGCACTTTATTTTGTTTATTTTAAATGTTGTGAATAAAGAGTTACCACTGAGATAAAAAATAAAGATAATAATTGTATTAAGAGTTCTGTCGGCAGCAATAAAGGCCCAGTCTTTTTATAAAATTAAAGAACTGGGTTTTTAATCTATGAAATACTGGATCAGAAAACTCATGATCTATTCTTCTGCCAATCAAGATCAACTCTAGGCAGGGGTAGGATTCAAATTTCTTAACAACCGGTTCTATAGAACTGGTGTGAACCGGTAGAAACCCACCCCTGACTTTAGGTCTGATAGGCTTTTGCGTACCTTAGTATCCGTTTTTTGTTTTAATGTCATGTTATGAAGTAATCCAATCTTCAGAAAATATATTGGGACCTGAAAACGGAGAATCACAGTTGTCTGAGGCCCAGAAAGAACTGTCCCCATGTTTCCTTGAAAATAAGGCCAGGTCCTATTTTCTTTTGGCCCCCAAAATAAGCACTAGGACTTATTTTGGGGGGATGTGTTGTTTTTTTTCCCCCCCATGTATGAGAGGTCCACTTCTTTTGCTTGCTCATGGCAGGGCAGGAGACCACACAGCATGTCAGTGCCACCGCCACGAGGCAGAGGGTTGGAGTGCTCCATGCACCCCACACTGCCTTACCTCAGGGCCCCTGCAGCCAGGCTACCCACACCTGCTTCGCCTGGTGGTGGCAGCAGCAACTCCAGCATGGCCACCAGCCCACTTCTGCTTGTTTGCATCTGCAACGGAGCAGGAGGCTGAGCAACACGCCAGTGCTGCAGCCACGAGATGAGGTGGGATGGCAGACCTGCTCCAAGGGCCTTACCTTGGCTTACCTCAGGGCCCCTGCAACCAGGCCATATATGCCCCGACACCTGCCTTGCCTCACAGCCAGTGCAGCAACACACCACTCAGCTTCCTGCTCCATTGCTGCTGAGAGTAAGCAGAAGAAGTGGGCCAGTAGCCAAATGGGCTCCTGCTGCACATGGCTGCTGTTGCTGCCACTGTGTGGAAGGTGTCAGGGCATGGATGGCCTGCCTGCAGGAGCCCTGAGGTAAGTCGGTGTGGGGTACATGGAGAAGTTCCACCACCCCACCTTGCCTTGTGGCTGCCGCATTGCGAGCAACCAGATGGAATGGGCGGATGGACAGCGATTCAGGCTGTTAATCAGGGCTCATTTTTGGGTGCACATTGAAAAACATGCTAGGCTTAATTTTTGAATAGGCCTTATTTTCAGGGAAATAGTGTAGCACCAGAGACTCTCCAAAGGCTGGGTTCAAACATTGTAACAGTTAACAGATCACAATTATTACACAAATTATTACACATTACCCAAAGCAAAACAAACCATAACTTAATGCTATGTGTTTTGTATTCCTCCACTTGCTGATTTTTCCCCTCACCTTTCAATTTCTTCCCCAAAAATTTTTTTCTCCCAGCTTTGGGTTTCTTTTCATATGCACAATATTTATATGCAGGCTTTGTCAAAGAAAGTAAAGGAACAGGGAGATCTATAGCCACGGGGTGTCAAAAAGTGAAAGATGAGACTCTGTAAACTGTAAAACATTCTTACATAAAGCATCTATATTGTTGCATAATTTTCGATAGGTTTATAGAGTAAAACAATAGTTTCAATTAGGACAGGGCTGTGGTTCTGGGGAAAACAGAAGAAGGAAGGAGTATTGGATGTGTTTACTGCCATGAGTTATTTATAAAAATAATAAAAGTGAAAAATGATGAAGATAGATAGACAGACAATAGATATCCCCCTCCAAAATGTTTGTTTCCTCGTTCCAAAATGGGAAGTCTGCCTAAGAATCAAAGATCATTTTTTTCTAACCCATTTTTGTTCCCGTCTCTGCAGAGATAGCCATAGGAACGATGCGGAGAGGCAACAACAACAAAAAGTTGTTGCACTGATATTACCCAAGCTTAGGCTCTTTGTACATGTAAATCTCATATGCAGGAAGGGGTGGAAGTTGTGTCATCACAGTGCAATGCTGCTTTCATCACTTTTTTCCTAAGTTCATTATCTGATACAATATCGTCACAGAAAGATCAGAGCAAAGAATGTAGCACACCTTTGAACAAATTACTTCTCAGCTTCCACTTCCCAAAGGAAGATGCTCTACCCCTTTCTGTGTATGGCATTTGCCTGTCAAAGGGTGGGTGAAGCTTGTGCCACACCAGCACAACTTTCTTTTTTGTCAATCTTCATCCCATAAATTGCTTTGTTTATGTTGCAAACAAGCAAAATGAAGGCCAAATGTACTACTTCCATGGATTAGGGTTAGGGTACATTAGCCAAATGTACTACTTTCATAGGCTTTCCAGACATTGCTTGCAAGCTCTGAAGTCACACAATTCTACTTTGAATACCTCCAAGAGCACTTTGGATCCTTCCTGGTAAGTTTATTGCTGTATTATTCATTTACTTATTAAATAGATTCATATGACTGCCACATCCCAACTCCTGAGTGGCTAACCTGTTAAAAACAGTAGTGGGGGGAAAAAAATCAACAAAAGTTTAAAAATGTACAGTGGCTGCTGAAGATAAGCTCAAACAAAACAACAGAAAACTCTCAGCAAGTCATCTAACCTTCAGACCCCAGGCCCTGCAGCACATCCTGGCCTTCAGTGCTTTGTCTAACCATAAAGCATTGTGCAACAGTAGCAATAACAAAAGGAGGGAGCGATTAATGCACCGACCCTTTGGTTTCCTGCATGACTAATTGTATGTTTCATAAGAAGGTTCTTCCCCCAGGAGGCAGAGGATGAAGTGAACGTGACTAAAAGCCTGAGTGCAAAACAGAATAAACCTGGCTACTGCAAACACATTTTGTAGTCAACTAATCAGCCAAGCTGACTCTTTAGCTGACATAGAATCATAGGGCTGGAAGGCACCTCAGAGATTTCCTTGTCCAACCCCCTGCTCAAAGAAGGAGTCCGATACATCCCAATCAAATAGTTGCCCAGTCTATGTTTGAAAACCTCCAGTGATGAAGCACCCAAAACCCCAGAAGGCAAACTATTTGATTGATTGTCCTTGTTGTCTGAAAATTTCTCCTTACTTCTAGGTTGGATCTCTCTTTGGCAAGTTTTCACCCATTATTTCTTGTTCTGCCCTCTGGTGCCCTAGAGAATAAATCAGTCTCCTCTTCTTTGTCACAGAGAACACAGAGAACTTCATAAGAGCTCTGCTGAATCAGATAAGTCTTGGTCTGTGTCACACTGAGAAATTATCAATGAGCCACAAATATGCCAGACTTTCTATGTGATTACAACAAGATTACAACAGATGGAAATTTTGTCAATTCTGGGGGAAATGAATGCTAGCATCTGAAGGTGTTGTCTCCTTAGGAGATCCAAGTTGTGTTACACCCAACATTAAGCAAACTGGAAAAATAACAGAGTTGGAAGGGACCTTGGAGGTCTTCTAGTCCAACTCCCTGCTTAGGCAGGAAACCCTATACCATTTCAGACCAATCCCTTCTTAAAAACTCGCAGCGTCGGAGCACCAGGAGCACCAACAACTTCTGGAGGCTCACTGATTAATTATTCTAACTTTCAGGAAATTTCTCGATTAGCTTCCATCCTTTGCTTCTTCTCCTGCCTTCAGATGCTTTGGAGAATAGGTTGACCCCTTCTTCTTTTCAGATGTTGCAAAACTGCTATCATGTCATCCCTAGCCCTTCTTTTCATTAAACTAGACATACCCACTTCCTGCAACTGTTCTTTACATGTTTTAGCTTGTTATTTTCCCCTTGAAATCTTCCACAAATCCTCAAGAAACCAAAGAAATACAGATCATGTGAAACAAACCAGGAAAGGTTTTTGTAAGCTGATTCAAAATATTTACTTTGAATACTTACATAAAAATATAAACTTTTTTTTTTACTGTAGTCAAAGTTTAGCAGTAGCAGAATGACATCATTTTCAGCACAACTGAAGGCTGGGGCTCAGAATAAGTTGTTCACCAAATATTTGGCTAGTTTCCCAAATGTGACAGATGACTAACAAGCTGTCTGCTTAGATCAGTGTTTTAGAAGCTAATTTTCGATCATTAAGAACCAGAAAAACCACACTGGGTATTCTCCTAATTTTTGAGCTATGCTACAATTTAACTGAAGAGAATCATATAGACATGAGGGCAAAAATTATTGCGTTAGCAAAATGGATTCAAAAGCAAAACAAAAGTTTTAAAAGTGGGATGCAGTTCAACATTCTCTAATTTATTGCTATTCAGGTGTGTTCAGTTATGACTCTTGTCATTCCCAACAGTGTCTAACTTTCTACTCAGAAAACTAAGCAGACACCAGTGACTGTGCAAAGCCTTTAAAAAATGTGAAGTACCTACAGACACAACCACTTTGCTAGTCTTTGATATACAGAAGACACTTCTGCTATCACTTTTGACTGGAAGAAGTACAAAGTCCCATTTAGATGCTCCCTGCTGAAAGATTTTAAAAAAAAATCTCTACTTTTTGAGAGGAGACGTTGCCTCAGAAGAGATTGCTGTAGCAATGAATGACTAGAGAGCTTGGCACCGTAGTGCCTCTTCTTATAAGTATATGATTAACCTTTATTTTGCCGTCTTTATCATTTATTTATTAAATTTATATGCCACCACTACCTGCTCTCTTCTTTTTGCTGTTTCCCATTAAGTTGTTAAAGGGGACAAGAAGGGAAAAGAGGCAAGGGTTATTAAAATATAATACAATAAATATTATTTATTGCCCAAGTGTGATTGGACACACAAGGAATTTTCTACTTGAAAAGAGCATATTTGCATGAACATTTCATTTATTTATTCGCTTATTTATTGAATATCAAAACTGGGGACTTATTTTCAGGCTATGCATGTTGTTTTAAGACATATCTTCAATGCCACTCCTGTTAAAATAGGATACATCCACATCTATATTGAACTGTGAAAGTCAGGTTATTTTTGGAAACAAACTGAAAAGCTTTATTCCCCCCTTACCCTCAACATAAATTGCTTTGTCAGGATGAGACAGCCAACTGCCCATGACTTCACAGCCAGCTGCATACTTAATGCAGCATTGCAACAATATGCAAACCAGTGTAGAAACTTCTGTGGCCAAGAAAATGTGTTTTTTTTTTCATGCAAAAGGACCAAGATTCATAATGAAACTTGCCTTTAGGGCATTTGATCTCACACAACTGAGACTGATCTAAAGGACAAAAATTAAATACGCCACCAACTGACAAATTTAACTTTGTCTCAGTTAATGAAACTGGATGCTCAGATAAAAACCCTGCTAGGGTTTATTTTATTTTAAAAAAGGTTTTCTTGAGGTGTTTCCTTGCCTGGCTTTTTTGACAAATAGCAATAGCATTTGGACTTATACACCGCTTCACAGTGTTTTGCAGCCCTCTCTAAGTGATTCACAGAGTCAGCATATTACCCCCAACAATCTGGGTCCTCATTTTACTGACCTCAGAAGGATGGAAGGCTGAGTCAATCTTGAGCCTGGTGGGATTCCAAATTGCAGGATTTGAACTGCCAAATTGCAGGCAGCTGGAAGTCAGCAGAAGTAGCATGAAGTACTGCATTCTAACCACTGTACCACCATCCTTTAAGCAGAAAATTAAGACAATTACACCCTCCTGCTCATTGCCTCCTCCCTCCCCCAATCATACACAAACTGGTATTTGCTGTTTCATAAAAGTACAGGAGACAAACACAGGCACTTTTGTTTTTTTGTGATCTTGTGATTTGAAGGCAGTCCTTGAAGTCTGTTTCTCTACAAATCTGAAGGAACTTGCTACGGTAACAGCAGAAAAATGGGATAACTGGAACTATGCATAAATAATATATAATATGCAACATGACAAAATCTAGTGATATGAGTCCTACCCTTTTTTTATAGCAAAATGTTCATAAAATTTTGGAAGACTAACTTATTTTTTTCCTCTGGGTAAGAAAGTCTCACCCTACATGTTCCAGTGACAACTTCCCAGTCAGTTGCCAGCTGGTAGAATGTTGTGACAGGTATTGTTTCCACTACATGTAGAAGCAAAGTCTGTCTCTCCTTTGATAGATAGACAGACAGACCGACAGACAGACGATCTTATAGTAACAGCAAAAGTAAAATTACCACATAAAAAATTGCATGCAGCCCCACAGATATTATCATGTGCCTCCCTTGATTTGTAGGCAATTAACAGGTAGCATAGTGGTTAGAGTGCAGTACTGCAGACTATTTCTGCTGACTTCTGGCTGCCTGCAATTTGGCAGTTCAAATCTCACGAGGCTCAAAGTTGACTCAGCCTTCCATCCTTCCAAGGTAGATAAAATGAGCAGCCAGGTTGTTGGGGAAAATATGCTGACTCTGTAAACTGCTTAGAGAGGGCTGTAACACATTGTAAAAGGTATATAAGTCTAAGTGCTATTGCTAATGTAATTCCCTGCCCAGTGGAGGATCCACCACAACATCTCAGATACAGTAATTAACTCTCCAGCCTTTGTCTGAGGACTTAGATCTAATGAAGAACCAATCACTTAATATGGCAGCTTGATACACTAGCTGACAGCCCATCTAGTCATTCCTCCAGATGTCTAGTCTGAATTTTGCCCCAATGCCTGATTTGAATCTGTAATTTTAATCCATTGGCTCTGGCCCTGCCCCCTCGGACATGCTATAGAGAATATGTGCATTCCTTCTGTGAGACAATCCTCCTTAAAGGCTATTCTCACACTTCCACTTAGTGATCCATGTTGGCCATTTCAGTTTTCTCCATGTTTGTTTGTTTTTTGAGGGGAGTTTGCAGTTGTACTTTTAGCATCCGATTTCAGAAAAATTCCCATTCTTCCTGGACACTTTTTTCCTTCACAGTTTTAAGCTATTAAATCCCTGAAGTTCATTTCCTTCTTTAAATCCCTATGCATGTTAGAATAACTGAAACTGCTGATTATCCTTTCGTGTTTCATTAAGACTGGTTGATTCAGAAAGGCGTCATCAATATTTTCTGCCCACAAGGTAGTCTACTATAAATTCCCTAAATGGTGTCACTTTTATCTCTTTCTCCTTTTACTTTTTCCGAAATACTTTCAATGAAATTTCCATGTTCTCCTAGATATAACTGTTCTTCCTATAATGTGCTTGTAGTCTTCCAATAAAGCCTATATCACTGGTCTAGTTAAGATCTCTAGTTCTCTGTTTATTCTGTGCATTGGTATAGAAACATTTTAAGGTTTTAAATACCACCTACTCATCCTGTTTCAGTATCTGATAAAATTCTAGGTTCCCATGGTGACTTTCCCATGATTGCTGGGATACACATTTCTGGTCTTTGGCCACCTTTTTACTCTTTTAAAGCTTTCCAGAAGAGAGTGATAAGGCATTTGTCAAATATTTCTTCAAAATGAAAGCTTGAAGAAAACTTGCCATGGTGTGTTTGCAAATGGATAAATGGTTACTATTGGAGGAATGAACCATCAGAGTATCTTTTTATTAAAAGGCAAATAATTGAAATTGCTTACCATTGCTTTCTGTAGTTGCAAGATGTTTTCTACAAACCCAGTTTATCATTGTCACTTTGGAAGGGGAGGCAGATGAGCATACTTCAAAACAATCCATTGAACTGCAATAGGTACATCATTTTCAAAAATGTCTGTGAAGCAGATCAGGGATTGCAAATAAAGATGGTGATAGAAAATTAGTGATTACATAATTTTCCAATTTATTTTTTGTTTTGATTAAACAAAAATAGTAAGTAGCATGTAGACTGCATCGAACAAAGAATATGGCTACAGCTTGTAAATTAATCTCTAGCTTATTAAAAAGTGCTGTATGAACATCTTAACTGATCAAAGCTTCATTGGATGGTGGAGATTACCATCTATGGACACATCTGCAATAATCATGGTATATAGAAGATGCGATGGAATTGGTTTTGGACTCCACAATATACCAACTTAAATGTAAGAAGAGTGTAGACTAGAGCATGAATTATGAATGAAAGAAAGTAGGTACGTTTCCCTAAAATTCACAAAAAGAATATGTACTATCAACAAAGGTGGAGCATTTAGTAGACATATGGAAGTGAAAAAAAAGTTTAATTATGAATGATGAGAGAATTGATATTAAGCAATTATGGGTGCATATAAAAATAGGCATTCAGAAGTTAGTGGTATGTTATGAACAGAGGAATACTGACAATGAAAGAACCATAATTATTCTTTTAGGTGACAAAAGTAGGTGGGAACTGATACAAAGAGTATAGAAAAAGTGACTGAGCTATTTGGAGACCCAAGATAAATGGTAGAAGTAAAGCATGTGTCAGAATAATAGAATCTTCAATAAACAGTTCAACAATGATCAATTGTGGATGTGTGTACTTTTCATGCAAACAATGCTGTGTTGTTAAATCTGTTTTTAAATTATTTGCAGAGAATATGTTTGCATGATGTAAGTTATGATATAAGTTAACTGTAGATCACAATGTTAAAGTATCAAAAAACTAAGTTAACTTGGGGGAAATGAAATGAAAGATTGTCATTTTCTATAAATGGCAAACAAAAAAAATCAGGAAACATATGAATTTGTATATCCAGACAGTAAGTTTATTAAGATGTGTAAAATCAAAATTTTTGACAGATGTATGGAGGTAATTTTGATAGATGTATGGAGGTAACAAATAGTCTGAGGAATAAAAAGTTTACCAAAAGAAACAAAAATATCTGCATTTCTAGCCACTTTATTAATGGAGAAGAGAGGTATATAAGAAATATTGAAGCTCAATAGTGAGAATGAGTTATTTAAGGCTAGGTCACATCGGCCAACGGATGCAAAACGTATGTAAAAAGGACACAGCGGACGAGCAAATTTTCCATCTGTTGTTATCCCCTCTCAAAAGTGCCCCAAATTTGCATAAACAGAGCAGACAACAACGGAAAGGAATGTAGGGAGGATGTTAAGTGGATGCTCAATGGAAGCCTAGCGGATGGAAGCGGATGGAAGCGGATGACACATCCGCAGGGCTTCCGGGGGAGAACAGCGAAGCGGACGCGCAGTGGAAGAAGCGGATGCAGAGCGGATGCCGATCGGATACAGCGGATGCATCACGGACACCTAGCGGATGCCTAGCGGATGCAAAGCGTTCACTGTGCATGCAGGAAGGATGCATTGCGTCAGCCCCGCAGATATAAAGGGAAGCAGCTCGCAAGCAGGTCACCATTCAGAGGAAAGACCTGCTGCCAGACACATCTTCAGCCAACAACCATGGGGAAGAAGAGGAAGCCTGTGCCTACTCCTGCCAGCCCTGGCAAGAAGGACAGGACCACCATCCCACCCCCTGGCACTGACTCTGCTTCTGCTGGGGCTTCTGCTGCTGGTGCTGACTCTGCTGGTGCTGGTGATTCTGCTGGTGCTGCTCCTGGTGCTTCTGCTGGTGCTGACTCTGCTAGTGCTGCTGCTGGTGCTGCTGGTGCTGCTGGTGCTGCTGCTGGTGGTGGTGGTGGTGTGGTGGACCAGCCCCTAGAACCTCAAAGCCCTGCTGATGAGGGCCCAGAAGGCCCTGCCAGAGGGAGGAAGAGGCATACGCGAACATGAGGAGGAGGTGCTTGAATGGCTGAGGGAGAACGAGTACCTCTGGAGGAAGGGACACAGGCTCTATCGAGACACCAAGCGGAAGCAGGCGGCTTGCAGAGAGAAGGCGGAGAGCCTGGGCTACACTTTGGATGTCCTCCTGGGTTGGTGGAGGCACATGCACACCTGGTACGGGAAGCTGCACCTGAAGAAGTCTGGCCAGGCCGCGGTCAAGCTCACTGACCGGGAGACCTACGTGATGGCCAAGTGCAGCTTCTTGGAGGGTGAGGTCTGCCACCGAGGAGCAGCCCCTCTGTCAACCCTCTCTCTCAGGCAGCCCACAGAGAGCCAGTCCTCTTCTGGCCAAGAGTCAGCTCCTGTGTCCAGGCAGGTATCTTTGGAGCGCCCCACGATGGAGACCCCCCCCGACAGCTGCACTCCCCATGCCGGAGCACATAGAGGACCCCCAGACGCAGTTGAAGCAAGAAGAGGCCGCTGCCACCAGAGACCAACCCACCCCCACCCCCAGCTCCACCTCCACAGAAAGCAGGCAGAAAGCCAGACTGGAGGGACAGAGCCACACTGTCCTCTTGGAGATCAGGGACACCATCAAGAGCAGCGTAGATCTCCTCTCTCAGCTGGTACACTTTGAGATTCCATCCTCTAACAGAAAGCCCTTCCTCACCTACTTGAACCAGACCCTCATGGACATGTCTGAATCCCAATACCAGGTGATCAAGGAGAGGATCACAGGGCTTCTGCACCACCCTCCAGGCCCAGCTGAACCTGCTCTGACCCAGTTCAGGTCTGCTCCTCCACCCCAGGTGATGTCACAGCCCTTCCAAGGCTTTCAACAGCCCCTCACCTACCAAGGCTATGGCTACCAGGAGTTCCAGCAGCACAGGCAGCCCTTCCCAGTCCAGGCACAGGTACATCGCACACCACAGGTGCCGCCAATGCACCGATACCGCCGATGCCACCGATGCCACTGGCGCCACAGATGCCACCGACGCCTCACCTAGCTCACCTGCAGACCAGACAGCCGCACTACACTCCTCCTTCCTCCACCCCACAGCCAAGCCTGGCCTCAGAACATCTGTCATCAGTCTTGGGACTGACATCCCATGTCATGGAGGAAGGGCCTCACAACATCACGGGACTGAGCCAGCTGAGAGCTTCCTCCACACACCATCCCGTTGTCCTCTCGGGGCCAGGCATCCCAATGGCGCCTCAGACCAGCACTCCAGCCACTGCCACCTCCACAGCACCTGGACCCTTCACCCCTGAGACCATGGGCACGCCTCAGAGTGACTGAGAAGAGTGCCAGAGACTGGGTTGCTACCTGTTGACTTTATCTTTGCTTGGGACACTTTACTTGGGTCATTTTGCTTTTACAGTTTGTTATTAATAAAGGTTATCTTTGCTTCACACACTTGGTTCAGTTCTTTTCGTAAATAAAGTCTTGGTGGAAACTTTTAAAAATGGTTTAAGCCTTTGCATGCTTGTGGGATGGGTAAGGATAGCAGTGGGATGGGCAGGGATACTTTTGGGATGGGTAATATCTGTGGGATGGGTAAGGATAGAAGTGGGATGGGCAGGGATACCTGTGGGATGGGTAATAGCTGTGGGATGGGTAAGGATAGCAGTGGGATAGATAAACCTCCAGTGCAAGCATAGTGGGATTGTTTGGTCCACCCTCCCAGGTGCCACACCTATGGCCCTTTATTATCAATAACAATTTAATCATTGATCAACACATTTCAACATAAACACAACTCTTTATTAAATGCCCTGTTCATTGTAGGGCCACTCAACATACATGGCACAATCTCATCAGTGTGATGAGACAGGCTAAAGGAAGCATCCATTAAGCATCAACCATCCTGTCTTGCCACTCCACTGCTCCAGCTGGGGAGTTGCACCAGTGTTTCAGGAGGTTGCGCTGCTTCTTCCCTTCATGTGAAGCTCTGTTGGGGCCTTGCACATCCACAGTGTCTGTCAGGTTTACTCCTTGCCTCCATTCACCAGGCTCCATGTCCCCATTGCCTTGTTAATGGTCCACAAGCCTGTTCTGCAAGACTGGGTAACGGGTGCGCATGAGACTGTGCAGGATGCAGCAAGCTTCCACAATGTTCCTCACGGTCTCTGGGCGATGCTACATGGTGGTGAGAAGTACCTGGAACCTGTTGGCCAGGATGCCAAAGGCGTTCTCCACCACCCGTCTTGCCCTGGACAGTCTGTAGTTGAAGATCCTCTCTTCACGGTGAGGCATCTGGAAGTGTAGGGTTTCATGAGGTAGGTTCTGAGGGAGAAGGCATCATCCCCCACAATGAAGTAGGGCACATCTTGTGTGTCGTTGGGCAGGGGGTCTGGATCTGGGAAGCCCATGATGAGGTTGCGTTCCAGCCCCTCCTTGAGGTGACTGGTGTTGTATACCTGGGCATCTGAAGCTGACCCGTTGCCTGAAGCATCGATGTACATGAACTTGTAGTCAGCATCGACCATGGCAAAGAGGATGATGCTGAAGAAGCCCTTGTAGTTGTGATAAGTGGACCCTGAGTTGGCTGGAGCTTTGCAGGCCACGTGCTTCCCATCTATGGCTCCAACGGTGCGAGGGAAGTTCCACTTCTGATACCACTGCTCTGCAACTTTCTTCCATCCTTCTTCAGTGGAGGTGCACTGGAGGAGCTCCTCCAGGTATTCTTCGATGATGGCCTGCACCACTTCTCTGACCACAATGCTGATGGTGTTGTGTGGCACCCTCCAGGCATACTGCATGTTCCTGTACGTGGTCCCGGAGGCCAGGTGGCACAGAGTCAGTGCCACCTTCAGTCCAGGGTCCAGGCTGGGCCGGAAGTTGGTGTTTGCCTTGGTCAACCTGGGTCTCAGCCGCTCCACAACTTCATCAAACATGGCTGGTGGTATCCTCATGAAGTGCTGGAATGCACGAGGGTCTTCGTTCCTCAGCTCCACCATCAGCTTGTCATACAGTCCATATTCGGCTCTTCTCGCAATCCATCTTTGGACCCACACACTTCTTGGACGCCTCCTTTTCTTCGCATAGAACAGGTGAAAGAGCCTGTAGAGGGCTTCGCACTGTTGTAGAATGATGGCGGCTACCCAAAGGAGTGTGTGACAATCCATGGTGGAGATGACTGGATGCTGTGGAAGAGCAAGAGCAAGGCTGAAGAGGTCTGCACACCAGGGCTGCTGGACTGAAAGTGAGTGTTAGGGATAACATTGTTCACCCTAACTGTTTTAGGTGAAATACTAACTATGAATCATAGTTAGTGTATGCAGCTTTAAATGTAAAATAGCAATTGTGGGTGTGGTTATGAAAACCATATAAAAGTAGCAAGGCTACAGCTTGCTCTCTCTCTCTCTGGCTTTGATGATCCCTGATTACTGCTTGGAAGCAAGACTGCATTGCTCGAACGGGAGAGACAACAACGGACTGATTTATGTGAACTGACAATAGGATATTCTACATGGACTTTGATAACTGAATATCCCTGAATGGACTGACTACATGGTAAATGAATATTGGACTGTTTTTGACTATGCTATAAACTTATACTGGAATAAAATATATTCTTGATAGCACAAGCGTATCTGTTATTTTCACTGTATGTTAATAAACATACAAGCTTAGCTCACTCATTTATCTGTGTGCCTATCTGACTAATGCTGCACATTCTGTTTAGCTTGTCTACCTAACCCTGGTTGGGGAACCCAGGCTTAACAGTGAGATCCAGGTGATTTCCTCCCCCTTTTTATAGGAAATGTAGGTTTTCCGCTAGGTGTCCTTCTGCATCCTCTAGACATCCTCCAGCCATCCTAAATATCCGAGATACGTCCCCTATCTGAACCTTTTGTCCATTTTAATGTTTTATATGCGAGCTGCATCCGCTTATATCCTTTCTATGTCTGTGCTACTAACGCTGCGCGGATGTTCCGCATCTGTTTCGCTTCCTCCTTCTTTCCATTTTCCGCTGGAACGGATGCGAGTTGCGCGGATGCACAGCGGATGCTGAGCGGATACAGCGAACGTGTAACAGATGTAGAACGTTTGTTCCCCGTATGTGTCACGGATGTAGAACGGACACTGCGGAAAGTTCATCTGCTCAAAAAGTTTGTGCAGCTCAAAACTTTTTGAGTGGATGAAATCTCAGTAGAAGGATGCTGGACAGATAGAACATATGAATCACGCACGCAGTGAGTACAGAACGGATGCATCACGTTAACCAACGGATGACAAGCGTTTTTCTCCATTTTACATCCTCTTTCCATCCATTGGTGCAGTGTGACATGGGCTTTAAGAAGTGTCTGTGGTAAAAGATACAGGAACAAAACAGAATAACTAATGAATTGTTTAAATATAATGAATAAAAATGGCCTACACAAAATTAGTACTTTGAGATTGTTTTGATAATATAGAGAAAATCAGTAAGTACTAATTCTGAATTATAAAACAAATATAGGAAAGCAGAATGAATGGGTCAAGAGAAAGGGGAAGACTGAGATGATGGTTGAACCTGATGAAATTCTTCAGAAAAAGGAGCCGACTGGCAGAGAACAATATATTAAGGATGGCTTGAATGCTGTAAAGCAAGGGTGCCAAACTCATGTTGTGATGGTGGTGTCACATATCGGGACTTTCCCTTTGCTAAACTGGGGGTTGGCGTGGCCAGCATGCGGCACATTCAGCCCGTAGGCCAGGAGTTGAGATGTGCATATGATTACTCTTGGTATAAGCAATATATATTTTCCTGTTTATTTCTTGCTTTTTTGGCTGTTACTTTTTACTATTTTTCTAGTTTGTGTAATATTACTTACCCCCAAAAGAATAGTATGATTAAGTTTGGAGGGAGAATGAAGACAAGTTGATATCTGTGAACAAAATGGCCACTATGGAAACTGGACTCCTCACTTCTGCTCTGGGGTTTCATTTGGCACAGGGCTTTTTTTTTTTCACTCACAATTGTAATTTTGTAAAACACCACAAAATCTGGCTTCTAAGTCTTAAATCACCTGGCTTGTATTCTTTTTTTTCCTTTTTAAAAATATATATTTTATTTATTTATTGGCTTGTATTCTTAAGAATAGTCTCATTAAAAAAGTTGTCCTGAACAAAATGAATTTTCACTTCAAGTATATGAAAGTACATGCAGAACTATATGCAATAAACAGTCTGAATGGCCTGTTTAATCTTGTTATGGCACTTGGAAAAAATTTTCAGGTGAGGAGCAGTTGTAGAAAGATGTAAAAAATTTCTGCTGCTTGGTCTTAACATATATCTATTATTAATGGCCTTTATGATAAATTTCACTGCTGTGTTTTTATCTTGAAATCTCATACATAAGAACTTCCACCATTAATGTATTCCTTTCCAGAATTCTTAATGTCCATGGGTCCAATTTGCTCCAAAGACCAACACAGCTAGATTCAGATCTCTACACACCAAGTATTCTTATAACCATTTATTTGATAGCCTTAAAAAGAAATGCTGACTTTAATTCACAAACCAAACACTGCATTCCTGTTACAGCTTTGAAATATGAAGAATAAAAAGGAGTCAAGAGATAATACTGGAATACTGTTTTATTTTTCCCCCTCCTATAAAATGGCTTGTACTTCCAAAACATACAAGTTAAATTATGTTAATATTCATTTACACTGTTGTACAAAAGGCCAATTTCACAAATATAATTCAGAACATTAATAGCTGATAACACTCTGAAGTCAATATTGCCATTTCCATCTTTCAAGTGGGTTTGTCCAAAATAAGATCTCTAGGAATAGTTTTCATTGAGTTCCATATTTGCTCCTTACAATTTAGTCTTCTTACTAGGCAATGAATTACCTAACATAGGAAAAAGGTGTTACTTTAAAAAATTAAGTTAGATAATTATTTGAATAACTTTTATACCAGAATGAGTTTCTTGCATATTTGTTTTACCAAGCCTGATCAACAGTTAAGACAATATTTTCAATACGCTGCTACTATAAAGCTAAGTCTCCCCTACATGTATTCGAGAGGTTTTTTTTTAGTAAGATGCCAAATGATTGCTTGTTCATCATTACTGATATTCCCCCCCCCCCAACTTCTAAGTGGGCAATCTTGATTATATTTTATAGGTGTGGAAAATGTGTCTGAGCTACAACTTGCATTAGCCCTCTCTACTATAGATGTGGACTGATTAAAGCATGATCTAGTAATAGATAATAGTGACCTGAAAATACCATTTAAGAGAGGCCCAGATTCCTAACAAGATTCCAGGGAACACTGTTTTCATAGGACAGAACGCCCCAAAGCCTAGCTAACACCCAAACAAATCAATACCCACTCTAGTGTGCAGACTGGTGACTTTTATTTCTAGGTAAAGAGGGTCATCAAGAAACTTGGAATCAGATAAATTCAACATTAAAATAGTGTATAAAAGGGTCTCCAAATCTAAAGAATAACTAGACAGGTACCTACAGTAATATGTCTTACACAAATTTGTTTTTAATTTTATGGAATAAATCAATATACATTTTTCCTATTCCGAATCATTTAAAGATATAAGAAAACTTAGAATCATTTAAGACTTTAAGGTTACTATAATGGTTGCCTGCATAGAATGGATTTTCTGTAGGAATGTGCAAACCCGTTCCATGCACGGAACAACTGTATTGAGTAGCCAGTATTCGTAGTGAACCATGCATGTTTTGTAATCTTTGGACTATATATAGAACAAAACAGTGCTGTTCCACACAACAGTTTGTGGAAGAGGAGGGAGACTGGAGGCAGGCAGGTGGTTGGAGTATGATATCCAGAGCTACTAGAAGAGGGCCTTCCCCGACTCATTCTGTAGCACCACTCCTGTATCTTTATGGGTTCCTTCTAGAGTGTTGTTTCATCCAAAATCCAGCACAATGAAAACTTTCAAACAATGTTTTCTGTTTTGCACATATTTGAAGTTTGATAAAGACCTGATTTTAGTATGATCGGTTACATGCCCATTTTCAGGTTCTTGAACTATTTTTAATTGATTAGTAAGCCATCATGTTGTAAGAATACAAGCTCCAATTCAATTCATGATACTCCTACTCAAAAGTATTTTTAACACTGGGAGTTTGAAAAAGACATCCAAAAATGTATGTCAAAACTACCACAAGAATGCTTTTAAAATTATTACCAACTATTGATATTCATATGGAAAGGAACTAGTGAAAAGTATTTCTTTTTCCTGTGAAGAGCTTCTTGGTAATTATCCCAGCTGTTGATGCAATCTTTCAACAGTCATATTTTCACCTTGACCCCTAGCAGGAATTCATCCTGATCAATTACCAGCCATACCAATTGTTATTAAAATAACATAATGCCAATAACAATTGCAATACTTTTGATATCCAGATGTTCTACACTGCACTGACTCCTTTTATGTTCTCTAGCTCTGCTTTTGTGCTTACTAAATGTACTCACTAAACTATAAGATGCCTCTCAGTGAAGCAAAGAGATTTTGTGTGTATGTAAGGTATCTCAACAACCTAGGTTGTTTTATTAAATATCAACTTTCCAACTAATTAAAACATCACCTTGAGAAAAAATTAGGACTATTAAGATTTCTTTCATGAAAGGAAGCTACTATCCTATTGAAATGTTTCAGAGATATTTGACCATAGGATTAACATAAGTCCTTTTTTAAAATAATTTTTGGAATGAATGCTAAATTACATTGAACAACTATCAAGTTCTTCAATCAGATTCAGATCTGTAAAAACACACGTACTAGAGGGAATCATCTGAGTTTGTTTGAAGCAATCTCCATGGAACAGTCTGCCTTCTTAAATCCATCACAGTGAACTGAATGGCTTAACATTCATAATCTCTTCATAGAAATTATTAACTGTTCCTGTGCCATTGTCTGGAAACTATAAGAAGATATGAGCATAAACGAGAAAATGGATACACAGCACAAATATCTGAAGTCATTTAGACAGTAATGAATTGGTATAGTAAAAATGGATAATCGCATTGCTTTTAGTGCAAATAGCATAGGCAAATCCATCAACTGACAAACAATTATTGCTGTTATGGAACAATGAATCCTTTCAATAACAAATCTGAGGTTTTGCAGTTTCTAAACTGGCACTGTTTAATGATCCATGGTACTTATAATTATATATGCATAGAATAAAATGTTCTTATTTACTTAACAAATGGAAGAGCAAAACATGTATCTTGACTTATTTGCACAGGTCAACCTGTTCAAATTTATTTTTGTATTTGCAATTTGCTTGACAGAAAGGGATTCTTAAAAACCTCATGAAGTTTCAAAAAAATCTAGCATATTTTTTTCCTGAAATTCAAATTATAGGGACAACTAAGGTTTCAGAAAGTCTGCTGTTTATAAGGAACCAAGTACCCCAGCAATGAAATAAATAATTATTGAGTTCTAGAGCAGAGAAGCTAACACAAAAACAAACATTTCCTCAGTGACTAAGAAGAGAAATTATCCAGAGAGACTTACAAGATTTCAGTTAATATTTTATATTGACATTAGTGGATATCCCAACACTGGTTAGCGTGACTTGCATTGATTTTTTAATAAATATTCAAGATTTTTTTTCAATTAGCTATTGGAAGAAGCAGGGAAGAAAAAGTTTGCACATGCTTTGAATTCATTTTATAGGGCAGTTTTTCTTAACCTGGCATCCTTTAGATGTATCAGAACTACAATTTCCAAAAATCTTTGTAACCTCAAGGACTGAGAATCCCTGGGGGGTTAGAGTCCCAACACATCTGGAAGCATCAGATTAAATAACCTTTCTTTAAAGGAATAAAAGCTCCAATTTATTTCAAAATATATAAATTTTTAAGTTTTCTTTTAGAGAAAACCCATTGGAAAGTATCGCATAGATCAATTTAACATATCTCAAGCAATTTTGGCCAGTTCCTATATATACTTTGAATCTATGTCCAACTGAGTGGGGTAGGCGTGTTGACATCATGCAAGTAGTATTAAAACAAAAGCATTTCAACTTCCCCAAACATATTTTAAAACAAAGATCAGACTCATGCTTATCTTTCTAGAAAAGTGCCAAAATATTTCTAAACTACTCCATGACCAAGGAATGAGTCAAGATTTCTCAATCTGACATTAAGAAATGACAGAAAAAGAGGATTGATGATAGCAAGCACCACTGCAAACATTCAAAAGAATGCACAGAAAATTTTAAAGAGCATAATGCTGGTTGAGTTTGCGTGACATTTGAAATTATAAAGTACTCAACCACACTTTAGTTTAGAGTTTTGTACAATTTAGTCTCTGTTACCACTTTCAGGTGAGCCCTATAAACGCAGAGTCAGGTGAAGCATGTCACACAATTATGTCCATTTAAGTAAAATATAGACTGAAAATGACTGATTGAAAGAGTACACTAAGAAATTCATAGCTCTTTGGGGAAAAGTTCAACATGAAATGGGACAATCATTTAAAACATGCAAAAAAAAAGCCACTTAATGGCTTGTTTTGCGTTAGAGTTGTCTTATTCTTAAAAATGCACACAATTTTCAATGCTCCCCTTCACCCCTTCAACCTGGAATCCAAAACAAATATCTTCTATTTGTGTCTGGCAAGCCTGAGGCACTGAAGAACCATAATTGGATAGTTTAGATTGGAAAGAATTAAGGGATTACTAAACAAGAATTACATTTCAAAGGAAGAACATGAATACGTAGATTACAGGCTTATTACAAGCAAAAAATGTTTTCCTATATGAGGAATGAGAAAGTTGTGTAATATGTGAGCCAATAAATAAAATTTAAAATAAGACACAAAGCACACTTTGAAGTAAATTTGTATAACAAGAGTTTTAAATTCTATTCAGATAACACTGACAAAGACACTGCTTCAAAAATCTTAATTTGTAGAAAATATTATTGCTGACAGAATTCAGGAGATCAATATCCAAAATAGTTTTTAAAATTCTAAAAGGTTAAAAGAGGAAGAGACTGAGAATGCTCTTTCAATAAATCGCACTGGCAAATTGTATAGGGAATGTTTCATATAGCCAATAGCTGTCTGAAACAGAAAGAGGAGCCAAATCAAATTCTGTAATGTATAAGGAAAAATGGGATTCAGACTCCTAGTATGAGGAAATATGGTTTTTTTTCTATACATGCTGCTCAGGTTACAAAAGGATTCAGAACTGCGGAATGAGTGGGTTCATATGACCCATTAAAAAGAAATATATATATCTGGAACAACTTTCATTGCTGGAGCAATTAGTATAGGATCTCCATATAACCTTGTATATAACATGGTCAAACATGGCAACCATGTTTCTTTTTTCACCTTTTAAAGTAACAAGAATAGTTTTTTAACTTTGATTTTATAGCATTTCACGAATTAACAGGAAGTCATATAAAGGACTAAAGGTATCTGTATTAAAAGATAACAGCTAATCAAGATTTGAGCTACATGTTTTATCATGAAATCAGAGCAAGGTGCTAATTCGTTTAGAAGGCACTAATACAAAATGTTTTGAAAATAACTGGCTCTCCCAATCTATCACATGGGCTAGACAAGCTACAGAGTATGGTATTTGATGCAATATACTGCAGTAAGTAAAATCTTTTTAGACAAAGAGAAACTAATGTTTCTAATTAAAAATACTGAACTTTTTATACAGGAAAAGTATATTAAACATCAGCAAATAAAAACAAACATGTCAACGAGCATGGGCATGTGAAGTGTTCAAAAGGTTAACTTACTATAAATTATTATATTTTAACTATGAACAGGCCAATTCAAGTGTATGTGTGTGTATATATGTTTGTTAATATATTAAACTCATATAACTTATATACTTAAACAAAGGACAAAGTAAACCAATGGACTGTTCTGCATTTTAACAGGTAATCCAAAATGCAAGATTTACTTCAAGATATGTAACTAATTTCTCTTTAGTAGGGACTAATTTTTTCATGGCAATATGAAAAATTGAATAAATTTGATAGCATGAGTATAAAACAAAAACAAAACAACAATGGAATTTCTATCACAAAACAACAATGAAGTACATGTAAAATAATTCTCAAAACGAGCAGTAATTTGTCCTGTTTCCTTTCCACCATTCCTCCTATACTAAATCAAGAATTTCTAGTTACTGAAGACATGAATTGATCCTAAACATTTAAAGGGTTTTTTTAGATGCAACTTCTAAATTAAATTAATGGAAGGAAGAAAAGAAAAATAGCAAACCAAACATTAACAAGTCAACCATATTATTAGAAAAGATTTGCACATTATGGGAAACATAAAAGAAGCAGGTGCTACAAAACCACCTATTTTAAATTATTATTTCAAAATGATTACCAAGAATTTAAACATGTGAATTATGCAGAATTTTCTGCAATTGGTTAAGACTGAAGAGGGCATCAAACTGATCAAGGGCAGTTTGTGTATGTTCCACAAAAAATTATCCAAAACTTCCCACTACTGTAGAAAGTTAAACTACTGAAAAACTGGATTAGTAAGTTGCTACATTTTCATTTGCTCACAGGTCCCAGACATGCAAGGGCAAGTTAATACAAGTAAATCCAAAAGGCAGAATTAGAAAGAGACAAAACTGTTAAGATGGTACAAATAGGTATGATATGCATGAACATTATAAATGACACCAGATGCAAAATTGAAAAAGACTTGTTATACATTGCGACTTATGACCGTTGAATATATATGAGATATATTTAGCATCACTACACTGGTGGGAGAACCACTTTGCCCATGGTGCTGCAAGAGCACCATAAAAGAATGAGACCTAAGCAGGACCAACCAAGCTAGGAAGAACATGCATGAAAAGATTATTAGCACATGATAAGTGCCATGAGTACTATGGAAAAAGAAATATGGTTCTTACATAACTGTGATAATTCGTCTAATGCTAATCCTTAACAGGACCATTCTGTGCTGAGTTAATTTAGTAAAATACAGGGCAGAATGATAGTACAGTCCCTGCTACTGATAGATAACAGAGCTGGTTCAGAGGAGTCAGAAGCGAAGAAAAAAGTGTTCATTTTGCATACACCATCTTAAACTTAGGTTGGAGTAACCTGTTCCTCAAACTTCCCCTATTAGTTTTACGAGTATTGTTTAACATAAGAACTTTTATTTGAAGGAAAGAAAAAAAATACAGAAAGCCAGAGATCCCCAACTTTCAAGTAACTATGTCTCTTGAACAGCTATATTAGACAACACTGCAGAATCTCATATTATTTTGTGCTATGCTGATAAAGCCAATCTTTTATGGTCACTCTATGTTCAATGTATTAAGTGAATATTCACCCAGTTTTACTCAAATATTTGATACATCCTCTTTGAGAATGAATTATTCAAGTTAACTATATTGCAAATTAAAAAGAGAGGACTAATTACATTCTGTTTGCTTCTTTTAGATTGAAAAAATATGTGTTTTAAAGGCTTCTCATTCAAAATGTAGAAGAAAACATTTGTTAAAAAATCCAATATTAAAAAAATCATTAAGACACTGGTATTTTTCTTCTAATCTTACAAATCTTACAAATATACTACAGCTTAACCAAAAAAGATGTCATCATGAACATGCTGCTGTTCAGCATGCAATGCCACTGATAACTGTTTGGTTCCAGATATCAAAATAACTTCACATCTCAGCTGCTAATCCCACCCAAAGCCCTCATTAATAACATTCTTATTTTGTAAAAAAGGTAAAATCTAGAGTTAGTGGCAATTCTTTATCTTCACAGTAAATTGTTAACAAAGTGAGCTGTGTAATGGTCATCTGTAAAATAGCATTATTAGTCAATTGGACCCTGAAAAATAAGCTTGATGCAGTTCTGATCTCCAGACAGCTGGATAGCACAGAAAGGGCAGGCAGCATGGAATGCATGAGTACCATGTGGCAATGGGATCTGAGACCAGTATTTGGCAGATTTTTCTGAGCATACATGCCCACAAGGGGTGAAAGCATAAGTTGGTGGACCAGCATCAACATAAAAGCCTGCCTCACACCCAAGCCAAAGAGGAACATATGGACCAACAGTTCTGCACATGGGACATTCCCGCTCATTGGCTTCAGTGTCACTGCGGTGTCCCCAGTTATGATAACCATGGACATGTCCACAGCTGAGGTAAGCCCATGGTTGTTTTTCTTCTACCACTTCTTTACGGTTAATGCTAGGAAAAGCCAGTGTATTCAGTCCCACGGGGCACTGGGGCCTTGCAGCATTGATTTCTTGCCGTAGAGCCTCTATGTGTTTCTGAGTTGGTGTGTGAAATAAGCCATCTGCTGTTCTCCACAAGAGTGTGGCCCCACATAGATCAATGAGAGAACCATCTTGTAGGATGTTGGTTTCATTTTCCACCTAAAATGCCAGGCAGAAAAAAAGAACAATTTGAAAATTATTCTTTTCGCAATGTTCCCCCACACTTCTGGAAGCAATGAAACTTTCATTCTCTTCTTTAAATTCTTATATCATGATGAGCCATCCAGCCTTCTCTTTTTCTTGTGTAGAATACAATGGCATTTGTATAATAAGAGCTAAAGCAATGGGCAATTATGTTTTTATTATTTTAGCAGATTCTTTTCTAACTTCTGCATTCTTAAGAGCTGTAAGTTCATTCTACGAGAATTTCCTTGCAAACACATTTCCCAGTATCAATCCATCTGATTTATAAGCTGCCCCCATTACCCGAGTTTAATAATTAGTCCCAAAGGTGCTTTTTCATGACCTGGATGACTGTGAATCTCCATAGACACCTAATAATGAGTCACAAACATATTCAAATAATAAAATAAGTAGAAAAATGCTTATCTGAGGGCCTGTTGAGTGCAAGCCACATTCCAAGGCTTGTAGAAACAACAACAGTGTTGTGACTGTGCTGACTTTGGAAGAATGAATAGGTGATGCTATCTCACAGGACAGATAAAGCTACAGAAAAGAACCATCTCTGAGATCTGACAGCATTTTAATGATGGAACCTGAAGCATCCCACTATATTAGATTTTATAGGATGGGAAACATAAACAGAAGAGGTGTTCCTAGATCATCAGGCCTCAATCCACAAAGAAGTTTTTATACCCACTTCTTGTTTAGCAACTTCATTCACAACCATTTGCAATATGACAGTAATCAAAATCATTTTTTAGCCAATGCAGCATTTACTGTAAAATTTCATGCATTTTATAATGCATGGAGGAATGAGTAACTATACAACTTTATCTGATTGACAGGTCAGCAATCAGTGATCTTCAGTTGCTTTTTCTCTCTCATGCATTCACTTAGTGACCACTTGGTCACTAAGAATGGACCACTTGGAATGGAACTCTGTCACTTAAATGAGGAGTGGGTGTAAATGAGGACGAACACTTTGAATTCCACCTATTTGCTGATTAGCAGCCAGTATAGCTTGTGGAGCAGAAGTGAACCTAGAATGTTTCAAGGTATACCCATATCCATTCACAACTCTACAATCTGGACGAAATGTGGTCACCAAATAGTCTTCAAGGGCAGCCCATGTATATAGCACACTGCAACAGTCCAACCACATGAGTGACATGTAGTACCTTCCAATTCAAGAACAAATCTGTGTATCTTTATGTAAGCTACAATGATTTCCAGTCTGCCTCTGGGTGCAAATCAAGGTGCTAGTTATCATCCTCAATGCCCAAGGTAATGTAATTTGTAGCATTCCTCGATTCTTATGATCTCCATCCATTTCACCAGATCCAGTAAGTTAGGCATGCTTAAGGTCCCTTTTGCTAAACAGTGTGTCTAGCAGGACTTCTTTTCCTGCAAATCCCTGAATGGCTTCTCATTCAGAAGTTAAATGATTCTGCTGTAACGGTTTTCAGATGGATTCGTGTTTTCTGCATTCTTATTTACCACTGCAGAGTTTTTATGTTGTCTTGTTTGTTAAACTTCTTTTGAACAAACTTTACTGTTTGTTTAACTAAAAAACACTTTAATGTTCTTTAATGGCTAGAAATAATTTTAAATCATGTTTTTCATCATTAATTAATTAATTTTTTTCATCATTTGCTAGACCAATACTCGAATATAGCTCATCAGTCTGGCACCCACATTACGTATCTGATGAGTTGAGAACAGTCCAGCAAAAAAGAGAAAGAACAGTTGAGAAAGTCCAGAAATATTTCATAAGAAGAGTTCTCCACTCCTCTACTCATTGTAAAACACCTTATGCCACCTTATCACACTACTAGCTAGAGCATACAAAAAATGCGCTAGACCAATACTTGAATACAGCTCATCAGTCTGGAGCCCGCATTACATATTGGATATTAATACAGTTAAGAAAGTCCAGAAATATTTCACGAGAAGAGTTCACCACTCCTCTACTCGTAGCAGAATACCTTATGCCACCAGACTTGAAATTCTAGACCTAGAAAACCTTGAATTACGCCATCTTCGGTCCGATCTAAGTATGGTATATAAAATCATACATTGCAATGACTTACCTATCAATGAATACTTCAGCTTCAACCATAACAACACAAGAGCACACAATAGATACAAACTCAAGGTTAATCGCACCAAACTTTATTGCAGGAAATACGACTTCAGCAACAGAGTGGTCAATGTCTGCAATACTCTCCCTGATGCTGTGGTTTCTTCCCCAAACTCCAAAAACTTTAACCTTAGACTGTCTACTATTGACCTCACCCCTTTGCTAAGAGGTCTGTAGGGGGCGTGCATAAGCACACCAATGTGCCTACCATCCCTGTCCTATTGTTTCTTTTATTTTTCTTTTATGTACCCATTTCATGTATTCATAACTTGGTATATAGACATACCTATTATCTTGTAAGTGATTGACAAACCAAAATAAACAAATAAATAAACAAACAAACTTACCAGCTTGCCTCTTTGTTGAGCAGATCTTGTTTCTCGTAGAGTATATACATCACCGCAGACTGAAATTTCTCGCCAAACACCAGGTTTCGATTCTTCAGTGAACCCTCCTTTAGGATGCATGACTAGAACGCCATTAGTTGTTAATCCATCCATGTGTCCATCTGGATTCTTCCATTTTGCTGCTTTTTCCTAGACAAAATGCCACAAGAAATAAAAAAATAAAAATTATTCAGGCTTTCCATACTGAAATTACCAAGTGCCTAATACAGCCAAGTATTAGAACCACATATAAAAGGATAAATAGAAGAAAAAGAATACAGCTTGGAATCAAAACAGATTATCAATAACTTGGACTAAATGCTGTATAACTAGTACTATTTTGCAAAAAGTTTCCTTTATCTATTTCAAATAGAAAATATGGTTAGGGGCCTTCCAACAGATCATATACAGCTGCCTTTTTGGCTTCATCTGTAAACTGCTTTAACATTTATTATGAGATGCAGAAATAGCATTAGTCAACAAATAATATGTAATTGGAACTAATTATCTGAGATTAATAAGGAATAGAAGATGAAGTCTATTTAGAGATATATAGCAATTAAAAAAAGAAACCAAATATTGTTTTCAGAGAAAGAATGGACAAATTCTGACCAAACTTTCAAAGCAAGCACTGTTTGTATTAACGAGTCAAACTTAGCTTTCATTTCTTGCTTCATTTTTTTTTACAAAAATAAAAATGTTCCTCCTTTTTACCGATACCATTGGTAATTGATCTTATTATGATCTTATTATATTATTGACTGCTTTCTTTGGTCTCTAACTCTATATACAAAATTAAACATATTTAAGGTGCTCTAAGTTGGCAATGATGGAAGCAACATAAACACAGCCAAAAACCAGAGAAAGCAAACAAGCAAGTCAGCCAACTCAGCAAATGATCTACTTCCATCTGAAGTTCTGGAGAATTGCTACTAGTTAAAGTCCATAATATTGGATAAGACGATTAAGCATTCCAGAACCTTCTGCATGTGCTGCATTTAAAGACTACATAGAAGGTTCAACTGATGCAAAATGCAGTGACCTGGTGCTCATAGGTGCTTGCTGTTGGACATACATTGTATCTATTTTGAAAGCCTGCAATGGCTTCCAATCAGCTTCCAAGTGCAACTTCAATTACTGGTTTTAATCTATAAAGCTTTCTATGGCTTGGTGTTGGGTTGTCTACATGTCCATATCACTCTAGGTTCAGCACAACCATTTTGATCATGCTGGGAGAAGCAACTGGTTTCCCCTCATTTCTGGGATTTCAAGGCCCAGTTGCACTGTTTTCATCACTGCCCAACTCTCTGGAAGTGCTTTTAGCCCAAGCTCTGGAAGCTTCTTAAAACATAGTTTTTCTGGAGGTGTTTGGGGGCTGATGCCAGATGCCTTTTGGCGGGCAGGTTCCTCTATTTCCACTGTTGGCTTTATTTTATCTTGTCAGTCACCAAGAGTTAGTGTGTGAATCTAAAAAGATGATAATGTGGTATATAAATGCTTATATAAAAGTATGGCTATTTTCAGAACTCTTTGTTCCAATTTTTTAAAATGGATGGGTTTGCAAGAAACAGCCATTGCTTTGAAAGAAGCTATTATCTGAAGCAGCCTTTCATCATATGATATAGAGGTTATGTCCTGATTTATGTGAAAACTTGGCATGCTCACCCCAAGGAATATGTTTTTGGAAGAGTCAAATCCTGCAGCAAATATTCTGGCTGTATACGGTGCATTCCGGTCACAGACAATGCGGCATGCAAACCTGGAAATAGTACTTTGAGTGATCTGAGTTTCATCGCTGTTTTGGCTGCCAGAAATCGTATCTGTTACAACAAAATCTATGGGGCTCTCTGTTGATCTGCCAACCTGAAAGAATTAATAGTATATATAAAATCCTTAAGTGAAGCCCTGTGAACAAAACAACTGAACAGTTTAACTGAACTTCACACAAGTCACCTTCCCCAATTAGAAATGGGCACAGCTTAAGTCAGTGTTTCTCAACCTTGGCAACTTTAAGATGTGCGGACTTCATCTCCCAGAATTCCCCAGCCAGCATAGGGAATGCTGCTTCAGGATGCAGATCATCTTATATTCAATCACAGTTGGGAGGAACTGAGGTAATAGAATAGAAAAAAGACCTCTGCTTGAGGCTTGAAAATTACAGTTAATCCTTGACTTTCAACACTTCATTTAGTGACTGTTCGAATTACAACAGCACCGGAAAAAAGGGACTTATGGCTATTTTTCACACTTATGACCAGCGCATGCACACAGTCATGTGATCAAAAATCAGATGCTTGGCAACTGGTTCGTATTTATGATGATCGCAATGTCCTGGGGTCATGTGATCACCTTTTGCAACTGTCTGATAAGCAAAGTCAATGGAGAAGTCAGGATTCACCTAATAGCTGTGTTACTAACTTAATAGCTGCCATTATTCACTTAACAGCTGTACCAAGAAAGGTTGTAAAATGGGGCAAAATTCACTTAAATGTCTCACTTTACAACATAAATTTTGGGCTCAATGATGCCATAAGTCGAGGACTGTCTGTATTACATTCAGTTAAATAACACTGCACTAGATGTACTGTTAGGTGCACTTAGGAATGTCTTGTGTTCACAATAAATATTGTTTATCAGAAGATAACTGCATACAGGTAGTCCTCAACTTATGACCATTTGTTTAATGTGAGTTTGAATTAATGATGGCCTTGGAAAGACTTTACATGACACACACCCCAGTCACATGATCACAATCTGGATGTTTGGCAACCTCTTATGACAAGTTGCCCCATAATCATGTGATCACCATTTGCAATCTCTGCTGGCTTCCCCAAAAAGTCAATGGGGAAGCTGGCTGAGAATGTTCAAGCTGCTGCCACTTGCTGAGAAGATTCCTTCTCGTCTCTGGAGGGTGGCTGAAAGAACTCCCTGACAAAAAATTCCAGCTTCAGCTCCATGCCTGCTTGGATTTCAGCAGAGCTCTTTCAGTCAAACCCCAAGAGAGAAAGAACTCCCTGCTGAAAGATTTGGGTTCTGTGCCTGCTTGGATTTTGGCAAGTTCTTTTAAGCCAGCCCCCAGAAACGAGAGGCAGCCAAAATCCAGGCATGATTTTCAGCCTCTGAGTGTAGATGCAGCATGATAAGGTAAGGCATGCAGAGTGCCTCAGGGAGGTGAGGAAGTCTCTGGGAGTAACAGTGCAGGCCCCATGTATCTCTCCACTCAGGGGCTAAAAATCATGCTTGGATTTTAGCCGGAAAGGATTTCTATGCCTGAGCAGAGAGACAATCACATGCAGCCTGCACCAGGCCTTCTAAGGTCTTCCCCAACCCCCTAAAGCATCCTGCATGCCTTTCCTGCAGGGGTGGGATTCTACAGGTTCATACCTGTTCACTAGAACCTGTTGTTAACGTTCTAAGCAGTTTGGATAAACCGGTTGTTAGAAGAAATTACTGGCCTAATCCTGTAAGGAAGGCAGGAAGGAAACATTCTGGTGTTGCTTACAGAAACTGCCTCTCCATTCATCCTTATTACATTCTTGGCAGGACTAGATTTGCTGTCTCTGGAACTTTTCTGGAGTTTTTTTTTCCTCTTTTGCTGGTACTTTGCTTGTGTGGTGTGATCGTTCAAGTTACAATGGCACTGAAAAAAGTGACTTATCGCCGTTTTTCACACTTACAACTATTGCAGCATCCCCACAGTCATGACAGGCCAGGCAAGGAGATGCATACCTTGATGTGAGTGATGTTGACTTAGCCATTCCCAGCCAGTCACATGACCACCAAGCCATGCCCACCAACTTAGCCACACCCACAGAATTGGTTGTTAAAAAAATTGAATCCCACCCCTGCTTTCCTTAACAGTCTGAGAGACTGCTTAAAACTAGGAATGCCTGGATTATGATCATTGAGCAAAACAGTCATGTGACATTTCTCTTAACTGATATTCTGATTCCAACTGTGCTCAAAAGTTGAGGACATTTGTTTTGCCTATGTGCAAACCCTCAAAAATGTTTGCCCCATTATGTTTTATTTAAGAATGTTATCACAGTATATTTGTTTTTGATATCATGGACTCAAATCAATAAACTTGCCACAAAAAGTATGAAATATCTGAAGCCCACATGCACTTTTGAAAATCTGTGCCTGAACTATGTTTTTCATATAATATTCATAGAATACTGTCACAGGTGCAGTTATTGTCTAGAAATTTTATGTGTTTATTTCATTTCCCCCTCTCCCCTTTCTTTAATAGAAACTCAAATTAACATATACAATGCTCCATACCACCCCCCACCTCCAAACAACCATTCTGTAATACAATTTGGTCTGAGAAATTACTATATTAAGTATTACTTTCTAGATCCATTTTTAAAAATTTATCTAGTCAACTCTTTAGGTAAAATAGCTCATTAAGTTACAGGAAAACATATCAAAACTTAGTACTATTGCTGAAGAAAAAAATTGAATTGTATTTTTTTTAATTCAATATTTGCCAGATGAGTTACTTGAAAAAACCACCACATTTCCAATTTCATGCATTGTTTGCCATGCAGACATGACACTATTATATCTGATAGTTTTCATTCTAATGGGTAAAAAATGTGAAACATATTGCTGAACACAGTGTTTTTCTACCATTTGAATATCCATCTGACTTACTTTGTCAACTAGGAGACGAATGTTAGAAATATGCTCCAAACAACTAGGCTGCTAACAGACAGGAAGGAGGGACAATCCCCTCCTATCTGTAGCCCACATAGAAATTCAGGGTATCTTTTTAATGGCCTTCTGTCAAGCAAATTGGTGAAAAAGTGGAACAATCTGTACCTCTCCATCAGCCCATCACATTTTCATGCTAATTATGGAGGAAGAGGCTTCCTGTCCTGGTATGGAAATAAAGTGCACTGGCAAAGAGGAATGGAGCAATCCAATCTGTTCACTTGCCTCAAAGCAATTCCTGGTTGTCCAGGCTATCAAAGAAGACTTAAATACTAGGCTGTTTCAGATAGTTTCCATTGTGAAAATATGTAGTTCAGGGCTGAGTTGCTGGGTTCTTGGCTTTCTCTGAGCTTGCTTTTCTTCCTACAGACATTTCATTACCAAGCTAGATAACATTATCAAGATGACTGCACAGGGGAGTAGAGATTACTGATTGTATAGGTTGTCCTACCAGGCTTGATTGAAGAGGCATCACTTCTTACTGGATTGCTTTTGAGTTAGATATTGTTTCTTCTATGACTGTTCTTGTTTATCTGGTGTAGTTCAGGTTTACATGAGATATTGCATCAGATATTATCAAGCAGCTCAAGACTATAATTTCAACAAGCATTATCACTGGACTGCTTATCTTGTGGCATAACTATTTTTTTACATTCTAGATTAGAGTCAATGTTTTGGAAGCATTTAATTGCTGAACAATGGTGAAGACAAGGGGGATATGACATGATTAAGATGGGACACCTTGTCATATGAAGCCATTCTGAGCTTTTCAAAAAATAAATAAGGTATCAAATTAACAAACAGCAGTATATGTTCTGAGTTTGAAAATCACTGAAGTAGAGAAAATCATTTTTTAAAAATCCAAAGAAAAAAATTGAATTAATCGACTTCCAAAGAAATCTTGAAAATTAATTAAGGCCTTTCTAGATGGAGTGGGAAGTTGGGGTACTGGGCATGATGTACATAGTACACATGGACACACTTTCAAAATAATATTGAGAAGATCAAAGTATAAATAATGCAACTACTACTAGTCTTCATTGAGAGAGCTTTCAAAAATGCCCATCCAAGTTCAGGGACATTATTCTAAGCCACTGCTCATGTGTCAACCAACTAATTTTCAAAAGCATGATCCATTAAGTACATCACAGGAAAGTGTAACTAGGAAGATAACTACAAAATAGGTCTCTTTTGCAATTATATATAAATTGGACAGAGACATAAATTGGACAGAGAAGCAATTAACATTTTTCTTCAACAATTGTAATATTTTAATACAGATGATTTCATATCAAATTTGTAAAATCTGTGAAAAGTCCAATACTAGGATCAATGTCTATTAGCCTTAAAGGCAGTGTGACTGTCTCTAAAGGCCATCTACTAGGAGGCCAGTAGCTTCCTTGTGTAGTTGGTTGTCCTATGAGAACAGACTGTTAGATTAGATGGTCCAGGGGTCAGATCAAGCATGGTAGTGCAAATGTTCTTAATATAAAAGGCAGAGACAGGGCACAGCATAAAAGCTTTCTGAGAATTACGTTTCATATGACAAATTTCCAATCCATAAGGCACATATGAAACATTAAAATTTCTAGGAAATCTATTTAATGATACCAAAAGCATGTAATGTTAGTACACTTACCTGAAACATATCAGTATCTTTATCGTGTGTATATTCTACTACAACGGTTTGATTTCGTGATAACGTGTAGGAGATACTGTGTTGGCCCTTACAACTGATGGCCTGTAGAATAAAACATTGTCTGCTTTATTTAAATAACATTTCTGCCAGGGAAAGAACAGTATAAAACACTTCTAAATACAATTACAAACATGACTATATTCTTCAAATTGAGTTTTTAATTTTATGTATAGTACAACATATACTGCAGTTATTAAGTGTAATCATAGCAAATAAAATAAAATAAAAATAAATTTCTTGGAAATGAAGAATCATCTCTTCAATCATCTCTTCAATCATCTATTAAGATATAAACATTTATGAGTTTTTGAATGGGACAGAAAGTAGAAAATACTGAGATTTATACTTCAATTAAAAAAAGCATTATCTACTTCACAAAGTTAGGAAAAGGAAGTGTCTTCCTCTGATTTCAGTCCTACAGTATTATTTTTTTGTTTTGTATCTTATATCTACATTGGAAATACTGCTTGATAAAGATTTTCCAAAGAAAATTCATATTTTACGTATGAAAATTTATTTTTACAGATGTATTCAACATTTTATTCCAGTTTTTCAACCTACAGAAACTTTATAGATCCATTTCTTCTTTTTACTCTGTGAAAAATGCTATGAAGACGACTGGTGTGACTAAAACAATTGAGCACAACTGAGACAAATAAATCTTAAATGCAGTAATCCAAGCCTCTCTCACTGTCTGTCTCAGTATATACCTAATTTTAAAATATTGTGTTCTTAATCCAAAAAAAAGTTTATAAAGAATAAACCAGGATTTTAAAAATCAGGGTTAACTTCAATGACAGTAACCTGTTTTATACAAAGGCATAACCAAACTATATTATGATATAATACTATGTATCAGGCCACAAATATTTTCCTCTCAAAAAATATGATATTTTTTTTACCTACCCTTCAGATGGCTTTTAAATAAAAATAATTAGACAACTTAGTATGGATTTGGAAGCTAGGCAGGATTGGGCATGGTTAGTATTAAGGACTGGAAACCACTACAACATTCCAGAGAGATATACGAGACTACAAAGTTTTTTTTAAAAAAAGTCTGGCAAATTTAAACAGCAAATTTATTCTATAGTATTCCTAAGAAAACCATATGGATATGTCCTTGAAGTCACCAAGAGTCCTCTTTTACTAAAAAATGATTTCCTTAAAAAAGCCCCAGTCTTTACAAGGCATATGCCCATATAAAACAGAGGCAGCATTTTCTGATTTAAGAAAGATTCATAAATAGATCAAACATCAAATATTTTAAAACACAAATAGATATCATTGAACACTGTCATTTATCTATTGGTAAAGAAGAAATTATTGTGAAATAATGATTTAAAAAGCTAATGTTGGGTAAGATTTCTATGTGTAAACTATTGACAACAATTTTTCATCTTTGTTCTTTATCCATATAAGCTACAGTCCCTTCCATAATAAAGAAGAAAATGCTAAAACTATTATGCAATTGACAGATGGGTTCAATGCCTACAACATCGCCCAATAAGGATCTTCTTAGTTAGTAATGCATATTATAGACTATGCTGTTTGGGCATGTATCTATGTTTGGATAAAGTAAAAGTAAAGGTGAAGATTTCCCCAGTCATATCTGAATCTAAGGGTTGGTGCTCATCTCTATTTCTTAGTCGAGGAAGCCAGCATTATCCAAAGATATTTATGTGGTCATGTGGCCAGCCTGACTATACACCAAGCCACACAGAATACTATTACTGCCCACTGAAGTGGTGTCTATTTATCTATTTGCATTAGCATGCTTTCAAATTGCTACATGAGCAGGAGCTGGGGCAAGTAACAGAAGCTCACTCCATCACACAATACTCTGGCCTTGAATCCAGGCTGTAAATTTCCAGCTAACAAGGTCAATGTCTTTAATTACTGAGCCATCACACCTCCATGTTTGTGTATAATGATTATATGTATTATTATTTAAACACCACTTCTCAAATTAAACATTAATTTTACTGTAATTAACAATAATAAATCTGTGGACACTATTTTCAAATGTTCCTATTTTGTTAAGATTCCATTTACTAGATCTAGATATACATTTTTGTATATGTATGTCCATGCACCCCTGCACCCCCA
The DNA here is from genome assembly GCA_015471245.1 of Laticauda colubrina. Lineage (NCBI taxonomy): Eukaryota > Metazoa > Chordata > Lepidosauria > Squamata > Elapidae > Laticauda > Laticauda colubrina. The sequence continues at coordinate 5,271,322 of BLBF01000042.1, read as the reverse complement.
CACACACTCATTTTGTTTCAAACAAGAAAGATTTGGGAAGATTCAATCTTCACATAAAATGCACTGAGTAATTACCACATATTTTTCATGTCTCTATGATCTGTAAATTGAATTAACCTTTTTTATGAAAAGGTCAAATGGGTTAACTTACAGAATCTATCCAAAATCTGCTGCAGTCATATGATCTTTATTTTCAACTTTCCATGATATCGTAGTTTCCCAGCAAGTTTTGCAATCCCTCGCTTCTTTCTCCACCCAGCAAGAAGGAAACAAGGAAACTCGGTGGGAAAGGTGGCAAGAAGTCAGAAGTTGGTCCTGCTCCCACTCCATTTTTTGGCCACCTATGACATTCCTTGTCTCTCTTTAGGTAAGGAAAACATTTCTGAAATGATCACCCAACACGGGTTGTCTAGTATACTATATAACCAAAGCCCAAAGCTTCCATTTAACTGGCACTCCAAACAGAATAAATCATCCAAGAAGCTTCTTCAGTTCTGGCTGAGCTTCTTCAGTTCTTGGATGAGAAACGAAATATCAATCTTCTTAAAGCCCTGTCACACTGCCCAACGGATGCAAAACGGACACAACGGACGAGCAAAATGTTCCATCCGTTGTTATCCGCTCTCAAAAGGGGCAAAAATTTGCATAACCGGAGCAGATAACACGGACGGGGGGAGGACGCAGGGCGGATGGAAAGCGGATGCGGAACGGAAGCCCAGCAGATAGAAGCGGATGGGAGCGGATGGCACATCCGCTAGGCTTCCGGGGGAACTCAGCAAAGCGGACGCGGAACGGATACAGCGGATGCAGAGCGGATGAAGCGGATGCAGAGCGGATGCAGAGTGGAAGCCTAGCGGATGCCGAACATTAATTGCACAGCGGGGAGGATGCATTGCGTCAGCCCCGCGGATATAACGGAAGCAGCTCAGAAGCAGGTCACCATTCAGAGGAAAGACCTGCTTCCAGACACATCGACTGCCTTGCCTGTCCTGCCTGCATGTCTGCCTGCAAGCCTTGCTGCCAGCCTCCCTGCCAGCCTGCCTGCCAGCCTTGCTGCCAGCCTCCCAGCCAGCCTCCCTGCCAGCCTTGCTGCCAGCCAGTCTGCCTGCCAGCCTTGGTTCATGCCTGCCTGCCAGCCTTGCTGTCTGCCTCCCTGCCAGCCTTCCTGCCAGCCTTGGTGCCTGTCTCCCTGCCAGCCTTGGTGCCTGCCTGCCAGCCTTGGTGCCTGCCTGCCTGCCAGCCTTGGTTCCTGCCAGCCTCCCTGCCAGTCAGCAACCCCACAACCATGCTGAAGCACAGCAAGCCTCAGCAATCTGCTGCCAGCCCTTGCAAGAGGGACAGGGCTACCATCCCGCCCCCTGGCCTTCACTCTGGTTCTGCTGGGGTTTCTGCAGCATGGGCTCGCTCTTCTGGGGCTGGGGCTTCTGCTGCTTCTGGAGGAGCTGAAGACAAGCACTCCAGCACCAGCCACCTCCACAGCACCTGCACCCTTCACCCCTGAGACTGAGCGACCAAGAGGAGTGCCAGAGACTCATTTTTGTCTTATAGCTTGTTGTTAATAAAGTCTATTTTTAATTCACACACTTGCTTCATTTCTTTTTTTTAATAAAGTCTTGCTGGAAACTTTTAGAAATGGTTTAAGCCTTTGCATGCTTGCGGGATGGGTTAAGATAGCTGTGGGATGGGTTGAGATAGCTTTGGGATGGGCAGGGATACCTGTGGGATGGGCAGGTCTACCTTTGGGATGGGTAATAGCTGTGGGATAGATAAACCTCCAGTGCAAGCATAGTGGGACTGTATGGTCCATCCTCCCTGGTGCCACACCTATGGCCCTTTATTATCAATAATAATGTAATAATCATCCACACATGTCAACATAAACACAATTCTTTATTAAATGCCCTGTTCATTGTAGGGCCACTCAACATACATGGCCCAATCTCATCAGTGTGATGAGACAGGCTGAAGGAACCATCCATTAAGCGTCTATCATCCTGTCTTGCCACTCCACCGGTCCAGCTGGGGAATTGCACCAGTGTTTCAGGAGGTTGTGCTGCTTCTTCCCTTCACATGAGGCTCTGTTGGGGCCTTGCACATCCTGAGTGTCTATCAGGTTTCGCCCTTGCCTCCATTCCCCAGGCTCCATGTCCCCATTGCCTTGCTGGAGGTCCACGAGCCTGTTCTGCAAGACTGGGTAGCGGGTGCGCATGAGATTGTGCAGGATGCAGCTAGCTTCCATGATCTTCCTCACGGTCTGTGGGTGATGCTGCATGGTGGTGAGAAGTACCTGGAACCTGTTGAAGATCCTCTCTTCACGGGTGAGGTATTTGGAGGTGTAGGGCTTCATGCGATAGGTTGTGAGGGAGAAGGCATCATCCCCGACGATGAAGTAGGGCACATCTTGTGTGTCGTTGGGCAGGGGTTCTGGATCTGGGAAGCCCACGATGAGGTTGTCTTCCAGCCCCTCCTTGAGGTGACTGGCGTTGTATACCTGGGCATCTGAAGATGAGCCGCTGCCTGAAGCATCGATGTACATGAACTTGTAGTCAGCAGCATCGACCATGGCAAAGAGGATGATGCTGAAGAAGCCCTTGTAGTTGAAATAAGTGGACCCCGACTTGGCTGGCGCTTTGCAGTCCACGTGCTTGCCATCGATGGCTCCAACGGTGTGTGGGAAGTTCCACCTCTGATACCACTGCTCTGCAACTTTCTTCCATCCTTCTTCAGTGGAGGGGCACTGGAGGAGCTCCTCCTATTCTTCGATGATGGCCTGCACCACTTCTCTGACCACAATGCTGATGGTGTTGTGTGGCACCCTCCAGCCGTACTGCATGCTCGTGTAGGTGGTCCCTGAGGCCAGGTGGCGCAGAGTGAGTGCCACCTTGAGCCCAGGTTCCAGGCTGGGCTGGAAATTGGTGTTTGCCTTGGTCAACCTGGGTGTCAGGCGCTGCACAACTTCGTCAAACATGGCTGGAGGCATCCTCATGAAGTTCTGGAATGCCCGAGTGTCTTCGTTCCTGAGCTCCACCATCAGCTTGTTGTACAGTCCGTCCTCTGCTCTTCTGGCGAACCATCTTCGTACCCAGACGCTTCTTGGCCGCCCCTTTTTCTTCCCATAGCAGAGTTCACAGAGCCTGTAGATGGCTTCGCACTGTTGCAGAAGGATGGTGGCTGCCAAAAGGACCGTGTTACGATCCACGGTGGACATGACTGGATGCTGTGGAAGAGGAAGTTGTCAGATGAAGGCTGCAGAGGTCTGCACTGCAGGGCTGCTGTTCTGAAAGTGAGATCCAGATGTGTTGCTCCCCCTTTTTATAGGCAGTATAGGTGTCCCTTTGCATCCTCTAGGCATCCTCTAGGCATCCTCTAGACATCCTTAATATCCCAGATAGGTCCCCTATGCGAACGTTTTTTCCGTTTTAAACGCTTTGTTTCCGCTTGGCATCCATTCTGCATCCGTTCTGCATCTGTTCTGCGTCTGTTCCGCTTCCTCCTTGCGTCCGATCAGATGTGAGTTGCGCGGATGCACAGCGGATGCCTAGCGGATATAGCGGATGCGTAACGGATGCAGAACAGACGCGTAGCGGATGCAGAACGGACGAATTGGATACATTTTCCGCGCAAACGTTTTGGGCAGCTCAAAACTTTCTGAGCGGATGAAACATCAATAGACGGATGCTTGACGGATAGAGAGGAAGCAAAACGGAGGCAGTGAGAACATCGCGGTAACCAACG
>BLBF01000042.1:5248393-5267577 GCA_015471245.1 Laticauda colubrina | reverse complement strand
TTGTTGTTGTTGTTGTTGTTGTTGTTGTTGTTATTGTTATTGTTTGTTCCATTATTTATCATGTGTTAATATTTTACACTGTCCCTAGAGTGATTTTACTGCCTTTCTTTTGCCCATGGCTACCACATATTTTTCTGGGATTTACATGCATTCAATGTCTATAATCCAGAACATAAATATGCATTTGTTTAACAGAGTTGAAAGGGACTTTGGAAAAAAAAAGTGGTATTCAGCAGGTTCTGACCAGTTCTGGAGAACCGGTAGTGGAAATTTTAAGTAGTTTGGTGAACCAGCAAATACCACTTCTGACTGGCCCCGCCCCCATCTATTCTCTGCCTCCCGAGTCCAAGCTGATTGGCTGGGTCTTCTTTTGTTACTCAGCACAGGATAATGGAGCTGAAAATCTGGTTGGTGGGGTAGAGAGGGAATGGGATTCTACAGTAACCTTCCCCTGCCACATCTACCAAGCCACGCCCATAGAACCAGTAGTAAAAATTTTTGAATCCCACCACTGTTTTGAAGGTCTTCTAGTTCAACCCCCTGCTCAGGCAGGAAAATTGAGGATGCCAAAATCTGAGCAGAGGTCCTAGGAAAGGTATCAGAATAACAGAATAACACTTAGAAGGGATCTTGGGGGGAACCCTATACCACTTCAGCGAAATGGCTGACCAGCCTTTTCTTAAAAACTTCAGTGATTGAGCACCCAGAACTTCTGGAGACAAGCAGTTCCACTGGTTAATTGCTCTCACTGTCAGGAAGTTTCTCCTTAGTTTTAGGTAGCATCTCTCTTTGTTTAGTTTCTACCCATTGCTTCTTGTTTGCCTCCCGGTGCTTTGGAAAATACATCCCTTCTTTCTGGCAGCCCCTTAATAGCCTGTTGCCTATCACACTCTTGGGCAAAGCATGGAAACCATTTCCTCCTTTCAGTGGTCCATGAAAGTACATCTATATATAGCATGTAGAAGGCAAAAAAAAGGTGAACAATATTTTTACAGAACTACAGATACATTGAGGGTGGGTGTGACAAAGAATGGCTGGGAGGGGAGGGGCCAGACGAGGCACCTCTTGACATGAGTGACATTGATTTGGCCATGCCCACCCAGTCACATGACCCCCAGCTACTCTCTCCCAGTCACATGACCACCAAGTAACACCCACCAAGCAAGCCATGCCCACAGAACCAAGAGTAAAAAAATCTGAATCCCATCACTAGTCCGTTGTTATTGAGATAAATCATAAAATCTATCCAAATCTGATAAAATTGTTGTCCTGCTTCTGATGTCACATTATTTAACTTTATCTGTGATTTTTTTTTCAAATGTGGCAATTAAAGAGACTTTGTTAATTCAAATCTAAAATGTTACGTTATTTAGAGTTTTCCAATGTTGTGAAATTATTGTTTTGACAACTAAAATTACATAGATAAGTTCTTTATTTTTAAGCCTTAAGGTTTTCATCTTGTAAATAAATGCAATAAGTTAACTTGGGAACAACAGTTTTTTGTTTAGTGATGTTACTTATCCCCAAAAATTTTATAATGAAAGAGTGTAGCTTTATCACATAGCCACTACAAGCAGGGGGAAAAAAAGATTTTTTCCAATATTGGGAAGAATTGTGTATGTGTGTGCATTTTTTTTGTGCGTGTAAAGACTGTATGTGTAAAATTGTCTCCCAGCTTTATCCTGTAAATCTGATTGTTGGATTTAAATGCTGCTACCAGCACTTCTATAATAAGATTGAATAATATAGGTGATTAGAAATAACTTTGTTTGGTACTTTTGAAAAACACAATAGAATCTGAATCAAAACTGTTATGTCTTATTCTGCACTTTGGTTGGTCCATATATATGTTCAATCATCTTGCAACAGCCAGCCCCAAATTTTAATTTTTTAAATATTTGTTTTAAAGATGCTATTTCCAGAGAATCAAATACTTTAAAATTTAAATATATCTAAAGAACACACTGCTAGTAAAGATTAATTAGTTTTATTAATATCTATAGTAATTCAATAATTTTCTGATTGGTTATATTTTAAATTGGAATAAAATACTAATTAAATATAAGTTTACATTCATATATAAAATATATGAATTATATCAAACTGGGCCGGATGTGTCAAGCACAGGCAAAGCCCACCCCAGCTGCACAAATGGGAAAAACGTGATGAAACGTCACTCGGCGGCAACATGACATGGCAAGTTTGATACCTGTGATTTAGTGTACGGTTTATAATCCACATTGAGTAGTGAATTAGACCTATAAAATGACAATTTCTGTGAATTTGTATCCATTTTAAAGATCAAAATAATCTTAGACTGTTTTAAGACCCTGGAAAGGGGTCCTCTTGGTGCAAACTTATATAAAAATAAAAATGTAAATATTAAAATATCTTTAATTTTTTTATAAAATTCCCGACCATCCATCAGGGTTAGGAAGATTTCCATTTTGAATAGAACTAAACACTTCAGAGATTTCTGAAACAGAGAAAGGAGATTTCATAAATTGTATACATTCTGGAATTAATTCTGGGAATGTTATCTTTGCTTGGCAAAAAATAATTTGCAGGAGATTTCATCTGTCTGCAAATAATCTCATTTTATTTTCCATCTGTTTGTATATATTAACTGACACAGTTCTGTTATTGTATTTTGCTATATTGTTAACTTCTGAATAAAGTTTACTTGTTGTTTTTTAATTGTGGTCATCTCATGTATCCTTAATACTGCCTTCACAACATCCCATCCCATTTTTACTCATGTTCCATTTATATTATTTTCTTGAAAAAAGTTTCTCAAAGTTTGAATTAGGTGTTGCTTTGCTAACATATTGCATAGCATTATAAGATTAAAACATGAATTCTAAGTAAATGAATAATCTCTTCTAATTTGAGCATAATAATAATCACTGGATTATGTATTGGTGCAGTTTCAACGTATTACAAAAAATTGGAAAAGATTTAGATATTCTTATGTAGTCTATCCTAGAGCAGGATTCGTGTCTACTTGAATAAAATGAATGTGCTTTTATTGCAAGATCCATAATTGTCCATGCAGCTATGAATCCATGGCTATGAATTAAATTTTGAATAACATTCCAGCCTCAATGGCTGGAAAAGTTTCAAAGTTTCAAAATGGGTTTTGTTGTCACTTTATAAAAAGTATTCCAGAATTGTTCTAAGACTCAAAACTCCTTTTAATAGGTATGTGTGTGTGTGTGTTTTTTTTTTTTTTTTGGGGGGGGGGGGGTATTTGGAAGTACTACTTCTTTAAATATGGACAACTTCTGGAAAATTGGAATCGGACTGAATATTTCTAATAAGATCAAATAGCTAATATAAATTAGAAACAGAATATCAGAGCTTAAAGAACATGCAACCTCAGAAATGGTAGATTTGACACATTTTGTCAAGATGTATGTATTAGCCCAGATGAAGGAGTTCTGAATGCAAACATCATTTACTCAGACCCAATAAAATATATTCAATGCAAAAAATACCTTCTAGCACCATAAAGGGATAACCACTAAAGTATATATAGTTACCAACACATTCAAACATTGCTGCTCTGCAAACCTTAGCATTGAGACCAAGCTCTAAGAATTAGTGACAGTACCTTAGATGCTTGAGGTGTTGAAATCACATGAACAGTGCTAGGTTTGACGCCATTTGCTTTAGGTCTTTTATAAAGGGCAAATCTGCTTTTCCTACGACCCCGGTCACCAGTAGGGAGGCAGCCATTGTACCTATGAAAAAGATATGTGTTTGTTATTTCTATTTGCTGAGCATGTAGTGAAATAAAAATTTAGTCTTTGTAGATATGTATATAGGGGCAGCAGCTCTCAGCCATCTCTGATAAATAAAAGACCACCTGAATGTTCAACCAGCCAAATCTATAACACATTACCTAAAAGTTAACAAATTAAACAGTTTCAGATAAATTATCTGACCATAAGCTGCATATTTCAGTTTCTAATGTCTCCCAAACTCCCTGTAAGCATTCAACTTTATTTTAAAATGTTTAAATAGCTGCTTATGTCATGAACCATAAACCTGAACATTTCACAAAACAATAAAAAATATCAATATTCCCAACAATTACAATAACAATTCCTGGCACCCTAAGACAATACTTTCTCAGACATCAGCATTCCACCTTTTGCTCTCCAGCCTCATTCCTTCCTAACACTTGTAGGAAGAACGCCTTCCAGAAGACCAGGGGAATAGAGTTCTGCTGGATCTCCAAGAGGAAGGGTATCCTAGTGGGCAATAAGAGATATGGAGAAGGCCATAAAGGAAGGAACCTGGATTATGCCTATCATATCTAACCTGGGGGAATAGGTGGAATGGGATATCTTCAGGGAGATGTGGTCCTGCAAGTCATTTAGAGCTTTAAATGTAATAATTATTTAGGGCTTTCAAGGCTTGAATTGCACTGAGGAGAAAATGGAAGCCATACTGCTTCCATTTGACCAATGGGTCCTACCCAAAAGATGATTAAAGGCCTGGAGATGAAAACTTATGAAGAACCATTGTAGAAACTGAGTATGACTAGTCTAGAGAAAAGAAGGACTAAGGATGAAATAATAGCAGTATTCCAGTATTTGAGCAGTTGCCACAAAGAAGAGGAGGTCAACTTATTTTCCAAAGCACCAGAAGGCAAGACAAGAAACAATGGATGGAAATTAATCTAGAAGCAACCTGGAATTAAGGAGAAACTTCCTAACAGCAAGGACAATTAACCAGTGGAACCACTTGTCTTCAGAAGCTGTGGGTGCTTCATCACTGGAAGCTTTTAAGATGAGACTGGATAATCCCGTCTCACATTGTATAGGGCCGTGAAGGCGAATCTATGGCATGGGTGCTACAGTTGGCATACAGAGCCATTTGTATGGGCACACGAGCCCCAGCCAAACTTACCTGCACTGCGCATGCTCCCAGCTGATTTTCAGCCTCCCACTTCCAGTACTGGAAGTGCTGAAACGGGTCCATTTTTTGGCCTCCCAAGGCTGCAGAGGCTTCCCTCAAGCCCCCAGGTGAGTGAAAAGGGCCTCAAACAGGCCGAAAATCAGCTGGGAGGCACGCACATGCACAGTGCAGGTAAGAGGGCAGTGGGGGATGTTGCATACGTAGGGGGGGGCAGAGTGGGTACCTGCACTGAAGTGCATGCACTGCAATAAGAAGTGCATGCACTGCAATATTTAGAACCAGTTGTAGTTTCCAGATAGTCTTTAAGGACTGCCTCATATGGATATATTATAATAATCCAGTGAAGAAATGACCAAGGCATAAGCTGTAAATTTTGTGAGAACTGTGAGTTCATACTGTAAACTTAAGCTAAAGTGTTGCTTAAGAACAAAAAAGTAAAATAATCTTCCACAATTGTACATGCATGTTTCAATCATTTGTGATAGATATGCGATGCCTGTGGGAAAGCAGTTTACAGATATTCTGAACTCAGCACTAAGAAATGCTTCCTTCTCGGTGATGATCAATGAACATTTATTATTATTGAAGGATTTTAGATATGGATGTCTAGACACTATATATTTGGTGCCTTGTGTTTTGCTTGATATTTTTGGAGATCCTGGCTCACAGTTCTATTTAATTTACATTCTGTGTATTGAAAGTCTGGCTGGCATAGACTTAAAAGTCTATTAGGAACAAAAGAAATTTGAATGTTTTATATATACTTGTGCCTTCATAAATAATTAAAAGTAGGAGAGTATTCTTCATTTGATTAGATTTTAGGGAAATCCTCTGAGAAATAATTGAGTTGTATACTGCATATCCTTGCCATTTCTTTGAAATAGACAAATTAAAGCGCTAGAAGAAAATAATCCATGATGAAATTCTATTGCTGGTAACAAAGCATATGCAGCATAACAGCCTCAAAAATACAAAACAGTATCTTCTCCTTTGTTTCTAGCAACAAATCCTTTGATAGAAATCTAAACAAGTATCAAGTCAGGACATTTATCCTGATTCTTAGAAGGTATAGCACAGTTTTTAAGTGACCAAAGCAGAGTGAATTAAAACATTTTTTATTTAAATTGGATTTTCAAATTTGTTACAGGTAGTCCTCACTTAATGACAGTAATTGGGAGTGAATTTTCCATTGCTAAGTGATGTAAAGCACAATGGCAACATGACCAGGATCCTAGCGGCAATAACCCAGCACTTCCAGTTGCTGTCACCATCTGTGACCTCATGCTGGCTTGTAAATGGCAATCATGTGACTGCGGGATGCTGCAATATTACAATTGTGAATCATGTGACCACGGGAACATTGTGACCAACCTAAGTACAAAGACTCATCATGACAACCACTTATTCAGCACCACCATCAGTTCAAGAAATCCCTGAATGAGTGATCATTAAGTGAAGACCTTCTGTGAAATATACAAAATTTATATAAACTCAAAGATATTAGAGCTAGGAAACACTTCAGATTTGAAAGGGGGGAAATAAGGAACTCTTTAAGCCAAATGCATCTTTTTTTTCTGGGATCATTCTATAGCAATAAAGGTAAGCCAGCTAATTAATAAGGATCTTTTTAAAAAATTTGCTCAAGACATTATTATACAAATACCATGAAAGTGCCCTTTTGCCTTTAAATAACTTAATGAGTACCCATGGTGAATCAATGAGTTAAAACACATTGCAAATATAAATGCAATAAATAAATAAATCCAGCAAATACTTAACAGATTTTTTAATAGGACCTAATCAAACCTTTATTCAGTTCAAAAATCAAAGATGGATCCTTAGCAGAAAATCTCAGGGCTACAGACTCCATCCTGAAAGAAGACAATCGCCAACCATTTCCATTGCTGGGATTCTTCAGAGGAGAGGGGACTAAACTTATTGATGAATATATTGAATAAATTCTTGTTGGGTTCTTCTTGTTCTTTGAGCTTGGTTGTTTCCTTGCAGACTAGGTAACTACTTCAGTATGAGTGAAAGTAAGGTTTGCTTATCCTGTTTTGGTGGAGGTGTGGCTTCCTTCTTCTTGGTTCTTTGTTTAAGGTGCTGTTTCCTCCCAAGGACTTAGCAGTTCAATTCTGAGCTGCTTGTATTCTTTTCTATCAAATAAATTCTGTTCTCTGTTTTAATATCCAGTAAAAGTTGGGATTTTTTTTCCAAATTACTATTCCCCAAAGAATAAAACCAACAGCAATTAAATATATTGCAATGGAAAATAAAAAGATCCCTGTAGAACCAACAGAAGTTAAAATGAAAATAAAAGGACAGGTAAAGTTCAAAAATCTAACCTACAATATATCAAGACAACGTGGTGAAGTATTGGTGCTAATCTCTTATTGGAATAAGATGTAATGAATAATTTTGTACGTTCATGCTAAAGTTCAGGTCATCCTCTGGCTCAGGGATGTCAAACTCACAGCGTCACAGTGGCATTTTTCTCCTTCGCTAAACCGGCTATGGATGTGGCTAGTGCAGGCCATGAGTTTGACAGCCCTGCTCTGTCTGGTGAGATTGATGGAGAACCTCTGATAGTAACCTTTGAGATTTGCCTTTCTCCATACTTAGAGAAAGCTTACTTCTTCACAAAGAACAGCTTTGATATTTTTTATAGCACTGGACCTTTTCAAACAATAATGGTTTCACTGTCCAAAGAACAGTTTGTCCTAATAGATTATAACAATTTATTCCAAGTTTAATAGTTACACTTAAAAGCCTACTATAATAACTAAATGTTAACCTAGCTGCAGAATCAAATTCCAATTTCAATCTTGAAAGAAATTTTGTATGCACACTTAAACACACATCATGCCCCACCCATACAAAGAAATAGTTATTCACAAAGGAAGAACAGGATTGCTGGAATGACTAGAACAGCAAAAGGACACAAGAAAGTGACTTACTGATTTATTGACAATATCAAGATTTTTGGTTGTGAAATTCATGCTAGAATATGGAAGAAACTAATGCATATGCCACAATATCATATTCATCTCCCGTGGAACCATACAATGAACAAAACAGTAACAACTTGAGATAAGCAGACAACACTATTGCATTATCTGAAAGTGAAAAAGATTCATTCTGAAAGTAAAATGGAAAGCAAAAAATCAAGGTTCGTGTTGAATATTACAAAGGCAATTGTAATTGACTTTTTAGGCCAAAACAGTTATTAATTCAATTTTCTTAGACTTAAGAATAGACAAAGGAGTCAGTGTGCTGAAGAAAGGAGGGTCATATCAAAGTGAAGCAAGATCATGAATAATAGTGTAAGGATATTTAATATCAGATTTAACTGCAGAATAATAAAAATAATGTTCTTTCCAGTATAGAGAAAGAAAGATGTCTCAAAGTTAATGTGTACGAGTAAAGTAATATGGACAATAAATCAGCTTGGCTATTCCTCAAGCTGATAATCCACAGAATTTAAATTATCTGGGGCATGTGAAATGAAAAGAAGATAGACTAAGAAAAAAAACTTATTATCTGTGGCAAAGATAAGGGAAGCAGAAGGTGAACACAACCCAAAACTGAAGGATGGGAAAATCGTATTTTTACACAAAAGCATCTTATCTAGGTTGATCAAGTACACACAAACAAAAGTTTTGGTAGATACAGGAATAATAGCTCTTATTAAAAAATGCTCAACATTTTTGATGGAATAAAAAGCAAATGATCTTTTTTATTTGATTTATATTGCCGCCCATCTCAACAAGTGATTCTGGACAGCATACATCACAAAATATTACAATAATTGAAGCTGTCTTGCAAAAGTCCAACAGGGTCAGGATCATCCTGATATCTGAAAGGAGAATATATCAGAGGGCAGGAGCTACAGGACTTCACATGCCCAACCTGCATGAGCAAACTGGATGAGTAGAAATGATTGGGAAAAGACAGTTCTTAAGGTAACCCAATCCCAAACCATGAAGGGCTTTAAAGAAACCAGTACCTTGAATTGCACTCAGAAACATACTGATAACCAATTCAGTTCACAAAGCAATGGTGTTACATGTGCCAAATATCTGATACCCCTTACTACATTTGCAGTCACATTCTGTACCAGTTGAAGCTTCTGAATGCTCCTTCAAGGGCAGCCCTACATAGACCTAATTGCAATAATTCAAATGAGAGTGCCTATGAGTAAAGCCTCCCAAACCAGGAACATCCTAAGGTATTCAAAAACCCTCCTGGCCATTGCTGCCACCTGCTCTTCTAGCAGGAGCTATGAGTTCTCAGATTACACATGGGACCTATCTGGGGCAATGTCACCCAATCAGGGATTATGCAAAATTATGGCTGGAGATTTTAATCAAATTGTCAATCCTTTACTAAATCACAAAATTGCTCCATCTAAATCCAATTCTAGCATAGAATGAAAAATATTGCTTGAACATCAGAAGTTAATTCAGTAGTTATATAATAACTGATAAAATTTTTAGGATAAAAATGTACTTTTGTATTCAATTCTACATTTCCTGGTATCTTATTGAACAGGTTACCGTCGTACGTAAGAACTCTAGCTATATCAGATTATGTCCAATGTAATTATCTCTGTCTGTTCAATAAGATCAGACAATGCCAGCATGCCCCAGGTCCTGCCTCTTAAAAAATTTATCTTATGAAAGCCAGGAGATGAGTTTTCTCCATTGATGCCCCTTTCTATGGAATAGTATTACCCCTGAGATCCAGCTGGCCCTGATCCTGTCTGCTTTTCACAAGACTTTGAAGACCTGTTTGTTTTCCCAGGCACTCAGTTATGAGGATTTGTGCATCTGTCTGGTTTTGATTACTTTTATTATGCCTCTTGTGTAAAACAGAAAAACCTCTCATTCAAGATAGTTATCCCTTTGATGTTATAAGACATAAATTGAGTTATTTAGGCCAATGCTGTTAGGGATCTCGTAACATTGAAATAAGGTTCATTTCAAGAAGGCCTGTAATAAGATTTTTCCAAACTCCTTCAGTAAGGTTTATGTAACTATGAGTTTGAAGGTTGGTAAAGATTTTGCTAACTATGTAAGATCTTGTCTGACTTCCTCATGTAAAAAAATATTGATAGTGATCCTAGTGGTCAGGTGATAAATGACATTACCTTTAATTATTCATAATATCTGTTTAGAGAAGGTTATATAACATCTGATAATATTACTCATGCTGGCACAAATTATCCATTATAGCAACCAAAGCTATTTCAATAGCTTGGTTAAAAGCTGATAGATATAGCTTTAGAAAATCTGGATCAGATACATCTGAAATTATATGGCCACAATATTCCCAGAAACTGAATATCTGAGGTTAATCATAATTGTGTACTATACATCTCCCAGTCAAGATAGAAGGGAGGAACATATACCTCTTGCAAGGAAGCGAACTCATTTCTGCATATATTCTGTCCTTGGTCTTGAGACTTAAAAGATTTTTAGAGAATAAATATCAAATACATCTCTATGAAAAGTGGAGCTGACAATGATGGAATAAAAGACCAGCAAGCAGATTGATTCTGATAATTTCCCTCCTGATAAGACACCCTCCTGGCAGAAGTAATTGCCATGAGAAAAACCACCTTAAGGGTCAAGAACTGAAATGACACTGACCTAAGGGATTCAAACGGAGGCTCCGTCAGGGCCTGCAACACCTTAGGAAGGTCCCACGTGGGGAACCTGTGAACCACAGGGGGATGGAGGTTGGAAGCCCCTTTTAAAAACCTACAGACTGATGGATGATGTGACAGGGAAGAATATTTTTCCCAGGACAGTACGGATGATAGGGCCGCTACCTGACAGCGTAGGGTGTTAGGTACGAGCCCTTTATCCAGCCCATCTTGAAGGAATAGCAAACCTCTGCTAATGAAGCAGAGGTGGAATTACGGTTTTCCTTCAAGCACCAGTTGCACAAAACTTTCCAGGTGGTATCATAAATGCATGTCGTAGAGGGTTTACAAGAAGCTTGGATAGTTTGAATAACCTTAGCAGGAAGGCTAGATTTCCTCAGATATTGCTGCTCAAGCATCACACGGTCAATCAGAACCATTGGGGGTCCGGATGGGTCCTGATGCAGAGAGATCCTGTTGGTTGGGATCTTCCGTGGTGTGGCCACAGACAGGTTCACCAGATCTGCAAACTAGGGTTTCCTGGACCAATGAGAGGCCAGGAGAATCAGCTCCACCCATTCCTTCAACATCTTCTGAATGATCCCCGGAATGATGGGAAGAGGGAGAAAGGTGTAGAGGAGACCCGGGGGCCATCTGCTCCGAAGCACATTGGTCCCCTCCGCTCCCTGAGAAGGAAATCTAGTGAAAAACCTGTTTACCCAAGTGTTGAGGGGAGTGGAGAAAAGGTCTACTGCTGGAGTCCCAAACTTGAGAAAAAGATCTCTGAACAGAGTAGGGTGGAGGCTCTACTCTGCGTGGTCGACCTTGCTCCGACTCAGCCAGGTGGCCTGGACATTGTCGACCCCAGAGATATGGTCTACCCTGATGGACAACAGATGCCTCTCCATCCACTGCCCCAGGCGTTCGGCTTCCCTTATCAGGGCCCTGGATCTCATCCCCCCTTGTTGGTTGACATGCACCTTTGCGGCCACATTGTCCATCATCACCAACATGTGGGACCCTGCCACAGTGGTCCTGAAATGTTTCAGTGCCAGGAAAACGGCCCTGAGCTCCAGCCAATTTATGGGGCAGGCCCTGTCTATCCAAGACCAACTCCCTTGGGCTATATCACCAGCTAGATGGGCTACCCAACCCTGGAGATTGGCATCTGTGCAAGATCCTGTCCGGTTCTTTGAATGGATGGTCCCTCCAAATAGCCAGAGATTGCCACCACTTGAATGAGTGACAGATATGTGGTGGAATCTATACCCTGGGGAACATGTGGTTGGCTCCTGCCCATGGAAAAGGCAGCAGGAACCACTGAAGAGATCAAGAATGGAGTCATGCCCAAGGGATGATGCCAATGCAGGAGATCATCTTCCCCAGTAGTTTGGAAAGCTGAGACAAGGGGACTGCGTGTCGAATCAGACAGATGATCTCGTTGAGGCTTTCTCCACAATCTGGAGGGAGAAAGACCTGGCAGAGGGCCGTATCGATGACTGCGTCCAAATGGAGGAATTGAGTCGTGGGAGAGAGATGGCTTTTCTTGAGGTTGATGGAAAACCCATGGTCCTGCAAGCACTGCAATGTGATTTGGAGGTCTCAATGTGCGGAGTGGATTGATGTTGACTGGATCAAGATGTCATCCAAGTAACATTGGATCCTCAATGTAACTGCACGAAGCGAAGCCACCAATGCCACCAGAACTTTGATGAAGACCCTTGGGGCCAACGAGAGCCCAAAGGGAAAGGCCCGGTACTGGAAGTGTTCATTCTGGTAACAGAAACGAAGAAACTGGCAGTGATGGGGCCAAATGAGGATATGGAGGTAAGCCTCCATGAGGTCAATGGAAGAGAGGAGGTCGCCCTCCCAACACTCTCTAGGATCAAATGCAGGGTCTGCATTTTAAAAAGCCTTTATGGGATAAACTTGTTCAAAAACTTGAGGTTGAGGATGGCTCGCCATCTCCATCCCCCAATACCTTTGGGACTAGAAGAGCCAAGAGTAAAAGCCCTCGCTGATCCATTGGAACCAACTGAATGGCCCTTATGTCCACTAGGTGTTAGATGGCCTATTCCATAAGAGCTTGTTTCAAACTATCCCGAGAAACAGGACAGTTCACAAAAAAACTTGGGGATGGCGAGAGGAACTCCAGCTGCAAAACCAACCTCACCGTACTGAGTACTCTGTCATCCAACAGTGACTCCTCCCATCTGGAGGCAAGGAAGGCCAAATGACCTCCAATGGGGGGAGAACGGGAACTTGAGGCGTCAGAATGAACGCCCCCTCCTCCACGAAAGGGCCATTTACCTGTATTTTGTTGCTGTCTGCCAGCTGCCTCTGGTTGTTGCTCTTGAAGGAAGGGCATGCCCTCTGGGGCTAGGCTCGGCCCAGAAGTAGGAGGGCCGGAAATACGGAACTGGACAATAATCCACCCTCTTTCCTGTCAAAAACAGCACTCTTGTCCCTGGCAGGTTTAAAGGTAGAATTCCAGGGCGTTGCCAAAGAGCTTTTCACCTGTGCAGGGAGCCGGCACCAGCTTCCACTTTTGGTGAGAGTCAGACTGCCAATTTCACAGCCACAGAAGCTGTCTTGCTGCCATCGAGGAGGCCATGGCCTTTGAAGAGAACTTTGCTGAATTCAGAGTGGCATCCACCATGAATTCTGCAGCTGCAATAATCTTATTCAGATCCTGATGTGATCTGAAATCAGTGGGTGGTAATCAATCTTGTAGTTGATGCAGCCAGCAGAACGAAGCTCTCGTGAAGAAAGACGCTGCAGTCAAGGCCTGGACTGCCCAAGCTGCAGTCTAGTGGTTGCACTTGAGAGTCTGTTCAGACCTCTTGTCCTCAGCCTTGCACGTCCTGTGGGGGTGCCAGATGAGGAGAACGAGGCCACGACTGGAGCATCTACAGAGGGCACTACAAGATCATTGGTCAAGGAAGGGCCAACATTGTAAAACTGCCTGTCGTGAGATGAAAGCCAAGGCCTTGCAGCAGATGTATACTCTGTTCTTTGACCAGATCAAGAAATAAGAGAGGAGAGGGGAGGACCTCTGTACAGACCACCATCTTGGAGAAGTGGGAGTCACCATGGCTAGATGAATCCCCTTGGGGTTCAGGGGCCACCTCCTCAGGAGTTAATTGGGTAGTGACCAATGCCTTATGGAGGAGTGGCTTAAATAGGGCAAGTTTAAAGACAGCAGCAGAGGGGGGCTGTTCAGGATGAAGTTCCTCCTCATCTGATAATTTGGGGTCCCTAATCTCTCCCTCCTCTTGCTCAGACTCTGAAGAGTGACTGCGTTCAGAGGAGGTGGTATAATCCCTCTCATCATAATCTCCCCACTCAGATTGGGTAGAAGGACCGCTATACACCTGATGTCTGGAGTACCCCCTCTGTCGGAGCTGAGTCAAAGCTGGGGTGCTAGTTAGGGGCTGGCTTTTTATATAGAGGCAGACTCAGCTCTATGACATCACAGGGAGGAGTCTAACCTATCCTGGACTCTCAGCGCAGCGTGGATGAGAATTAAACATTCTCATTTCATATTCATCTCCTGGTAAAAGTGTATGAACATAGAATACTGTTCAAACAAAGTCAAACAAAATGAATAAAAGCAAGTTAGGAACTGTCCACACTTCCAACCAACATACTGTATAAAAAACTACCTAGGAATAAGTCCCAATGAATTCAAGGGTTACTTTTTCAAAACAGATATGAATTGAACTACATCAATCTGAAATTTTAGCTAGAAAGATTCCTGTTATTTCACATTTAAAAAAAGGAAATCATGTTAAACACTTCCTTTATTCTACAGTGAAACAGAAAATGGAACTGAGGAGAGCAGATGGCAATAAGAAAAAAGAAAAATATTTTCTGAAATATACATTATATCTGTGTAGAACGGCTGTCATCAGTCAAACTTTTCATAAACAATTAAATACAATTTTTAAAATCATCAACAATTTCATCCATGAACATTATTATGTACCAAATCATAAAATGTTTCCTCTGATCCCCATCTATTAGAAAAACAACAATCATGTTATGACTTTGAGTTACCCAACTATAGAAAGAGAAAGCTACCAAAACTGCCTTCCACCACCCCATGCCAGACAAGAATTGCACCATGGAGAGAAGAGAGGCAACCTTTTTTCCAAAATGGCAAAAGGGAAAAAATGCTCATTATTAAACACACTTTCAAATCTAATTGCCTCATAAAGGCCAATCAAAGATGTCAAGTGGACATTTACAACTGTAGTACTGTAGGAGTTAAAAAGTAATGAGCCATAACTGCTTTGCTGCAATTAAAAATTTAGATATAAGCAGAATGGATGATATTCTGAAATAATAACTGCAATGATCACTTCATAGTCAAAATGTATCACACACCTACATTTTATTCTCTTTATAGGGATTATCTGCCTCAAAATTCTTAGGTTGTTTTTGGTGGCACTGACCAGACATGTATTTATTACATTACCCAACACACTATGCTTATTTCTTTCGCTCTATAGATAGCTCCGCACATTCTCATGTTCTGTATTTCAGCAAAATAATAATCTAAATATACCTCCAAATCAACCATGATTATTTGAAAAAAGATAAAGGTTTTGGAACAGCCCTCAAAATCTCCACAATTGAATACTACATAAAATCTTGCCGAGAAAAAATGTGCAAGGAGAGGTGAGAAAAAATTTCAAAAGCAAGAATAGAAAATCTTGGCTGGCTACAGAAAATGTTTAGAAATGGTTATTTCTGTCACAATAGGAGCTGTCAGCTTCTGTTCAAGTAAAGATTCATTGAAGCATACTGTACAGTTTGAGAGCTGCCTAAATTTTTACATACAACTGCATTAAGATTTAAATGAAGCTCTGAGTGATGTGGTATTGTGTTATAATATCACAGATTTATGTACTCTTCTAAATATTTCACAAATCTTACGAACTGAAGTTTTTTCAGGAGTCTAGAGAGTACATTATAGTTCTTGTACTGATAGCTTTATGTTATTTGGGGGGGGGGGGGGAGGTAGATGGTTTTTTTTTTTATCCAGCCTTTATTGTTTTTATAAATAATAATTCAAGGTAGTAAACATATCCAATACTCCTGACACGAGGATCCTGGTACAAATAAAACATGGTCATTTCTTATGTGCTACAGAATATAGAAAGCAAATTTTACGAATTTTAAACTCTCTTGGAGTACATTGGCTTTCCATCAAATGTTATGCCAGAGAACAAAGTCCATCCAAAGGATAAGCTTCTCAAGTACCCCTTTAATATACTGAATCTTCTGTGAAAAATCAATTATTTGAAGAGGGTAGAACATGGTAATGGCTATTGAGTTGTTGAGCAGTCTGCAAAGTGTGCATTATCTAAATATTTAAATAGGCCTACAGGATGAGAACAATTTCAGGGCAAAAAGGCCATTGTCAGTACTTGCTGTCAGTACTTGTCAATACTAGCTGTTTTACAGAGGACCAAACGGGAATAGCGTCTATTTTAAATATTGATTTATACCAGAGATTTATTTATACCCCTCACCAAAAAATGCCAGTCCATATATGACTAGCATTTCATATGTTCTTCAGCATCAGCAAATTCTTTCACTACCGCAGGATGAAATTCATCTAATTCTGGACTTTACAGTCCAAGTCATTCGTATTCTTTGACTGTGTTCCTACTTCTCAAGTTTCAATCCTTTTCTTTTAGCCTGTTCTTTATCATTCCCTATAGAATAAATACCCAATCCTAAACAAAATAACATTTATGTGGTCGTGACAATGCAGGTGATGTGACTGCCAGAACAGGAATGAGTTTTTCTTCTCACTGTCTCCTTACTGAAATTGTGAAAAAGTTTATATATTGTAGTTCCAGTTTAACTATTGTTTGGAGTATAAAACTACAAATGACTGCGCTGGCATAAAATGCTAATTGAAAAACTATAATTTTTAACTATAATTTATCACTCATATGTCAGGCGCAAGAAATCAGGAGCCAAGGCTGTCCAAACGAATACCAATTCAATGTATGCTAACGCTTTCTATAAGAATATGAACTACTAACAGTCAAATTGGTGGTAGATAAGAATCAACAGAATTCAAGGTGGGCCAGACTTGGATCTCTTGTGTGCACCAAGGGATTCAAGACTGGTGATGCGCTTGACTCATTCCTTCACCTAGTCATCTCCTACATCATAATTTATAACGTGCACAAGCTTGATTCACAAAATACCACAAATCACTTCATGGTAAGATGGGCAGTAAACAAATTTAACAAACAAAAAAATATTAAGCCAAAACCATACAAATCACATTTTATAAAATCAGTTAATGTTACCTTTGAATCATAAATTACTATTATCTTAATGATGACATAGTCAATCAATCATGGTTTTAAAAAAATCAAGATATAACCACTATGTATTTCCAGAACTTATACATGTACAATCTAAAAGGTTTTAAAAACAGAGTGCCTTTCTAACCATGCACATTGCAAAGTACATTAATCCTTTCTAATCACACAAATATTCCTTCTCAGACAATTCAACTTGTCTGTCCAAAAGCATACGTATACATATTTTATTGCTACATCAATTACTATACAGTTTTTAAAATATACCAGGTAATATCTGCAGACCTGAATAGGTGTATAATTTATCCTTTCAAAAGTATTGCTAAATAATTTTATTACTAAAATGCATTAATACTTTACAAAATAACCTAAACTGCAGACAAATCAGCAGAAAAAAATAATGGTTGCAATAAGCACTTTCTAACATGTTTTTCCTTCAAGTTTACATTTGTACAGGTATTGCTATTTTGACAAAGATAAGGATAAAATGCTAAGCATCTTACAAAACTGTATTTTATGTCACTATTTTAAACTTTTCTGTTACTGACAACTTTTTTTACAACATATTTACTCTGAAACAATTTTCTTGTGGACTTTAAAAAACATTAACTGAAGCAAAAAAAGTTTCTTTTTTAAAAAAAACTAAAAACAATACTAGTTAAAACAGACAAAATTGTAAAGACACAATAATTTGTTACATTAATTTACTTATATATTACAAACCTTGCTGAAAAATGAATTTGGTTAGTGTATCTTTCTAAATGTAAAATAAGACAAATCTAGGATTTTTGGGATAGGTCAAATAGCTTCAGCAGATTTGCTTCTTTTAGTCTTTTTAATCCATTACTTAATTATTCAAATCTCATGTCTGATAAATATTTATCATATTAACATGAGATATTACCACATTCTCTTCCATCCCAAAGTACTGTATACAATATTCTTGTCTCTAATATCATTATCAATGAATATTTTCCTGTGATATTGGTATACTTCCCTAAATTTGGAATTGCTAGCAGCCTAAATTAAACATCTTTTACCACTTTTCTTAAAGTCTTCCTAACTAACAAATTATGTATTACTCAATAGCACCTCCTTTATGGCCTTTTCAAGTTCCATTGCTGTGGTATTACTAGATCATTCGGTAAGAGGGTCAGTTTTACAATAGGAAATATAAATGGTTTTCATCACATAATCTGAAATGACATCTTTTTTCTTAAAAAATCCCTCTTTTGTTTCATGGCATATAATCACTTCCTTTTTCTTGGAGATTTTCTTTATTCAATTAATTAATATCATCCAAGTTGTGCAAGTAGTGCTTCCTCTGTCACAGTCTAAGTTTCTTCGATTTAGGAAATAATTATTTGATCCAGTTTTATTTCTTTCTTATTTGAACCATTTTCATCACAATCAATCTTTGACAGTGAAGAGAAATTCAAAGAAGAAATTGAACACCTTATTTTTCTGCCAATAAATAGGTTTTTAATTGTCACAATATTATTAAAATAGTCACATATTTAACACCTAAGCACATCTCTAGCCATTTATGAATGTGATTATCTGATTCACAACCTTGTTACCTAAAGTTCTTCATTCTCAAAGGCAACAAATAGCAGATTCTAGCCTTTTTAAAAAAAAATGCTGAACAGATGTTTAAGCTGTTCTGTGATTATTTTCTACTAAGGATCCGGCTCTGGGAAGAAGTAGCATTATACTATTTACGGAATTACTGAGTGATTAAGCTTCTTGAAAAGGTGTTTTAGAAGAGATATAGATGTTTAGAGTAAAAACAACAAATAAAATCTAGTTTCCCTGCATTATTGCGAGCTGATTTTGTTCCAGTCTTAATTCTCATTCTTGGTGTTCCATGCTTTAAATATAATTTTAGCTTTATTAAATGTGTCATGCTACAATCCAGACAGAATAAGATTAAACATATCTCTTGCTCAAACTGAAATGCTCATACATATTAAGTGCCTCTCTAATGACTCTTAATAACTAGCAAAAGTAGTCATTTAGCATTAAATATCTCAAGTGCTTCCACAGAGACATTGCAAGGTGGGGGAGGCAAGAGATATAAATATTCAGAACAAAAAGTAAGGATAAATTCAGCCCTACAAGATTTTGTGGGGGAAAGCTATTTGCTATTTCACAGTGCAATAATTTTTTTCCCACAAGCCTTACAGCACATATAATTGGTTCACAGGAAATAATAATAATAATAATAATAATAATAATAATAATAATAATAATAATAATAA
>BLBF01000042.1:5227293-5248383 GCA_015471245.1 Laticauda colubrina | reverse complement strand
AATAATAATAATAATAATAATAATAATAATAATAATAATAATAATAACAATAATAGTAATAATAATAATAGTAATAGTAATAGTAATAATAGTAATAATAGTAATAATAGTAATAATAGTAATAATAATAATTGGAAACAGTTCAAGCTGCATTCAATTATCCTGAACTTATATCTATAATATTTGTTCCAAGGCTTCCAATTGCATAAAGCAAATAACTACAGTTCAATTACCTGAATTAACAATTACATGCTGAACAGAGTTCCAGAAGTGGCAAGACTTTAATAGCACAGATGAGGTCCACACTGTCAGCATACCTCTTCTCCAAGTAAACTCTTTGCTGATAGCAACATAAACTAGATATTTACAATAATTATTGTTTAGATAAACAGCTTTTCTACAAATAGTTTTTTGTGGAAAAGGTTTGATACTTTTCAAATATTTGAAATCATGTTATATTTTCATAATTTTTTCAAATCAACTATAGGAGGTAGCATCATCGTGCCTGATCTCTAAAAAAAGCTAAGCCAGTTTAAACCTGTTTAGTTCTTGGAGAGGAGATCACTAGAAAATTCAAGATCTTTATAAGCTTAAATCTTACAAAAAGGTGGCAATAGTAAACCACGTTCATGGTATTGCCAAGAAAACTAAATAGATGTTCCTGTATGATCATCAGGAGTTGAATTCAGTTTGATGAAGCCTTTATATTTACTTCACTTATATTCTCAGAAAAAATATTTAAAATAATCAACTTCTTTGGAATCAGATTTTGTCAAGTTTTCTTAGACTGTCAAATTCAGTGCTATGAAAAACAACCCTATTATAAGGATCTGCTTAGAAAAAATGCTAAGAAAAAGGTCTCTTCTACTGATGCTTTTTTCAAGTCCAATCCTTCCGTATTGTTTATGAAATAAGCAAACAGCTACTATAGTGCTATTTCATAGTAAAACGTCTAATGTAAAATGTCTCCTTTTACCACCCAGAATGCTCCTATAGAATGAGTCAAAGAATTACATTGGCCATCCAACAAGCAGACACAAAGCTCCAAGGAAACAGTCTTAATGTTGGAAAAGGTATTAATCCCAACAAATACAGTATCCTGCAATACAGTACAACCTATATCTAAGATCTAGAGAAAGTAAACCCAAAACAACAAGGTTGACAAAGAGCCAATCCCTGATCCCAAACCTATATAGCCAATTAAGCAGGTTCCCAGCATTATACTTCTGTATCACCGTATTTCACCCCTTTTGAGATCTTTCATCTCAAGGCAGAATATGGGGAAAAGATAAAGGTGAGTGAGAATGGCCACAGGCAGGGATAAGATCTGCTCAGTCCCAATGAAACAGGGCCTTTCCCCCCCCCCCCCCCATAATCAGTGTTATAATAATCTCACTGCTAAGCATTCGGCATGGGACTACAGTACAAACATGCTAACACTTGCCTGCCCCTCCTTCCTCACTCATTAATTCCCCACTTCTTCCACCCCTCCATCATCAACACTCCTTTTGCCCATGCGGGGAGGCCTTCTAACCAGGCACGGCTGCGTTTCCTTTCCTCCCCCTCTCCCCATGACCTTCAAGACCCACCATTCCCACAACAAGCAGATCCATGCCTCCCCGCAGGGTGCACTTCTCTAACCAACCCCCCCACCCCACCCGACCAGTGGTGGATGAAGGCTCACTGGTGCTCTCAAGCAGGGGTCTCCAACCTTGGCGACTTTAAGGCTTATGGACTTCAACTCCCAGAATTCCTCAGCTTTTGCTGGCTGAGGAATTCTGGGAGTTGAAGTCCATAAGCCTTAAAGCCGCCAAGGTTGGAGACCCCTGCTCTCAAGCATTGACAAATCTTGGTGCCGCCGCCCCCCCTCCTTCGTATAGACAAGATTTTTTTTTTACAAATCTTCACTGGTTTTTGTTTTTCTTTTCTTTCTCAACTTGGTGGTGCCCCCTTTGGGCCTGGTGCCCTTAGGGACGTGCTTAGTCTGCTTAATGGTTAATACACAACTGCCCCCCCCCCCCCCCCCCCCCCCCCCACCACCCCCCCAAAAAGTGGAAGGCGAGAGACTTCCCTCCTCCCCCCCACCCCCCTCATGTCCTAAGTGCGTCCCGGAATACGAGCCCATCATCCGCGCCTTCTCTCGCCTCAACGAACTTTTCGCGTTCTTTTTTGGGGGGTGGGAGGAGAGGCCATTGATTCAAACGTTCCCGCACCTTATTTCATCGTCCAACAAACGCCCGGAGGCCCTGAGAGAGAGAGAGAGAGAGAGAGAGAGAGAGAGAGACCCGACTTCCCCAGCTGGTTCCCGCTTCGAAACATTTTCCCGAGGGGGACATAATTCTTGCCCCGCTTCTCCTCCGCCGGCCGGCCAGAGGGGCCGACCTTCCACGCATTTAGGCGCGCACCTTCTTCCCCGGCTTTAGCCCCCTCGGCGACCTGAGCCGTTCCAGGCCTTCTCGCTTCCCCCAGCCCTCCCCTCTCCCCTGTAATAAGGCTTATTACACCTCCGCTCTCACCCACCCACCCACCCCGTCGCCCGCCTGCTCCCCGACCGTGGGCCCGAGGCTCCGGGGGGGGGGGGGTCACCTGCACCACGCAACTCTCTCAACGGAGCAGCTCCCAGCCTCGCCTCCCTCTCGGGCGGTGGGTTGGCGGGGGCTCTCCACAGCTGCCCACCCCGAAAGAGCGCCGGCAGAGCCCGCTCGTAACTAGCGCCCCTCGGGCTGCGGAGTTGTGCCCTCCAGAGGCAAAGGGGGTGGGTGATGGTGGCAGGGGGGGGGGGATATCCTGCCCACCCGCGCTTCTCCCGCGACGCCACTGCGCCGCCGGCTTCCCCTCAGCCTCAAAGCGGGGGTGGGGGGATGCCCCGCCGGAGCCCCGACACCACCGCAGCGGAGCGCCCCAGCCTTGGCCGCCGCCTTACCCGAGAACCATGAGCTCTCCATATTTGACGGGCTCCTTGTTGGGCGCGCAGTGCTCCTCCTGGCTAGGAGAAAACATGGGGCCACCGCCACGGTTGTCGTCGTCGTCGTCGCTATAATCCCATGCGGGGCAAAAACGGCATTCGCCAAAAGAACAGCAATAACAGACATCAAACAGGACGTTTGGCTGGAGACCTTTCCTTCATAGTCGCGGAGCCAGCCAGCGGTCGGTCGGTCGGGCGAAATATCCGGGTTGCCTTTGCTTGGTGCGCCCGCCGACGCGGACCCTTCGCTTCCCCTCTCTGCGCTCAAGCCAACAGCGACAGACGCGACTGCCCGAGGGGGGATGAGGAGAGACCAACTAGATCGCCTACCCAGAAAGGAGGCGTGGAACAAGCCCTCCTCTCGGCTTTCTCCGGTCCTTCCACGCTCCCCTCGTCTTCCCTCAAAAACCGTGATGGTATCTTCCAGTCTGTTATGTAAACATAGAATACGAAAAGGGAAAGGGGGAAGTTCTTAAAGGGCTGCTGCCCTGTTAAATCAATGTTTCCTTCATAAGAAAAGACAGGCGTTGTCTAGCGCCGTCTAGCGGAGGCTTTGTCCCTCTCTCTCTCTCTCTCTCTCTCTCTCTCTCTCTCTCTCTCTCTCTCTCTCTCTCTCTCTCTCTCTCTCTGCCAAAAGCTTTTTCTATAATAATTCGACTACTGTCCTGTAGTCAATTATCAAATAGGGGTCGGGACGGAATTTACGATCGTACTTAGTGAATATGAGCTTAAGTTTAAGAGTAGACAAAGAAAATAGTAGGTAAGTTAATTTAGGGAACTCACTGCCACAAGGTATGATTGTGACCATTATTCTATCTAATATGAAGGAGAAGATGGACATATACCTCTAGAATCTGAGTAGTAGCCACATTAGCTGAAAGAAAGACAATTATTTCAGGTCAACAAATGTATAACGCCAAAATATTTTCTGGACTGTGTACAACAGTAGCATGAAGTAGCATTGTGGGATAAATTTAGACAGTGGAAACAATGAAGATAAAGAGAAATTAAACAGAGAAGGTAAAAACAGTTGGTGGCTGTATAAAAATGTATTTATTAGATTTGATCCTGCTTTTATAAGTAACTCAAGCCAGTGAACATACCTTATGCTCTTTCCACTTCCTATTTCCCCCTACAACAACAACCCTGTGAAGTGGATTGGGCTGCGAATGGCTAGCTCAAAGTCACCCAGCCACTTTTCATATTAAAGCAGAATTAGAACTCACAATCTCCTGGTTTCTCGGCCAGCACCTTAAATTAGTACACCAAACCAAGTATGGTTGGTGCATATAATTTCACTGATGCAAATACTGTATATTGTGGCTCAACCCCACCCACTCACATTTCTATGTTTAAGCCAATGTGAGATATAGAATTCATTCAAGAATTAGCTACTTCATCTTGACATCAGTCTTTGAAGTTCAGAAATGCCCACATTCAAGTCAATGACAGACTATCCAGAGAATTTCGTCAGTTGCTTTTTATTCTTGTAATTTCTTGTGTCAGATATGAGGCCATTCAGAACTGCAATGAGGTATTCCATCAGTACTAGAAGATAAATTAATGCAAAAATTTCATGTAGGGAATGACATCATGTCCAATGAATCTATTTCAGTGAGCCTTAGACCAAGTAATTTTCTGTAAATAATTAGAACTTCTGGAACAGAGATTGTATCAAGTAGTGTTTCTCAAAGCTTAATAAACTCTGCTATATAATGTTAGTTCTTGAAGAAGCATAGAGGGAAAGAGATCTGGTCTTCATGCCATAAATGTGAGCTTTTCTGGAATATTAAGTTGTCATCCCTGTAGAATGTGGCAATTTCAGTCAGATCTTTACCAATATTTGCACATAAAATAGACATGCAGCACTTGCACATGACCACCTTCCTTTCACAGTCCTTCACAAGCAATTTCACCTTGAGGTCTGCTTCACTGCTACCAACCATAAAAACTGAAAATGCCTTCAGCCAATTCATTCTTCCAGCAGTCCAACAGCAGAGCCAGAAGAATATCATTCAGTCCATAGCCACCTCACATCTTTCATTTGCATTTGCATTTGCATTTTCTTTTCCTTATCTTATCTTATGATTATTTGTCTCTTTAGCTCTCTGTATTTCTTGCTCTATCTGTACTCTGCATAACCGTAGCTTAACCACATGGAAATGATGTGCTGGGCATGGATGCATGGATGCATTTGTATCCACAGAACTACACTGTGTCTTCTTTTGCAGGATGAGCAACTTTTTGGTTGACAAAATGCGTGAAATTCCCACCCATCCTTCCACACCTACTTTTTTGCAATTCATTGTTTTGAACTCTGTGTTAAATTTAAAAAACAAATTGATAAGGTGTGGTGGTGCCATTTCCTATCATTTTTCTGTAGAAAACAGTTGAAAACAAATGTTAATTTTAGTTTTTAAACAACCCTCTCCCTGAAGAAACAAGCAACAAATAAACAAAAGCAACTCTAAATATCTCAATACCCCCTAAAATAGAGCCATCTCCCACATAATGCAACCAGAGCAACCACATATACAGCATCTTTTTTTCTGCAGGATCTTTAGTTTAGTTTAGTTTAGTTTATTGTCATTGCACCTCGTACAATGAAATTAAATACCATCTTCAGTGTACATTATGATTATGAAAATAAACACAAACACACATCCTTCACATTCTAAACATTGAATTGAAAACCCCTGATATTGCATTAATATTGCACTATACAGTAGAATTCAACAGTTACTGCCCTGGGATAGAAGCTGTTTTTCAGCCTATTTGTCTTTATGTTGTTGCCTTCATCACATCCCCAGTCTATGACTGAAACAGGCTTAAGTCACCATATTAGTGTTAGAGGATTATTTTCCCTCTTAGTCCATAACAGTCTAAGTGTAATGCCAAGACGCATAGCATTAGTTAGGCTTTATCACCTTGGTGATCACCTTGGAGGCAAAATTAGCAGAAAGTTGAAAGAGGGAAGTTGAGGTAGTGTAAGGGAAAAGCAGTTTTCAAGTTAGGAAGTTTTCCACTGACTCAAGCAAGAAAGGAGGGCCCTTTGGTTCAGTAATGGCCCATTGAATCCCCTCTCCAAACTGCTACTCCCAGACACCCAAAAGTTGTCCTTACCTTCTCTATGTCGTCTGAAATCTACAGCCTAGTTTTGGGGAGTAGGTCACTTAGCATGACACACAAGAACTATTTGCCATCTGAGTCAGTTGTTTGAATTGCCTTTATGGTAGGTCTACTTTTAACCAACTCAAAATTCCAGTCACCTAAGCAATATCCTAAACCTGGCAAATATAAGATTTAAATGGATCTTCTCCTGGCATCCATCTTCTCATGATAGCTGTCTTCAAGGCTTCTTTTAAAGATAAAGCAGTATCTAGGAGAAGAAACCTACAGATGGCAGATCCTATGGTTTTCAAAGCCAGTGCCCATTTAAATTCACCCCAGCTTATCTGGGGATCACTCTGTTGAACATGCAGCTAAAAGTAAAATACATGTTCTCTGGATTGTAATTTATCAGCAATTGGAAATGACATTATGAAGTCTCACCCACCTATTCAATTTCATCTTCTGAGACTAAAATAAGACAATTGCTTCTAGTTTCTTTGTTGAGAGAATTTTTTAAAGAACACTCTATTTTTACTAACACTCTAAAAATGTTTTAAATCCATGTTTCCACTTTGGAGTCATTTATATGCTGTTTAATCTTTTTGTTTTATCTCTTTAAGGATTTGTCTGTGTGAATGCCCATTTTCTCTTTAAAAGGAACACTTTCTCTTCATCTTTCCATTTTGCACACTACTGGATGAAAGGAATCAATGTCTAGCTGAAACATGTTTAAGCACCTATCTTTAGCCTATTTCACTTAATTTTTCAGAAATGATTTTCTAAGATAGGAAGTTTTGTAATGATCTTGCATTGTTTATTTCTTAAAAACCTGAAGTTTTTGAAGCTGAATGTATTTGAACTTTGGCGACTTAACTGGCATATAAAATCCATAATCTTTCTCTGTACCATTTGGATCCAGTGTTTACGATTCAATGGTGCACAGTCATCTCTGTTGCTTGTCAGATTTAGTGCTCCTTGTTCATAGGTCTGGGATAACTTTTCCCCCAGCCCTACCTCTTCGTACATTTCTATTTATTAACAATGTGCTTCTTCCTCGACTTCTTTTTTTCACTCTCTGCTTCTTCCCTTAGAATCATAGAATAACAGAGTTGGAAGGAACCTTAGAGGTCATCTAGTCCAACCCCCTACTCGAGCAGGAGAGTCTATTCCAAAAATTAACCTCTGCCTAGGATCAAACTCACAACCTCTCAATTGTGAGGAAAGAGCTCTACCTCTAGGCCAATAACTCCTCTCCTCTCCTCTTCTTTTCTCTTCTCTTCAGCTTTCCAGTTTATTTCCCAGTGTCTTATTTTCATTTAACCCATTGAAATCACTACCCTATTCTTGTTTTGCTTGCTTTCAGGTTAAATACCTTCATATCTGGGCATTGTATTATAGAGCCCTGTCCTCACATTCTACAGAAATTGATCATATATTTTAGATAATTAGAAGATTCCTGTACTTTCTGTGCAACTCACAGTATTACGTAAAACACTGGTACTGCATGTATGCTAAGCTTATTTCTGAGATTCCTGAATGCAGGAATTGGGTATTCTAGTTGCATGAAAAGAAGGACTAGAAATGACATAATAGCAATGTTCCAAGGTCTAAGGGGCTGACACAAAGAAGAGGGGGGTCAAGCTATTCTCCAAAGCACCTGAAGGCAGAACAAGAAGCAATGGATGGAAACTAATTGAGGAGAGAAGCAAATTTGGAAATTTCCTGACCACGAGAACAATTAATCAGTGGAATGACTTACCTCCAAAAGTTGTGGGTGCTTCAACACTGGAGGCTTTTAAGAAAAAATTGGACAGCCATTTGTCTGGAATGGTATATGGTGTCCTGCTTAAGCAGGGACCTCCAAGAACCCTTCCAACTCTATTTTATGTTATGCTTCACTAATGCTCTAAACATGTTTTAACATACAGGGAACCATATCAGTGAAAGAAGAGCTGGATGGACCTTCATTATCTAAAAACCTACCAGTACATCTTCAGCATAGCAGTCTGAAACTTGCTTATTCTGAACTAATCTTATGGATACTTACAAAGAAATTAGATAAATTATGGGGGCAGTTGGAAGATGAATAGGCATGTGCTGTTAAACATATGTGATCGATTTTGCTCCTATTTACAAAAAATATGAAGGCTATATTCCACCAACGGTCCAGTTGGGACCAGTTTGGCCAATGAACTCAGGGGACATTTCTTTATTGTTCTACACCTGCAGACAGAATCATGCCTAACTAAAGTAGTCTATACTTCTTATATGAAGCATGTACTCTGGGAACTATTAGGGAAGGGCTGTCTTCACTTTCTTTCTCTCACACACACTATCTGAATTAACCTGTCTCTTAAACTTCTGGAATTTATTTGTTTATTCATTAAATTTATTTCCCATCCTACTCATTTCGAAGTGACTCTGGGGGGCTTACAACATTAAATGCACCCTCTCCCTCCTGGGAATCCAGGCCAATATATTCCATCATACATTGTAGGAGAAGAGTGGCATTAATCTAGGCTATCAACAAATCAGAAGTCTGATAGCACTTTTTGTGTTATTCAACAATGTTATTAAAAGGCAAAAATCATTTGTTAGAAAAAGTACTTCTAATGACGGTTTGTACAGTGCTTTGCAGTGGTGTTCTACTGACATCTATTCCATTTTCTCCCAAGCAGGAATGACAAACATTCTTTCTGCTAAGGGATGAAGTCCCTCAGAGGCAGTTTGTTAAAGGGTAGATAGGGAATTGAAGAATCAAGCAGTAATAAGAAGGTAAAGCATTCCTTCTCTCTTAAGAATAAAATTCCTTAGAATCTGCTCTACTCTTATCACTATTATCAATTATAAGACAGAAGCAAACATCTCGGCCTCTATTTATGCACCAAAACTTATTCCATTACTGTTTGTAGAACAGATTGTAGTGGGGAGATAAGCTGACTAAATTTGACAGGAGTATAACTTTTAAAATGATTGTCCAGCTTTTCTCCAATAATTTAGGCTCTATCTCCATCTCATTTTCCCTTACCAATATTTGTGGGTTCTTCATTTTTATCTTCATCATCCTTTTTTCCTTTTCCTTTATTCTTTACATGTTTTAAAAATAAAATTATGAACAAAATTTTTTGTGGATTCCAAGAGAAAATACCACAATTCACCAACAACTTACCTAACACATACACTGGTCTGTAAGGAAAATGCAGGCAGCAGGTTTTAGATTCTTCCAGACCAGTGTGAGAAGTTCTATATCCAAATATATTGTATTATTTATATGGTTTCCATCTTCCCTTAAAATATGAATATAATCCATAATGGTCTGAGAATCAGTGTCTCCAAGTTAATCAAATTAAACTTCCTCAAAACCCAAAATAAGTAGACCTTATCCACATATCAAAAGATAAAGTCTGCAATCACAGAGTTAATTAAATTAAGTCTCCCAGCAGAACAATATCTTCACAAGAATACATAGACATACATGCTCACTCACTCACACAAACACATACCACTCAACACATAGACACTTCCACACCCTGGACAAGCTCACTCGATAAAAATTTTCCACTGTACCCCATTTCTCTACAGCCTACCCCTAAAAGCAAACTGTTTTGCTAAAAGCAAACTGTTTTGTTTTTAGGAATATATATTTCTTCTTTCCTCGTAGCTGTCTGAATCTTATTTTTATTTATTCTTGTGGAATCCCAGCTCAAGTTGGAACCCCAAATTATTCTTCTGTCACCAGTCAAAATTATTAATCTACTAGAGTAAGGGAAGTAGCCCTGACTGAAACAAAATCTAGCCATTAATTTCTTTGGCATAGACATTCTGCTGCTCATTCCAGCGATAAGGAGGAAATGAAGAAAAGCAACTAATCTTTAAACATAGAAAGTTTTCCTATCTGCTTCCAAGGAGAAGGATGAGATTTTATTAAAACCAAGAGTTGAATTATTACATAGTTATCTTTTTTATTAGGATGAGGCAGCAGCTAAGAACGCTGTGCCATAGCTCACTGTCAGAGTAAACACACACTTGTGCATAAAACAAGCAAGGAATAAAAAATAAACAAACAGCTGACCATCACTCATATATCTTCCCCCTGTTTCTCACATTTGACCCCAAATGCAGTTATCTAAAGATATTTAATTCTCTTCTTCTTTCTAAATTAAAATAGTTATTTTTCATTTGTGTCTCAATAAATAGTATCAAATAAATCCAAAACTAACTGGCCAGAATCTTCCTTTAGTTAAAGCAAGCACAGGTAGATTGTTGAGGACTGATTACAAAAAGAACTGGAATCCAGCCAAAAGTACTCACAGTAAGGTCTGTGCTCTACTTTACCTGATGTACCAGTTGCACCTTTCGAGATCAGGAAACCCTAAGTGGTAAACTACTAGGACAACAGTTTGGAATAATTTACATATGCCAATAGCTGGGTTTGCACACTATTCCAGACAAAACTAAGCAAATTATTTTCTCTAACTCACTCCCTTCCAGATTTCTTGAAAAGTTTAACAGATTAACAGAGGTGGAAGGGACCTTGAAAGTCATCTAGTCCAACCCGCTGCCGAAGCAGGAGATCCTATACCATTTCTGACAGATAGGAGTCCAATCTCTTCTTGAAAGCCTCAAGTGATGCACTCCCACAACTTCTGAGGGCAAGCTGTTCCATTGGTTGATTGTTCTCACTGTCAGAAAGTTTCTCCTTATTTCCAGGTTAAATCTCTCCTTGTTCAGTTTCCACCCATTATTCCTTGTCTGGCCTACAGGTGTTTTAGAAAATAGCTTGACCCCTTCCTCCCTGTGGCAGCCCCTCAAATATTGGAAGACTGTTATTGTTATGTATGGAACTTGGTAGGCTCCAAGTTCCCTATTCTGATTGGCCGAAAAGGCCGTTCTCGGATTGGCCATTAGAGAACCAATCCGATTAGCCCGCTGGATGGCGGGAACACTTAAAGTGGTGTCATTGGCCACAAGCCGCGAGCAAGCTGCTATATAAAGGGCTTCCACGGCTTGGGCTGTTGTTCCGTTTCCATTGCTTACTGAATTGAATAAAGAGTTTCTTGTTGGAACCCAGTCTCGCACAACTTATTTTCGGACGGAACACTGGCGACGAGGATGGGATTGTCGTAGAAGAGTGAGACCGAAGCACGCGGCAATCTGAACCGAGCAAGAGAGATGGCCGGTAACAATGTGCCACCTGCACCATTCAATCCTGATGAGGAGGATTGGGAGTCATATATCGATCGCTTTCTTATGTTTTTAGAAAGCAACGAGCTGCAAGAGATATCTGACCAAAAGAAGAGGGCCGTCTTCCTTACACACTGCGGTCCGGCTGTCTTTAAAATGGCAAAGGCACTAGCCAAACCAAGAGACATCAAACAGATGACTTGGCCCGAACTGAACAGAATGCTCCAAGCACATTACACACCTTTGGTCTCCAACTTGATAAAAAAACACGAGTTCTACAAGAGAGACCAAAGAGACGATGAAACCATTGCAGATTTTGTAGCTGCCCTGAGACACATTGGAGGAGCCTGCAAGTTCCAGAACATGGATGAGGCCATGAGGGACCACATGGTCCTCGGGTTGAAGGACACTACACTTCAGAGTAAGCTGCTGAATAGACCAAACATAACCGGAGCCGAGGCCATTGCAGAAGCCACCACCGCCGAAGCAGTAAAGAAATCCACAGCCACCATGCACCAGATGAACGCGACTCCAGATCTGCCAAACCAAGCCAGAGAGAAGAAGGTAGAGGGAAGCAAGAAACAGCCCACAGAGACCGCCCACTACGAAGAGCGACACTGATGATGAAAATGAAGATGTCTATAGACTTCAATAGACAAGAAATGGCGGGAAAAGAGAAGAAACAGGCGGGAGTTTCAGTGTGCTGGATGCGGGGGCAACCACCCATGAGCTGAATGCAGGTTCCTAGATGCAATCTGTAGGGCTTGTAACAAACAGGGGCACATCGAAAGGGTCTGCTGAAACAAAAAGAGCTATAGTCCTAAAAGACATGGCAGCACCACAACCCCAGACATGAAGAGAGACAAGCCGGGAATAGATGGAACCAAAGCAAAAGAACCAATGACAGAGAGGAAACATACCAGACGGTAACCATCGGAAATGCCAGGGCAGAAAATGGAAAAGAGGTCCGGATAGAGGTGAACTTCGAAGGGAAGCCCTGTGAGATGGAAGTTGACTCTCGGTCTTTTCTATCCATGGTATCCTGGAATACCATCCGACGCCTAATACAGGACATTAAACAAAAAGAACTACAAAAACAAAGACTGATTTTAAAAGACTACCAAGCAAATCGAATTCCAATAGAGGGCCTTGGACATTTCCTCATTGAATTTAAAAATAATGCCGAGATCTTGCCTCTGACCATCGTCGACCGTGATCACCCTAGCTTGCTAGGGATCGAATGGTTCGTGCCCCTAGGAATTGGGATGACCAGGATAAACTGCATTGCTGCAGCCAACTGGGAGGAGAACCTGCTACAAGAATTTCAAGATGTTTTCGACAGGACCCTAGGCAGGTACAAGGGGACCCCAATTTCATTTAGCCTAGACCCGAAAATAGCCCCCATACGATTAAAAGCCAGACGCGTCCCGTTTGCCTTAAAGCCAAAAATTGATGAACAGTTGAACAAATTAATAGCACAAGGGGTGTTAGAGCCAATCGACCATGCCAGGTGGGAAACACCCATCGTGACTCCTGTAAAACCAGATGGGTCAGTGCGCATCTGCGGAAACTATAAGACAACCCTAAACCATGCGCTCCAACAAAGCGCATACCCAGTACCGGTAGCGCAACACTTATTGCACTCCTTAGGGGGAGGAAATTTTTTTGCGAAGCTTGATCTCGCACAAGCATACCAACAGCTACCCATTGACCCCACTACCGCAGAGGCACAGACTATTGTGACACATAGAGGGGCATTCAAGTGTAACCATCTCCAGTTTGGCGTTAGCATTGCCCCAGGCATGTTCCAAAGACTCATGGAGTGTCTGTTAAATGGAATCAAGGGAGTCGTCCCTTATTTTGACGACATTCTGGTGTCAGCAAAAAATGCCAACCAACTAGAGAGCAGATTAAGGGAAGTTTTAAGAAGATTTAGAGATGCAGGCCTTAAGGTAAAGCAAGAGAAATGTAATTTAGCCACCAAACAGGTCAAGTTTCTGGGTTACTTAATAGATGAACAAGGAATACACTCCACTGAGAAAAAGATCAAGGCAATCAAAGATGCACCTAGACCTAGGAACAAATCTGACCTTCAAGCATTCCTAGGTCTCATAAATTTCTACAATGTGTTCCTGCCCCATAAAGCAACCATAGCAGAACTTTTACATCGGTTGTTAGACAAAAAAAACTACCTGAAAATGGGGCCACCGGGAACAAGCAGCATTTCAGGATATCAAAGACCTATTAACGCCTAACACCATTTTAATCCAGTATAGCAATACCCTGCCTTTGATGGTCACCTGTGATGCATCGCCTTTTGGAATCAGTGCCATCCTGAGCCACAAGCTACCAGATGGCAGAGAGGCACCAGTCGCTTTCTATTCAAAAACACTTTCCAAGTCAGAACACAATTAGAGCCAACTTGACCTAGAAGCCCTTACAATCATCGCCAGAATAAAAAGATTCCATGAGTACCTTTATGGCAGAACTTTTTTGATCATCACTGATCACAAACCCCTGTTAGGAATCTTAGCAGGAAACAAGTCATCCCCGAACATTCTGTCACCTAGAATGACAAGGTGGTCTGAATTCCTCGCTGCCTACACCTACACGCTGATTCACCGCCGACACCCTGAGCCATTCCCCGCTGCCCATCACAGAAGAGGACCCAGCTCCCACCGTCTCCACACTCCAACTTGAGACCTGCCCGAACCTGCCGCTAACTGCAGCGGATGTCATGAGAGCCACTGCGAAAGACCTTGTGACAGCCCGCACCCTGAATTGGGTAGGTAAGGGCTAGCCGGAAGAGAGCAAAACTGAGACTTTTAAACCATTTCGCACCCGACAGACTGAACTGTCTATCAAGAAGGGCTGTATTTTGTGGGGTGACAGGGTAGTGATACCAGACAGACTCCAGGAAGATGTTTTGTGCATGTTGCACGAGGGGCACCCGGGCATAGTCAAAATGAAAGCACTGGCCAGGAGTTACATCTGGTGGCCAGGGCTGGACAAAAACATTGAACGTTGAGTGGTAATGTGCCATGACTGTCAAAAATCGAGGCCTACCCCCCCACAGGCACCAATCAGGGAATGGGAAACTCCCCAGGCTCCATGGTCTAGACTACATATTGATTTTGCTGGGCCGACAAAAGGCAACACTTTTTTAATAGTTGTGGATGCCTACTCAAACTGGTTAGAACTCATCCTCAGGGCTTCCACAACCACCGAGGCAGTAATGAAACAGCTAGACAAACTTTTCACCATGCATGGACTGCCTGATGTACTGGTGTCGGACAATGGGCCCCAGTTTACCGCGTTAGCATTCGAGCAGTATTTAGCTGCCCAAGGTATCCAACATGCTTTAACGGCGCCAGCCCATCTGGCTGCAAACAGCAGGGCTGAACACATGGTTCGGTACACTAAGGAGGGCCTGGAGAGAATGGATAAGGGAGACGTGCAAGAAAAACTAAACAGATTACTAACCCTACAGCATATTACCCCTAGCAGCACAACTAACAAAAGCCCAGCAGAACTCCTCATGGGTAGGAAATTGCATTCCTACCTCGACAGACTGCACCCCACTTACACCTGGGATAAACACCCCGACTCCTCCAGCAAATACCATGCATTTGAATAGGCAACCTGGTCTATGCAAAGAACCTCACCGGGGACCCATTACAGCTTCCAGCCACGATCACCCAGATCACAGGCCCCCAGTCTTACCGACTACTCCTAGACGACGGAAGAGAATGGAAGTGGCACATCGACCAGCTTCGTTCTCGCACACTCGAATGCAAAAACACACCAGCGTCAAAAATAAATACCGACCAAAAAACAACCAAGGAGGGGGGGAATACAAAATAATAAAAAAGGGAGAGACGAACCTCCCATAACAAGACAACAAACACTACCCAAAGACTATCAAACAAATCAAAAAGAGCACTCATGGTTAGATGAACCCCAAATGAGAAATACGGGAGCAGGAGAACGAAGCGAGGCCTTCCTGGAAGAAGACAGCCAGGCCACCTCGACCAACCTGGACAAACCAAGAGGGAGCAGCGGAGCCAACTCAAACGGCCCGAGAGACTCAGGCGGAAGCGGCAAGGCTGACTCACCCTTCCAGGAGGTTCCATGGAGAAGGAACAGAGAGATAGCAATCCCGTCCAAACTGCTTGAAGACCACACCGAGACAGAGCTGCGCTGGTCAACCAGGACTCGAAAAAGCCCCACCTACCTGCGTGACTACGTGATGCCCGTTGGATTGAACCAAGGGGGGAGGGGTTATGTATGGAACTTGGTAGGCTCCAAGTTCCCTATTCTGATTGGCCGAAAAGGCCGTTCTTGGATTGGCCATTAGAGAACCAATCCAATTAGCCCGCCAGATGGCGGGAACACTTAAAGTGGTGTCATTGGCCACAAGCCGCGAGCAAGCCACTATATAAAGGGCTGCCGTGACTTGGGCTGTTGTTCCGTTTCCATTGCTTACTGAATTGAATAAAGAGTTTCTTGTTGGAACCCGGTCTCGCACAACATATTTCCGGATGGAACAGTTATCATGTCTCCCTTGGTTCTTCTCTTCACTAGACTAGCCATGCCCAGTTCCTGTAACTGTTCTTCATATGTTTTAGTCTCCAGTCCCCTCATCATCCTGGTTGCTCTTCTCTGTAATTTTTATAGAGTCTCAACATCTTTTTTATAGTGTGGTGACTAAAACTGGATGCAGTACTCTAGGTGTGGTCTTACTAAGGCTTTATAGAGTGGTATGCTTGCTTGAACTTGATTGTACCTTGCTTGAACTTGCTTGAACTTGATTGTATCCCTTTATTAATGCAATTTAGGATTTGCATTGGTTTTTGAAGCGGATGTTCCCTGGTTGGGTATTCAGTAATTTGCAGTCCCAGTGCATTTAGATAGCACAAGCTTGAGGAAAGGTGTACTATATAATCATTAATGTATACAAATGGATTTTAGAGAACCATGTAGTGTAACACAAAATATAATGTAGTACATTACAATTGGAGAAACTGATTTTGAGCTACTAAAAGTGCTGATTATGTGGAATAATCTAGTTCTTCTGGTTTATTCCTATCCCAAAAAAATAAACATTCTTTAACTCATTTGATCTTTTTTTTTTACATTGGA
This sequence comes from Laticauda colubrina, assembly GCA_015471245.1. Taxonomy (NCBI): domain Eukaryota; kingdom Metazoa; phylum Chordata; class Lepidosauria; order Squamata; family Elapidae; genus Laticauda; species Laticauda colubrina. Next base: position 5,231,981 of record BLBF01000042.1, on the reverse strand, counting down.
ATATGTTGAAGAATGGCCCTCTTCTCCATCATCAGTATGTGTAAGATAATAATAGGATAACCACTGAAGCCTATGAGGATAAAGAAGATCAGAATTATTGCAAAGAGACCTGATACATATTCTGTTTTGGAGTTTCAAATATTCAGGCTGTTTCATAGACCACAAAGAATGCAACAACTCAATTCTGCTGGAGAAAAGCTGACTTTTATTTTAAAAAAAAGAATTTGAAGGCATTTAGATTTATATTCTTCTAATTAGTTCCAGGATTCATCTTGGAAATAGCTCAAGAATGTTGGAGATAGAAATTTTCTTTCGATGTATCATCACTTCTTCAAGTAGGAATCTACCCAGATCAAGGATTAGTGAAGAGATCTGTTTACAGGATTTTATTTTATAATACATTATAAAAATAAGCACAACCTAGCACCTAGTTAGCTGTAGCCTATTCCAAAGATACTCCAAGAATGCGTGTTCTGTGAATGTCTGCTTCGGAAGATAGGCGGAAGAAAGTGGTCTCAGATTAGCAATCTCATAGACAAGGAACAGAGGGAATGATAGGTAAAGGGAGTGGGGAAAGACACAGAGTGAATTGTTACTATTTTGTCTACAGCCAATTATCACTTAGGGTCAGTAGATCAAGATTTGGACCTGAAATAGAGAGAGTAAACATTCAATAGCAGATAAATTTACCATTTCTCTATCGTTTTGATAGGGAGGTGTCCAGAATGGCCTCATCTATGGAAATGAAATTGGCAAAAAAAAAAAAAATGATATGAACTTCTTGTGTAATTTGTGCCGAACAAAGTAGACAATTGTTTTAAAAAAATATAACAAGGCCATGCATCCTGGATTTTACTAATCAGAATCCAGGTACATCCTGGACTTCAAAGCAGAGACACAGAATCTAGGTATTTTGCAGCCTTGGGCACAAATATAAGACCCCTCCCATGATTACCATCATCAGATTATAATTTTGAATAGTAGAAGAAGAACACCCTTAAATATCCAGGAAATAATCAAAAAATCAGAATCAAATTTATTTTTGTTTATGAACCAGTAATCTTCAAACTGTCAGTTAAGCTCAATATGATTTGTTTGATTAATATAAAGGAAATGTACTGTATTATATCTAAATGAACAGAGTTAACCTCAGTTTAAAATGCTACCTATCAAGAGTTGTAATTGTGATTTTAGAAAAAAATCAAAGCTGTTTACTCTTGCCCTGTATTTGTCATTTTATGAATTATAATTGCTGTGATGCAAAACCTGGCAAAGTTATAAGGGATAAATGGGTTCTTGTTTGTCAAAAAAAAAACCAACATGAAAATTCTCATTTTGACCTATATAATACAGGTCGATGAAGAATGGTTGGCTGCTCTGGTCATAGGAGTATATTAAAAGCACATGTATGGGCTACCTGTGCTACAAGGACAAAAGTATGTTTTTGACAAAAAATAAATCTAAAGTACTTTATTTCTTATTTTTTATTTCTGAAATGAAAGAGTCTCCTTTGTAATATAAGACACATGGCTACTGGAGTCTAACTTGGTACCAGCATATGGAATGTCAGGGATATCAGAGGCAAGTTGCCCAGTGTTAGGATTCAAAATTTTTTACTACTGGTTCTGTGGATGTGGCTTGATGCACGTGGTGTGGCTTGATGAACATGGCAGGGGAAGGATACTGCAAAATCTCCATTCTCACCCCACTCCTGGGGGAAGTTTACTGCAAAATCCCATTCGCTTCACACCCACCACCCACTAACCTGATTTCCAGCTCCGTTCTCTTGTACAGGACAGCAAAAGAAGACCCAGCCAATCAGCTAGGGCTCGGGAGGCAGAGAATAGATGAGGGCTGGGCCAGTCAGAGGTGGGATTTGCCAGTTTTCCAAACTACTCAAAATTTGTGTTACTGGTTCTTTAGAACTGGCCAGAACCTACTGAATGCCACCTCTGAAGTTGCCTTCAACTAACAGAAGGCCACCAAATCAAGAGTTTTAGTACCTTTCTTCTTCTATTCCCGCCATTTTTGAATCTTGCAGGGCCATTCTGTTTCTGTAAAGGGGTTAGGGAAATATGTTCATATTTCATTGGTGGGCAGGATGGGATGAACTAGATATCTCAATCTGTCTTTCTACATATGGGTGAACCCTCCCTCCCCCCATGGCCTCCTGTGAAGAAGCACCAAACCACAATTTCTAACAGTTGCAGACATTCCTCCTTGTAACTGAAGCAACAAATATTTTCCCAGCAGCTCCACAACAGTAGTCATTTAGGAGAGCTCCCACAGCTGCAGTCGATTATCGGCAAGAACTTTAAATAACTCATAGGTGGGGCTTTGGGATTACTCAGGCCAACTTCCTAAAGTGGTGAAGGAGGCCTTTTGTTGAAGGGTTCTCCTCTTCAATGACATTTACAAATAGCTTTGGCCAAGCTTCTTTTCCCCAGCTATTGGCATCCTTGCAGTAGTTTTTAAAAATGGCTTTCATTTCAACAAAATAAATGAGGCTTCTGCTTAGGGTTATCACCTTTCCCACAGGAAGGAACTCTGAATATTGTTTATGTGTTTTATGGCAGTGCTGTAAGGAGTTCACTGGTGCCTGTGATGAACTTCAGTGATGCCAAATCCATAGAACTGGAGAACTCCGTTCATCTGTGCAAGTCATCAACACAATCCTCCTCAGCGCCATACTTCGATCCATCTTTATGGTTTGCCTTGTAATCCAGTCCAAAATAAATATCATTTTGGCTATTCAGAAACATGGATTTGGAACTCTTGACCATAGAACATGTAAGTAAAGCTTTCTCCAAACTCTCATTTAATTGTCCTATGTGTCTGCAAAAAAAATTTTTTTAAAGAAGGGAGAAGGTGGCATGGAAACAGACTTATTTTGGAGCTCCTCTAGTCTCCCATCTTTGTGATCAGAGGGTGAAAGAGATACTTCACATAGAGTTAGTGTAATTTTGGTGATTGGATGGCACAAGCTGATTTAAATTAAGGTAAGTAAGCTTAAAACAAAATGTTCAACTACAATCATAGATCAATGTTTTTCAAACATGGCAACTTTAAGATGGTGACTGGGAAATTCTGGGAGTTCAAATCCAGGCATCTTAATTTTTCCGCATTTAAAAAAATGTCATAGATTGATCTTTGGTCCACATTCATACAACATGTAAGTTCTGTTAGAAGAATTTCGGACTGATTTTGAGCCAAGTTACTCAGTGAAGAATGCAGGACAATTGCTCAGTGTAGAGATAGAATTATTTTTGAAAAGCTGGACAGCAAAACTAAAGATCAGCAATTTAAAGTTGGTCATACTCAGAATGTTGAGAGGAGTAATATTTATACTAATAGTGGGCTTTGATCATGAGGTGGGTAAATGTATTGATTGAAGTGTTTTGCCTTGTAGATGTGTAAAATCTACTGAGGATATATATATATGTATGTGTGTGTGTGTGTGTGTGTGTATATATATATATATATATATATATGTTTTTTTAGGCTTTCGCGGGTACTTACATGTGTGCTGTTCAGCTTCCTTCGGGTATTATCCCACGTCATTGGAGTGCAGTTAAAGTTGTAGCAACGTTTCAGCAGAATCCCATCTGCCATCATCAGGCTTCTGTATGGATGTGTGTCTCACAGTTCCTGGTTTCAAATTCGAGGCTGGTCCATTCTGATTGGCTAGGAGCCTGGGTCTGTGTTCATTGGACTTGGAGTTTGATTGATTGGTGTTTCTGGTTTCTTCTGTCTGTTTTGTGGCTTTGATTGGCTGGCAACCCTCTGTTCTTGTGTTGGAGGCTTTCAGTGCAGCTTGGCTTCGTGTGAAAGGACGGCTGTTATTCATTAGCAAGCTGGGTTTCACCTGGGTGCCTGGTGGGGGGGGTGTTTGAGTTGGAGGCATCAGAGGGAGTATTTCTGTGCTCAGGTGTGGGGCTGTTTGAGTTGGAGGCATGGTTTTCATGTGGTTTTCATGTGTTGGACTAGTGAGGAGGTGTGTTCCAGCTTTTTTACTGCATTTTTGTGTTCCTCTAGGCGGGCACTTATTCTTCTATTCGTCTGTCCAATGTATGTGGCCGGGCATGATGTACAGGGAATTTCGTATATGCCTTGGTTTTCCAGGTCAATTTTGTCTTTGGGGTTCTTCAGGAAACAACACATGAAAACCACAGGTCACAACATCAACTTCAATGGCACTAAAACCCTGGCCACTATCGAAAACCCCAGCCACAGAATCATCAGAGAAGCCATAGAGATTGAAAAAAGACCTGACAACATGAATAGAAGAGATGATTCCACCAGACTGTCAATCATTTGGAAGCCTGCACTCTCAAATAGAAAGATCTCCATGCCACAAGCCAGGCAAACACCTGGGCAAAAACAGACTCCCTCTGATAGCTCCAACCTAACAGGCACCCAGGTGAAACCCAGCTTGCTAATGAATAGCAGCTTGCTAATGAAGAGCAGCCGTCCCTTCACACGGAGCCAAGCTGCACTAAAAGCCTCCAACACAAGAACAGACTGTTGCCAGCCAATCAAAGCCACAAAACAGACAGAAGAAACCAGGAACACCAATCAATCAAACTCCAAGTCCAATGAAACAGGTCCAGGCTCCCAACCAATCAGAATGGACCAGCCTCAAATTTAAAACCAGGAGCTGTAAGACCCATATCCATACAGAAGCCTGA
>BLBF01000042.1:5140084-5226893 GCA_015471245.1 Laticauda colubrina | reverse complement strand
CTCCCTCCCTCCCTGTGGAGTGTGTTGATCAGTTGTGGAATTTTATGAGGGGTCTGTCATCAAAGATTTGGGTGAGAAGTCTGGCATTGGGGGAGTAATATTGTAATTAGGAGATTTCCCCATCTTGAGGGGATTTTGCTTCCTGATTTATTCATAGATATTAGCTGGCTTCCTGGGGAGACACGCTTTGTCAATTTCAGCCTACCTAGTGTCAGTGTTCCAGGGAATATCCATTCCTGTCAGTAACTCCAAGACACACATCATCTCAAAGTACTTTTATTAGAATAGCACCTACCACATTCTGTGGAATTCCAGAACTAAAAGTTTCCCAGCTTCCCCACAAAGCTCCAACCTACAAACCATCCCCTTTTCCCTCATCACCACATCACATGAACCAATCTCAAAGTAAGTTCTAAATCTTTTTGCACCACACTCCGTAACCTTGAACTATCAAAATAATTATACTTTGTCTACTAAGAGTTATTCAATTAACATCACCCTCTCCCACTTTCTTCAACTATGTGGCAGCAATGAATCCCATAGCTGACACATAGCATAAAAAGGTCTTAAGTTGTTTTTATAACTTTGTACAGGTAGTCCTCAATTTATAACCACGATTGAGCCCAACATTTCCCTTGCTAAGCCAGACAATGGTTAAGTCAACTTTGCCTCACTTTGCATAGTTTTTGCCACCGTTGTTATGTCAATCACTGCAGTTGTAGTAATAGCAATATGGTTGCTCAGTGAATCTGGCTTCCCCATTGACTTTGCTTGTCAGAAGGTCGCAAAAGGTGATCACATGACCCCAGGACCCTGCAGCCATCATAAATACATGCCAGGATCCAAGCATCCAAAGCATCACATGACCATGGAGAAGCTACAACTGTTATGTGAAAAATGGTCATAAGTTGTTTTTTTCAGTGCTGTTGTAACTTTGAATGGTCACTAAACAAATAGTATAAGTCTAGGATTACCTGTATGTGGGTCGGGGAGGCTTTTACCTGTGGAATGGATGGAAGGGTGGGATATGGCTATTTTCTTTTTGCATTTCCACTGTGCTTACAGTTTTTTTTCGATATGTACAACATCAATATTAGGAGAAGATGGGCAGCTCAGTTGGATGAGATGTTCTGGAAGTCCCTCATGCCCCTAGTGGAGAATGACTGAGGGAGAGGAGGAACAGCCAAAAGAGAATGGAAGTGTGGCTCCGGAGGTTGTGGAGGAGGCTGGGGAAGGTCAGAGGCCAGCTGAGCAGTCAGAGGAGGACCCAGACCCATCCCCTATCCATCCTAAAACACGCAGGGAGGAGAGTATCAGGTAAAAATGTGGTCTACTCGGGAGGAGAGGGCCATGATCCTCTTCATGGGTTGGAAGTGTGAGATCTGCATAAGAGTTTGGACCTGAGTGCTAACAAATGCTGGAGACAAATGGGTGTTTTATTCCTGGATGAGGTTTATCTTGGTTGGCCTTCTTCCAATGGACTGTACCTGGTTATCTTCCTGAAATTTGTAATTAATTATCCTGGTCTGTCATGGAACTTTCTTCAGCGCAGTTTGTTTTTGTTTTTTGCTTCATTATCTGCTCTTTGAGTTTGAACTGTATTTCTTTCGTTTGGAATGTTATTTTGAAAATAGTTTCATCTCCAACTGTGAACAGTTGAACAGTGAAGACAGCTTGAAGGCATTAAAGGACCTGTATTTATGTATTGGTTTTTGTTACATTTGTGGTACGCTCCGGGTCATCACACATGGTTTTGCCATTAGGCCTGAGATCACAGAAAACCAGAGGCTTGTTTAGATAGCTCCACTACTGAGACGTATGCACTCACTGACACTCTATTTGGTCTTTGTATACAGTGTATTTTTAGTTTTAATTAATTCAATTTTTATGACTATTTTTCTATTTTTAATGGCTGTTTTTATACATGTGTTGTTTTTCTTATTCTATTGTATATCACCCAGAGTCACTTCTCATGAAATTTGATTTCATCAGCTATATAAATTTGATTGATTAATTGATTAAATAACTAAATAAATAAATAAATGAAAGGATGAATGAAAAAATCATTTCAATAACAAGGCTTCACAATTATAACATGAAAAGAAAGGTTTTTATCAAAGTTATTTCTACAGAAGAAAGACAGGTCTGCTTGCTAAATTTATCAAAGCTGAAATCCTAATCAAAAGCAGAGGTACACAAGTACAGTTAATGTCTGGATCATAAATCCTGAACACAACTTCAAAATGAGAACAGAAATGAATCATGGAGTTGTATCATACATAACATTTGTTCCATAAAGAAATAATAGTCTCAGTTAAATTGGTTGCATCAAATAGTCTAGTGTTGTTCAAATTCTTTCTTAGGAAAAAGAGGATTTAAAATCTATTGCCATTTTTTTTAATAATGGAAGGATTTAACTCCTGGGTAAGACCTATCTTAAATCTTAAAGCAGGTCTTGTTGCTGAAGTGGCTCCTATAGGACACCAGTGTTGAAAAATTAGTGTTTTTCTCTTTCTCTTGGATTAATCTGTGACAGTGTTTTTCAAACTTGACATTCCAGTAGTTCTTACTGTGGTTGTTTCCTGACTTGATCTATTTATGCAGAGACACAGCAATTAACTTGGAGAAACTATGAAGAAATAGTTAGAAAAGTAAGAACATGCTTTATGCTCCAGAGGAAGTGTTAGAAAATAGTTCAGACTGACTGTAGTTTGGATTATAGTGAAGCAGCAATTTCCCAGGAAGGAGGGAACAGACTCCAAGGAGAGGGATGTCAAGGTACAGTATATCCATTAGAGTTAGAGTAATATGGATTTAGTCTGGCATGATTCTGTCTATCTGATGTGAACAAATAAAGAACAAAATATTGGATGGGTGTGTACTGCCATTCTTGAGTGAAGCAGTGGACCCATAAGTCATTTGTGTCTAAAAGGATGGAAGGGAAAACACAGGCCTTCCAAGATTCTATTACTATACCCTATAACATAACAATAAAGTATAATTCCAGTCAAATGTGTGGAGTGTGTTTGCTGACATGATTTATCTCTAAGGGGTAATAATTCCAACCAACCTTGCATCTCTCCCCTCACTAGTTCCTTCATTATTAATTAATCCCACCTACTTCCCTTTCTGTCACCCAGGACTATGAGATTAACTCCTGCTGGTTCACTCTAGAAGCCTCATGTAGTGACTCTCTCCATATCTCACTCAAAGAAGGATGCAATTCTTGATCCTCCTAGTCATGTAACTTTACTAGAGCTATAGTTATTGCCATTTGTTTTCTGGATGCTATTCAAAATGCTGGTTGTCATTTGTAAAGCCCTGTCTGGCTTAGGATCTGGAGATGTATGGGACCACTTATTCCCAGTGACTTCTACCCAGGGGTGGGATTCAACCAGTGTTACTACCGGTTTGGTGATGTATGTTTTGTGTGCACATGCACGCTTTACACGCACACACGCGTATAAAAACCCTTAAGCTGAAAAACCCAGACAGCTGAAAAGCGCTGTGCACAGGTGCACAGCGTTTGAAAAGCCACCTTTTTCCTGCTTTTTCAACCTCAAGGTTGCACAAAGCAGCTGAGGTTGAAAAAGCAGGAAATAAAGGACAGGTAAGAGACCAGGCAGGCAGGTGGGCCAAACAGCATCAAACACAGAACCAGTTCAGTGTCTGCTGCTCTTCAGAGCTCCTGGTTCTTCAGAGCCAGGCAGAATCGGTACCATCCCATTCCTGCTTCTACCCATTTAAAGATAAATGCAAAAGAAGGTTTCCTCTAGGTCTTTTATCCCTGGCATCTGCATGCACCACAAGAGCAGGACTTCTCAGTTGCTGTCTCTTTCTCTGGAACAATATTTCCCTGTGGTCGAATTAACCCCAAGTGTCTTGGGTTTTCACAAAGCAATTAAAACTTGGCTTTTTCAGCAAGCCTTCAGTTCTAATAGGATGGATTTAAGCTCTGCAGGGAGAGCACCAGTTAATTGGTGATTGGAAGCTCCTTGTGGGGAAATAATTGATTATATTTTGATGTTTTCTTATTTTGCTTTAATCTTACTCTAGGAATGTAAGATGCCCAGATGCATATGTGAATGGAGCAGCATATAAGCCAAATAAAGAAAATGCTCCAAAATTGTTCTTCATCCTGGATTTCGAAGTTCAAATTCCCAGCCAATGTATAAGAATAGCAGATTAGTTTAATAATGACATTTCTTATACATTCTGACCCAACTACAACTTAGGGGCACAATACCAGAGACCAGTGGAGATTCTTTTGTATGAATCAGTTATTGTGAAGGAAGATGCAGAGTACAGCTATAGCCAGGCTTCTCTCCAGTACCTTTCTCATTTTCTCACATTTCATTAATTGGAACCTTTTGGGTTCCAAAATATTCAGTGTGTAGACTATCATCCATACATTCCCATTTTGGGACTCTGAGTCCATAAAAGGAAGATTGTAATCAACCAACTTAAGGCAAAGCAACTGTCCTTCAATTTTGCATGCAAAACAAGTCTCTAATTATGCAAAGGTCACTGCCTACAGATGGAGTTGGAGGATAAATCATTTCAGCAAATGTTTTCCCCCTACTTTGAACAGGTCCTCTTGTTCTTTTACCCAAAATGCATCATAAAGATGATTCCTCTCTTTCCTAAACAGTAGTTGCCCCACATATTAACAATTATTTATCAAGAGCCATAGCAATAAAATCATGTATGCCATAACTAGAATTTGCATTTCTACACCAGATATTTCTTTACACTAAGATATGTAGTTGAAAATGAAATATCCACCACATTCCATTTGACTATAATCACAACACAGACTCAGCCATGTCTTAAGAAAACCTCTCTGACGCTGCAAAATATCTAGTCAATTAGTTCTTTATATTTGCATCTTGATTTGCATGGGATTTTTTTTAAGTCCGCAAGTATGTAAATACTGATCAAGATGAACATGCAGCATGGGAAAAATTGTAAACAAATGTAGAATCTTTATGAATAATAAAAACCTTAAGGTTAGATTTCATATGCCTTTGCTTCAGAATATATGATAGGTTATAGTTACATATTTAGGAAACTAGAACTGAGCTAAGAATGGCAGTTACTAGTAGATCATTTAGAAAATTGGTTAGTAAAATACGATTTAATGCATGTGTGGATTTCGCTAATGTAGTGACTTAAATTGAGCATATAGTTTCCTTTGATATTTCAAAGGAAAACTCAACACATGCCTGTCATTTTAACCACATTGTTAACCTAATTTATCATTTCATACTCCTGATACTTATCTTTTGACTTATCTGCATTTAAAGGCCTTTCTGCAATTTTAGATAAGTGCACCTGCCAAATAAATGAATGTTCCTGCTTCCTACTGACAGCTGCCCACATCCAACATGCTTGGCCTCTCATTGTTCGCACTGATGAATGATTCAACAGACCTTGGGACTGAAGGAACTCCCTCTCTTTCCTCTTTCCCTCCTCCACTGCCCTTTGCCCATGGAACATGGCTGGCACCATGAAGTTGCAAAGACAAAGCCTCTCCTTTTTCCTTTCTCATTCTCCTTGTCTTGAAATGCAACATTGCTAACAGTGCAGCAAAGAAACAGAAAGCACAAAAGTGACAGCAGTACTGGACTCAGGATAATAACCATTGCTTGCACGTTCTCTACTCCCAATATGTGCATATCTTTGGAACAATGTCATGTTTCATTTTTTTTGCTTGTTTTCTAATTAGCTGGAATCTCCCTCTAACCCATCTGTGCCAAAAGCATTATTTGACAAAGCATTCTAGAAGATGTACCTGGTGCATAAGCTATGCATTTTCTACTTCAGTGCATTAATATCCTGGACATTTTATCACTTTTGAGGTGATGGTATCCACACATCCTTGAGTCAGCAATAAACTATATTGACATGACATTTGCTGAACAGAGTAAAGTAGAATAGGAATAGGGATAGGGATAGAATAATAAAGTAGGAAGGGACCTTGTTATGTCTTGTAGTCCAGGCTCAGGCAGGAAACCCTATATCATTTCAGATAAATGATTGTCCAATCTCTTCTTAAAAACTTCCAGTGTTGGAGCATTTACAACTTCTGGAGGCAAGTTGTTTCACTGGTTAACCGTTCTGTTAGGAAATTTCTTATTAGTTCTAGGTTGCTTCTCTCCAAGAGTGGGATTCTACCAGTTTGCACCTATTTGCTAGAACCGGTTGTTAACATTCTAAGCAGTTTGGAGAATTGGCTGTTAGAAGAAATTACTGGCCTAATCCTGTAGGGAAGGCAGGAAGGAAACATTCTGGTGTTTCTTACAGAAACTGTCTCTCTGTTGACCCTTATTACACTTTTGGCATGACTAGACTTCCTGTCTCAGGAACATCTCTGGAGTTTTTCCCCCCTCCTTTGCTGGTAATTTGCTTGTGTGGAGTGACATTCAAACTTACAATGGCACTGAAAAAAGTGACTTATGACCATTTTTCACACTTATGACTGTTGCAGCATCCCCACAGTTATGAGAGGCCAGGTGAGGAGATGCGTGCCTCGATGTGAGTGAGATTGAGTTGGCCACTCCCAGACAATAAAATGACCACCAAGCCATGTCCACCCAATCACATGACCACCACACCACGCCCACTACCTAAGCCACGCCCATAGAACCGGTTGTTAAAAATTTTGAATCCCACCCCTGCTTCTCTCCTTGATTAGTTTTCATCCATTGCTTCTTGTCCTGCCTTCAGGTGCTTTGGAGAATAGCTTGATTCCCTCTGCTGTCCTTAGTAATGATCCCTGTTCGAGATCTATGGATTCTGACCTCATATCTGCAGTCACTTGATTTCTCTCCAAGGTGATAGCTGCAAAAGCCTTAAAGATTTTACATGTTTTGATAATATTTGGACAACATCCAAAAAGGAGGGAACAAAAAAAGAAACAATGCTTTATTACCAGTACAGCTAAAGATATTATAAACACTTCTCATTCATGGGCTAGAAATGAAACAAAGGCAATATTTTGAGTTTTTAAGGTTGCTTTTATTAAAATATTGTAAGCCATACAGAATGTTTTTGGAATCAGGTGAACTTAAAAATCCAACAAATAAATAAATGTCAAGGAGATATACGTGAGCAGAAAATTTTTTTATCAAGATATATTTCCACTGTGGTTGGGTACAAGTAGAGCATAATATGTTCAATGATCAAATATATTTTTGAAAATAGATGAATGGTTATTTTAAAAAATTAACAATCTAATCAGGAATGTGTTCACCTGATCTTACAACAACAACAAAAAATTATGAGAAACTGAAACTGTCAAAGTCACCCATCCCTAACTTTAGTATGAACATAGCCCTAACCTTTTGTTAATCTAAGGTCACAGTACCACCAGCAAAATGTGTTATATTTTCAAAACCTTTGTGAAAGTAGAAGAACAATAATAGAATATTGGAGAGCAGGAAGATTATTGGATTGCATCTGGCTAGGGACCAAGGGAATTACAATCAAACAATATGGAGAAACCAAATTGGAAAAAGTTAGGTGATCAGTGGATGAATTTGTTACCTGAATGTAACAGTAGTAAAATGTACTGCCAGTTTAAATACCTTGACTATTACCCAGCCTGCTTCTTGCTCTGTTATTTTCCATTTAAGTGAGTGCAAAAGCACAATAGGTATCATAATATTCTTCCATGGCCTTAAGTAGTACCGAGCTTGAGGTAGCATCCTGACAATAATCTTAAGGATTGCATCCTGGTAAGTCATAAATCACTTTTTTCAGTGGTGTTATAACTTTGAATGGTCACTAAATGATGTAAGTAAGTTGTAATTGAGGACTACTTCTACGGTACTGGTCTTAGAATCAAAATATGTCTTTAAAGGCATTGGGTTTAGCTCAGCCTTTCCTAATCTGATATCCTCCATAGATGGTGGATCTGCAACTCCCAGACTGCTAGCTAAAGCCCATGTCACACTGGCCAACGGATGCAAAAAGGACACAGCGGACAAGCAAAATGTTCCATCCGTTGTTATCCACTCTCAAAAGGGGCAAAAATTTGCATAACCGGAGCGGATAACACGGACGCGGGGAGGACGCAGGGCGGATGCAAAGTGGATGCGGAATGGAAGCCCAGCGGATGGAAGCGGATGGGAGCAGATTGTGCAACCGCAGGGCTTCCGGAGGGCCTCAGCAAAGTGGACGCGGAACGGATACAGCGGATGCAGAGCGGATGCCGAATGGATGAAGCGGATGCATAGCGGAAGCCTAGCGGATAAAGCGGATGCACAGCAGAAGCCTAGCGGATGCACAGCGGAAGCGGAACGGATGCCGACCGTTAATTACGCATGCGGGGGGGAAGTATTACGTAAGCCCCCCGGATATAAAGGGAAGCAGCTTGCACGTGGCCAGCATTCCGAGGAAAGACCTGCTGCTGGACACTTCGAGTTCCTTGCCTGCCCTGCCTTCCAGCCAGCCTTGGTGCCTGCCTGCCTGCCTGCCTGCCTTCCTGCCAGGCTTTCTGCAAGCCTTCCTGCCAGGCTTCCTGCCAGGCTTCCTGCCAGCCTTCCTGCCAGCCTTCCTGCCAGGCTTTCTGCCAGGCTTCCTGCCAGCCTACCTGCCAGGCTTCCTTCCAGGCTTCCTTCCAGCCTTGGTGCCTGCCTGCCAGCCTTTGTGCCTGGCTTCCTGCCAGCCTTCCTGCCAGCCTTGGTGCCTGCCAGCCTCCCTGCCAGCCAGCAACCCCACAACCATGGGGAGAAAGTGAAAGCCTCAGCAACCTGCCGCCATCCCTGGCAAGAGGGACAGGGCCAACCTCCCGCCCCCTGCCCCTGCTTCTGCTGGGTCTTCTGCTGAAGCTGCTCCTGGCGGTGGTGCTTCTGCTGGTGCTGGGGCTTCTGCTGGTGCTTACTCTGTTGAAGCTGCTCCTGGTCCTGCTCGACCTGCTCGTGCTCCTTGATTTGCTCATCCTGCTCGTGCTCCTGGTCCTGCTCGTGCTCCTGGACTTCCTGGCCCTGCTGGTGCTTACTCTACTGTTGCTGATCCTGGTCCTGCTGTTCCTGCTGCTGCTGCTGCTGCTGATGATGATGATGATGATGATCCTGCTGGTGAGGATGATGATGATGATGATGATGATGATGATGATGATGATTCTGCTGGTGAGGATGATGATGATGATGATGATGATGATGATGATGATGATGATTCTGCTGGTGCTGCTGCTGCTGCTGGTGGTGTGGAGGAGCATCCCCTACTACCTGGGAGCCCCTCTGATGAGGGCCCATCTGGTCCAGTCAAAGGGAGGAAGAGGCGTATGCGACAACGGGAGAGGAGGCAATACTCCATTGAGGAGGCGCACGAGGATGAAGTGCTGGAGTGGTTGAGAGAGAACGACTATCTGTGGCGGAAGGGACACCGGCTGTACAGGGACACCAAGTGGAAGCAGGCTGCTTGGAGAGAGAGGGCGGAGAGTATGGGTTACACTTCAGAGGTGCTCCTCGGCTGGTGGAAGCACATGCACACCTGGTACGGGAAACTGCAGCTGAAGAAATCTGGCCAGGCCACTGTGAAGCTGACAGACAGAGAGACCTACGTCATGGCCAGGTGCAGCTTCCTGGAGGGTGAGGTCCACCACCGAGGAGCACCAGCAGCCCCTCTCACGACCCTCTCTCTCCGGCAGCCTGCTGCCACCCAGTCCTCTTCCGGCCGAGAGTCAGTCCCTGTCTCCAGGCAGGTTTCTGTGGAGCGTGCCACGGCGATGAACCCGCGGACAGGTGTGGTAAGCGTGGTGGAGTACGTAGAGGACTCCCTGGTGTGGTGGGAGAAAGGAGACATCGAGTCCACCACACTCTTAGCCGCATCCACCACCACCTCAGCTCCGCCTCCGCAGAAAGGCAGAGAGCCAGACATGTCCTGCTGGAGATCAGGGACACCATCCGCACCAGCATAGATCTCCTCTCTCAGCTGGTCCACACCGACTCCTCATCCTCCAACCGCAAGCCCTTCCTCACCTATGTCAATCAGACCCTCAAGGAAATGGCGGATCCACAGTACCAGCTGGTGAAGGACCGGATCACCAAGCTGCTTCACAACCCTCCAGACCCAGAGGAACCTGCTCCCACCCAGTCCAGGCCTGCTCCTCCACCCCAGGTGATGTCCCTCCCATTCCAAGGCTTCCCACAGCCCCTCACCTACCAGGGCTATGGCTACCAGGAGGTTCAGCAGCACAGGCAGCAGCCCTTCCCAGTCCAGGCACAGAGTCATCGGGCGACACCGTTGCCACCTGTTTCACTGATGCCACCGATGCCACCCACGCCAATAATGCCACCGACTACAGCGATGCCACCCACGCCAGTCCTCACCCAGCTGCAGAGCAGACAGCCCCACTACACTACTCCTTCCTCCACCCCACAGCCAAGCCCGGCCTCAGTACATCTGTCATCAGTACTGGGGCTGACACCCCATGGCATAGAGGAAGGACCTCTCAGCATCACGGGGCTGAGCCAGCTGTCCGAGAGCTTTCTCAACACACCCTCCACCACAGCACCTGGACCCTTCACCCCTGAGACTGGGCACACCTCCGAGTGACCAAGAAGAGTGCCAGAGACCGGGTAACTAGCTACCTCTGGATTTATTTGGACACTTGACTTGGGTAATTTTTTTTTTTTACAGCTTGTTGTTCAATAAAGTTTATCTTTGATTCACACACTTGCTTCATTTGTTTTTTTTAAAAAAGTCTTGGTGGAAAATTTTAGAATTGGCTTAAGCCTTTGCATGCTTGTGGAATGGGTTAAGATAGCAGTGGGGTGGGCAGGGATACCTGTGGAATGAGCAGGGATAACTTTGGGATGGCTAATAGCTGTGGGATAGATAAACCTCCAGTGCAAGCATAGTGGGACTGTATGGTCCACCCTCCCAGGTGCCACACCTACGGCCCTTTATTATCAATAATAATGTAATCAATCATCCACACATGTCAACATAATCACAACTCTTTATTAAATGCCCTGTTTATTGTAGGCCCACCCAACATACATGGCCCAATCTCATCCGTGTGATGAGACAGGCTGAAGGAAGCATCCATTAAGCATCTACCATCCTGTCTTGCCACTCCACCGCTCCAGCTGGGGAGTTGCACCAGTGTTTCAGGAGGTTGTGCTGCTTCTTCCCTTCCCGTGAGGCTCTGTTGTGGCCTTGCACATCCTGAGTGTCGATCAGGTTTCACCCTTGCCTCCATTCCCCAGGCTCCATGTCCCCATTGCATTGTTGACGGTCCACGAGCCTGTTCTGCAAGACTGGGTAGCGGGTGCGCATGAGATTGTGCAGGATGCAGCAAGCTTCCACAATGTTCCTCACGGTCTCTGGGCGATGCTGCATGGTGGTGAGAAGTACCTGGAACCTGTTGGCCAGGATGCCAAAGGTGTTCTCCACCACCTGTCTTGCCCTGAACAGCCTGTAGTTGAAGATCCTCTCTTCACGGGTCAGGAGTCTGGAAGTGTATGGCTTCATGAGGTAGGTTCTGAGGGAGAAGTCATCGTCCCCCATGATGAAGTAGGGCACATCTTGTGTGTCGTTGGGCAGGGGGTCTGGATCTGGGAAGCCCACGATGAGGTTGCCTTCCAGCCCCTCCTTGAGGTGACTGGCATTGTATACCTGGGCATCTGAAGATGAGCCGTAGCCTGAAGCATCGATGTACGTGAATTTGTAGTCAGCATCGACCATGGCGAAGAGGACGATGCTGAAGAAGCCCTTGTAGTTGAAATAAGTGGACGCCGACTTGGCTGGAGCTTTGCAGATCACGTGCTTGCCATCTATGGCTCCAACGGTGTGTGGGAAGTTCCACCTCTCATACCACTGCTCTGCAACTTTCTTCCATCCTTCTTCAGTGGAGGGGCACTGGAGGAGCTCCTCCTTGTATTCTTCGATGATGGCCTGCACCACTTCTCTGACCACAATGCTGATGGAGTTGGGTGGCACCCTCCAGCTGTACTGCATGCTTTTGTAGGTGGTCCCTGAGGCCAGGTGGCGCAGAGTGAGTGCCACCTTGAGCCCAGGTTCCAGGCTGGGCCAGAAGTTGGTGTTTGCCTTGGTCAACCTGGGTGTCAGGCACTGCACAACTTCGTCAAACATGGCTGGAGGCATCCTCATGAAGTTCTGGAACGCCCGAGTGTCTTCGTTCCTGAGCTCCACCATCAGCTTGTTGTACAGTCCGTACTCTGCTCTTCTCCTGATCCATCTTCGGACCCAGACGCTTCTTGGCCGCCTCTTTTTCTTCCCATAGTAGAGTTCACAGAGCCTGTAGATGGCTTCGTACTGTTGCAGAAGGATGGTGGCTGCCAAAAGGACTGTGGTACGATCCACGATGGAAGAGGAAGAGGAAGAGTCAGTTGAAGGCTGCAGAGGTCTGCACAGCTGGGCTGCTGGTCTGAAAGTGAGATGCAGATGAGTTGCTCCCCCTTTTTATAGGCAGTATAGGTGTCCCTTTGCATCCTCTAGGCATCCTCTAGGCATCCTCTAGACATCCTTAATATCGGAGATAGATCCCCTCTGCGAATGTTTTTTCCGCTTTAAACACTTTGCTTCCATGCTGCATCCGTTCTGCATCCGTTCTGCATCTGTTCCACGTCTGTTCCGCTTCCTCCCTGCGTCCGGGCGGATGCGAGTTGCGCGGATGCACAGCGGACGCCAAGCGGATATAGCGGATGCGTAACGAATGCGTAACG
Organism: Laticauda colubrina; assembly: GCA_015471245.1. NCBI lineage: Eukaryota > Metazoa > Chordata > Lepidosauria > Squamata > Elapidae > Laticauda > Laticauda colubrina. The sequence continues at coordinate 5,214,195 of BLBF01000042.1, read as the reverse complement.
GATGCATAGTGGATACGTAGCGGATGCAGAACAGACGAACTGGATACATTTTCTGCGCAAAAGTTTTAGGCAGCCCAAAACTTTCGGAACGGATGAAACGTCCATAAACGGATCCTGGACGGATAGAGAGGAAGCCAAATGGAGGCAGTGAGTACATCGCGTTTTCAAATGGATGGCAAAGTTTTTTGTCCGTTTTACATCCTCTTTGATTCCATTGGTTCAGTGTGACATGTGCTTTAGTATATTGCAAATTTAAAATGCATACCCTCTAATTAATATTACTGGGTATCAGGAAAGGGGACGTGCTCACGCCCATAAATTGACCGAGGCGTACTTGCACATTGATATTCGGCCCTTCCATTATAAATTTCTGAGATTGTGCTACAATAACCATCATTTTGTATGTGTGGCCCTTCCATTCGGATTAGCCTCCTCCCCCAGGACCTTCACCAAGGTCCTCGCAGTGATAGCTGCCCACCTTCATGTTGGAGAAGATATGTTTATGTGGCTGTCAAAAAGCTCCAAGTGCTGACATTGTCCTCAACAGCAAAAACCATTGTGCCATTCCAAGCAGTATTTCTCAACCTTGACAACTTTTAAGCAGTGGTGCAATTCAAATTTTTTTCACTACCGATTCTGTGGGTGTGGCTTGGTGGGCGTGGCTTGGTGGACATGGCAGGTGAAGGATACTACAAAATCCCCAATCCCTCCCCACTCCTGGGAGAAGGTTACTGCAAAATCCCATTCTCTCCCCACCCCACAAACCTGTTTTCCAGCTATGTTCTCCTGTGCAGGGCAACCAAAGAAGACCCAACTGATCAGCTGGAACTCAGGAGGCAGAGAATAGATGGGGTGGAGCCAGTAGTCAGAGGTGGTATTTACCGGTTCTCCAAACTACTCAAAACATCCGCTACCAGTTCTCCAGAACTGGTCAGAACCTGCTGAATATCACCTCTGCTTTTAAGTTGTGTGGACTTCAACCCTGTCATGACCCTGTTAGAGACTGACTCCAAGGGAGAGGAAGAACAGCCTACAAGGAGTAGAAGTGTGGCTCTGGAGGTTGTGGAGGAGGTTGGGGAAGGGCAGAGGCTGACTGGGCAGTCAGAGGAAGATCCAAGCCCATCCCCTCTCTGTCCTAGGGCATGCAGGGAGGAGAGGATAAGGGAGAGATGTGAATGGTGTGGTCTACAGGTGAGAAAAGGGCCTTGATCCTCTTCATGGGCTGCAGCTGTGAGAACTGGTTAAAGGACAGACATGTATATGAGTCAGCACTGGAAACAAAGCATGAAAATATCTCTTGTCTGTTGTTCCTCTCTGAGTTTGGCGTCCTTCACAGTGTGTGTTCCGATATCTGTGGATGTCTTCAAGCCCTTATCCTGCCTGGTTCTCTTAATTGCTTCAGTGTGGTTTGTATTGTTTTTACTCTTATAATTTATAGGCATTTTTAGGTAAAACGGCATTTCCTCCTTTTCATAACTGCTTGTGAGGGAGTTTTTTGTCTCCAGTCAAGGATATTTGGAGCTTTGAAGCAAAGTGAAGAAATAAAAGAGGCTTCACCTGTTGTTCGTGACTGTGTTTATTTTGTATCCCACCCTGGGTCATCACAAACCCCCAGAATTCCCCACCAACCCATGCTAGTTGAGGAATTCTGAAAGTGGAACACCACACCTCTTAAAGTTGCTAAGCTTGAGAAACACTAAGGGGTTTGCTATTTGTTTTTAGAGGCCAGGACTGTTTAAATACACTCTGCACATTTATACTCTGCAGATGGCTTGCCCAAGTCTGGTTAAGGATAATACCAAAACTCCATTAAAATTTATCATAGTCTCACATCACAGCATGACTCCAAGAGGGCAGGAGGGGAAGAAAATAGATCTAATCCTTTCGGTGCTGTCTTAATACATCCTGTGCATCCTTTTCCTTGCCATCCCTCTGCTCTCAACAAAGGCCGTTTGGTTTCTCTTGGCATCTCTGCAATTGGAATTCAGTCAGCCATGACAGCAATAAGGAAAAAAAAATACTTGACTCTTGGGAGACCTTTTCAACCTGTTCTATGAGGCTAATGATGGTGGCAGAAGCCCAGCTGAACTCCAACTGATCCACCTCTAACTGATCCACCTATGATTTATCTATTGGGAGGGGTTTGATCTATACTAATATTTATCCACCTCTTCAACAAACAGGACTGCAAAAAAAGTGTTTGTGAATTGTTAAGTGCCCAAGGCAATGATTCAAATTTTTTTACTACCGGTTCTGTGGGCATGGCTTGGCGGCCTTGGCTTTGTGGGCGTGGCAGGGGAAGGTTACTGCAAAATCATCATTCTCCCCCCCCTCCACTAACCTGCTTTTCAGCTCCCTTCTCCTGTGCAAGGCAACCAAAGAAGACCCAGCCGATCAGCTGGGACTCAGGAGGCAGAGAATAGACAGGGGCGGTGCCAGTCAGAAGTGGTATTTGCTGGTTCTCTGAACTACTCAAAATTTCCGCAGTTCTCCAGAACTGGTCAGAACCTGCTGAATACCCACCTCTGGTCCTTTTCAGACCCAGCATCAACCCTCTCCCCTCCACAATTTCTTTCTCTTCCCTCAAATACAGGTACTTCTCAACTTACAATCATTCATTTAGTGATTGTTTGAAGTTACAACAGCACTGAAAAGGGTGACTTGACTATATTTCACACTTACAATTGTTGCAATGTAGCATCTCCAGGATCACATGATTAAAATGGAGACATTTGGCTACCGGCATGTATTTATGGTGGTTGCAGTGTCCTAGGGTCAGGTGATCACCTTTTGTGACTTTCTGACAATCAAAGTCAGTCGGGAAGCCAGATTCACTTTATCAACCATATTACTAACTTCACAACTGCAGAGATTCACTTCATAACTGTGGCAAGAAAGGTCATAAAAGGGGCCCCAAACTCACTTAACTGTCTTGCTTGTTTATGGAAATGTTGGGCTCAGTTGTGATTTTAAGTCGAGAACTCCCTGTCTTTAAAATTAACCCCTTGGCAGAGACAGTTTCAAGTTAGACATAAATGGCCTTTTGAAGTTTTCTATCCAATTTGTGAATATAGAAATGTAAGTAGGAACCATTTCTCCAACTCTCTCAAGAGAAAAGAGAAATTCTCCCATTATTTCTCCAGGCAATATAAATACAGAGGAAAAAGACCGATGAGAGGACTTGTTCTTATGGGATTTAAAGCAAGCAGGAGAAGCTAGGGAGTCTGCAGGCCACTGGAGTGATAATCGTATAATTAAAGACAGCTGTACTCATACCACCTTGGCTAATTCATGTCTAGTTGGCTGCATCCTCACAAAACACTTAGTTTGGTTAGTAAAGTAATCCATTGATGTGTTTTCAAAGTAAACTGAATCATGAATTAACCAAACAGGCAAAATGTGAAAAAAATAATCAATCATAAATAATCAATTCAGGCTAAACATAACCATACGTATAAAAACAGTCAATAGGTGTATCAGAAAACCACACTCTATCTATGACAAACTCAAATTTTTTTTTAATTTTTACTATATAAAGAAAGAGCAACAATTTCAATGTCTATATAAGCAGTGTGTTGTCTGGTTACAGTTAGTTTGATCAATAGTCCATCATCATCATCATCATCATTATAATATTCATTAGTCGTTATCATATTCAGTAGAACCTCTGGTCATGAACGCTTTTGACCATGAACAAACCGGGTGACGACCAAAAGTTTCACAAAATTTTTACATCTGGTTGCGAATGAATACTCAGGTGGCAATCAAACACAGCCGTGGCAATTTCCCCTTCAGTGGCAATTTCCCCTTCCATGGCATTTTTTTTTTTTTTGGGGGGGGGTAGGTGCATGCGCAGTCAGTCACAGCCAAATCAGGTTGTGATCAAAGTCATGGAATGGATTATGGTTGTGACCGGAGGTTCTCTGTAATAGTATTTTCTCAACATAATATTAATACTTAATTGATAATAGGAAATCATATTGATAATAAATATATCATAATAAACCCTCATGGTAAAATTAATCCTTTGCTTATAATTTTAAATATTCTAACTTCTGTTTCTGTTATTTAACCATGGATAAAATGAACCCCATGTTTCAAAATATTCCATATCTTCCTTCTCTTTAATTTCAAGTATTCATCTGTCCATCCATGACAAACTCATCTAAATTTACACCTATCAAACTATGCCCAAACTGACTCATACAGTTCTTACCTTATCATTCCTAGAGAATGTTGCATAGGGCATAACTAAAGCTAGTATCCTATATATATGTCCTCTCTATCTACTAAATAATATTATTTAATAGTTTCAGATGGTCAAAGCTGTGATGAGCAGCACAAGCCAATATCTATGGGCGCATTTGCTAGCCACTTTGGCACATGGAAGTTTGTGACTTGATAAAGAAGATGATGGTAAACTGCCTTTTCCAAAGAGTAATCTTTGCATAATGTGTTTCAGGTTTTCAGGTGCAAAAGACCAGGGCCACACATGAAGTTCCAATTAAACTGATTTATTGCTCATGCTTATACACAGGAATGTAGGGAAGTAATAGTTAGTGCTATTTTGGTGCTAGACAAGGGTTTCGGAATTCAAGAGGGTTGGATTTAGTTCATTTGTGGCAATGAAGAAGCTCTAGGCTAGTGATAACAAACCTTTTTGTTGTTGTGTGCCGAAAGCATGCAGGTATGCGATTGTGCCCGCATGTGCATGCCGGCATCCACAATGCAACACTCCCTGTGCATGCACGCACAACACCCCCCACACACACACTCCCTTACCTGCACTGTGCATGCACATACCTCCCAGCTGATTTTCGGCCTATTGGAGGCCTTTTTTGGCCTCCCAGAGGCTTGAAGGAAGCCTCTGCAGCCTCGGGAGGCCAAAAAACGGGCCTCCTGGAAATAACAGAAGTGCCTGTTTTCAGCCTCCAGAAGGCCTCTGGAGCCAGGGGTAGGCCGTTTTCGCCCTCCTAGGGGCTCAAGGGAAGCCTCTGCAGCCTCGGGAGGCTAAAATGGGCACATTTTAGCACTTCTGGTATTTCCAGAAGGCCCATTTTTCAGCCTCCTGAGACTGCAGAGGCTTTGCTTGAACCTCTGGGAGGCCGAAAACTGCCTCAAATGGGCCGAAAATCAGCTGGGAGGCACGCACATATGCACTGCAGGTAAGTTTGGTTGGGGCTCATATGTCAGCACAAATGGCTCTTCATGCTACCTGTGGCACACCTGCAGGAGTCTGATTCAATTTTTTTAACCGGTTCTGTGGGCGCGACTTAGGTGGTGGGCATGGTTTGGTGGTCATGTGATTGGTGGACATGGCTTGGTGGTCATGTTATTAGCTGGATGTGGCCAAGTCAATATCACTCACATTGAGGCATGCATCTTTGTGCCTGGCCTCTCGTGACTTCTCGGGAAGCTGCAACAGTCATAAGTGTGAAAAATGGTCATAGGTCACTTTTTTCAGTGCCATTGTAACTTTGACTGGTCACTCCACCCAAGCAAAGTACCAGCAAAGGAGGGGAAAAAACTCCAGACATGTTCCTGAGACAGGAAGTCTAGTCCTGCCAAGAATGTAATAAGGGTGAATGGAGAGGCAGTTTCTGTAAGCAACACCAGAATGTTTCCTTCCTGCCTTCCTTTACAGGATTAGGCCAGTAATTTCTTCTAACAACCGGTTCTCCGAACTGCTTACAATGTTAAGAATCAGTTCTAGCGAATAGGTACGAACTGGTAGAATCCCACCCCTGCACGCATGCCATAGGTTTGCCATCATGGCTCTAGGCCTATTCCTCTTTTGACTCTTCCTCCCAGGCTTTGTTATTTTTTCTCCTACATTGGTAGAATAATTTGAACCTTGGCATTTGTGCCTCGAGTCAAAACTCTGGGTTGAAAATACCGAAGTACCAAATTTTAATCATAATTCTATTTTAGCTGTTCAGTTTTCTTGGCTTGAAATAATTTTATGAGACCGTATGACCATTTGAAACATTCAGTATATTTTGGGTTAAGGTCTCTCTCCATGTGAGCTGCCCATTTCCCTCCCCCTTAATTTTATTGAAATACGAGTTTCTGTTGCTATTTGCTTCTAAAGCCAATCTTGAGTAAAAACCTGAATTAATGTAATAAGTGGGCAAAAAAAGCCCTTGCAACATTCTTTGCAGAATAGAAGGACAAGCGTAGGAGGTGAAGCATTCCAACCAATAATCAGAATGTCAAAGATCCCTTTTTAAAAATGCATTCTATAACTCTGGGTGCATGTGTGTCATACCTCCATCTTCAGGCATTCTAAAACTTAAAAATCTTTTTCATCCTCTCCAGAAAAGACAATCAAAATCATATCCACTTCATTTGGTAAATGATACTGCTGCCACTGCATTTATCTCTCCCTCACCCCACCACCTTCCTCCACTGCTAGTGGTATATTTCCTCTCAAGCTGCTTTTAATGAGATTCCTTCTACCACATTGACAAAATCCTCCAGCAGAATCCCAGAGTGATCTGTGAGTATCATTCAGCAATGTCACCAGGATGTGGATGCTAAAAAAGAAAAATGCTTGTCTTCAGGCTATAGATCAGTGGTTTTTCCAACTTGGCAACTTTAAGATGTGTGGACTTCAACTCCCAGAATTCCCTAGTCAGCCATGCTGGATGGAGAATTCTGGAAGTTGAAGTCCATGCATCTGAAAGTTGCCAAGTTGGGAAAAGACTGATCGACAGATGGAAGAAAGCAGTAGTGAAATAAATGCTGAGCCCTATTACATAAATAAGGCCTTGTTTAGAGAGCAGTGCATTCCCATGAGTCTTTGCTATTTCCATACCTTTTTTCCATGGATTGCACGATGATGCAGACTGTATAATCTGGAAAACAAAATTACATGCTTCGTTAAGCAGAACCTTCAATGAGTGCAGTTCAAATCTGTTTGCTTATCCAGCAGTGGGATTTCACTTGCAGGAGGCAGCTATTTGTATTCTTCATTTTCTATTGATAGGGATCTGTCACATTTACAAAGTATGGTCAACAAAGTTGAAATGGCACCCATGTCTTCATGGACATATACATATATCTTCATGCACAGAAGATATCTGGGATACTGCCAGTTGTGCTATACTTTTTCTTACTTCCAGGGTCTTTTTTGGTTCTCTGGTCGAGCCTTTAAATTTAAGATTTTGGGGGGATTTCCTATCCAAGCATTAACCAGGTCTAACCTTGATTAGTTTTTGCAAAAAGCCAAGGAGAACTAATATATAGCAGGTTATGACTAAAAAAATAATTAACAACTAAGAGTAGGAAGAATTATTTGATCCTCACTTTTCAGACTAATATACAATTGGCATACAGTTGTTCTTTGAACACTGAAGTACTCTGAACTGTATAAATTAAGTTCTGTTCTTTAAAAAAGGGGAAAGGCAATGTACCCATTATCTGGAAAAACAGCAAATATATTTGTGTATGTCAGAAATTTTTACACATAAAATGCCATGCAAAATTAAGGTGAATTTAGAAGGTGTATATTTATGCCTGTTTGTTTTGGTATCTTTTAATTTACAGTGATGCTGAAACTGTCTAATGTAGTTTTAAATTAAACTTTGCATGGATTACCATAGAAACAAGCCTATTTAATCAATACCATCAGGACATGATTACAAAAAATCAAGATGGCGACCCTGATAGTGCAGTCAAAATTCTGGCAACTAGATGTAACTTTATCATTGGTTTTATTGTTCAGTGTCTAATGAGTTGCAAAGTCCCTAAACCTGTTCAGTCCTTGGTTCAAATCCATAGTTAATAGAATCTCTAAATCCATTTCCTCTGTTAATAATTCAAATGTATTTATTAAATTTATTCACTGCCCATCTCACTGCAAGGCAACTCTGGGCAGCTTATAAAATCAAAATAAAACCATAAATATATATATACCAACACACACATACCAATTAGTGGTGGGATTCAAATTTTTTTACTACCAGTTCTGTGGTACTTGGCAGTAAACTTGCTTTTTCCTCTATTGTCCTTTATAATGGTTTTGAACACTTACGAAAAAAATTATAAATATTGATAACCCACAGACCTTACTTACTTCTCCTTATGATTTGCTTTTCTTTCACAACCAGCCATGCCCCTTTTCTTGTCAAAGACATTCTGTTGTGTGAAAGCAGGCAGAGCTGTGCTGTGCTGTGCCATGCCAGGATGGGAGGGTTGAGGGACAACCTAGGCTTGTTCTTCTTCGCTAGGACAAAAGATGCCAGTGTGTTCTCAGACTCGACCACATCAGGATGAATGGAAGGAGGACAAGTCAAGTCAGATCCTGGACTCTGGGATTGAAGGAGGACTTTAAAATAATCCAATTGTCTCCTAGAACTGAAAAATAGCTCTACTACAGAGAAGTATTTTGCTAATCTCTATTAGCATAAAGCATAATGTGAGATACCCATCCAGATATGCCTAACACTCAAGTCAGCTGCTCCTGAAGAGCATTCGGGACCTTCAACTAATGCAGAACATGCTGTGTGAGTGGTGCCAGATATACAGCACACCGTACATTACTTTGACATGAGTTGCATTGGTTGCTGGTTTGTTTCTGGGTATTTACAGGTAGTCCTCGATTTACAAAAGTTCATTTAGTGACCGTTTGAAGTTGCAACAGTACTGAAAAAAGTGTCTTATGATGACCGCTTTTCACACTTGCACCATCTCTATGGTCACGTGATCAAAATTCAGATGCTTGGCAACTGACTCATATTTATGACAATTGCAGGGTGCCGGTGTTGCATTCATCTGCAGTCTTCACTGCGGTCCGCGCTTCTGGTGGGAGCACGAACCGCTCCCATTGGTTGATGCCATTTGACAGCCGTCTATAAAAGGAGCTGTCAAACAGCATCAGCTGTTGCCGCCAGCTGACTGCCTGTTAGCCTGGCAGCCATGGCAACCCTTTATTCATTGTACTAAAGTTACTAGACTGTTAGCTCCATGTCCGCCTCAGTAATTACCGCCACTCCACAACACTGGCGATGAGGGCGGGATCCAAATAAGAGGCGGCCGGACAAGAACAGCTGAGCTCAGTCACTTTCAAAAAGAGCCGAAGCCACTATTAGCTGACTGTCACAGCCACAGGCACTATTTTGCGAGCGTGAAATTCAACCTCCCCGCTGAGGAGACAGACACTGCCGATACGAGATGACTTCAAACCCTGCATTCCCACCTTTCAGACCGACGGCTGAGACTTGGGAGTCCTATAGGTTTTGACTGCTTCCTGGATGCTATAGACCTTGCTGAAGCTACAGCCCATAGGAAAAAGTCCTATTTCTTAAGTTTTTGAGGAGCTGTAAAACAATCCCCCTGGCATTGGGGACTTAAGGATGCCCATGACTTCCATGCTGTCAAATATTTGCTCACCTCCAAAGTGGTACTAATACAGATCAATCAACAGCTGCCTTTAGTTCTAGCTGCAGACGCTTCTCCTTTTGGTAGAGGGGCTGTTTTGAGTCATAGACTACCAAATGGTTCTGAGGCACCCATTGCCTTTTTCTCCAGAACCTTTTCTTCAGCCGAGCGCAACTACAGCCAGATTGACAAGGAGGCTTTGGCTGCAGTTGCTTCTGTCAAAAAATTTCATGAGTTCCTCTATGGGCATCATTTTGAATTAATCATCGATCACAAGCCTCTGTTAGGCCTTTTGTCTAGTGAAAAACAAGCCCACAGATTTTGTCCCCAAGAATGACCAGATGGACTTTATTTCTGGCTGCTTATTCATACACGCTGATCCATCAACCCGGTAAAGACATCTGCCATGCTGATGCTCTCAGCCGCTACCCTCTGCCTGTTCCTGTTGAAGATCCTGCACCAACCAATGCTGTTTTCGAGATCAGTTATCTCAATCTTCCCATCACTGCCCTTGACATTGCTACCTACTCTTCAAGGGACAAGGTAATCACCCAAGTTCTGGACTGGGTGGGAAGAGGGTGGCCAGCAATCCCTTATGCCCCTGAATTCCTGCCTTTCAAGACTCGCCAGCAAGAACTATTGTCTCTGCAGGGCTGTTTACTATGGAGAACGAGGGTGGTCATCCCTTCCAAACTGCAGGGCTCAGTTTTGAAGGTCCTGCATGAAGGCCATCCTGGCATTGTCAGGATGAAGGCCCTGGCTCGCAGTTACGTGTGGTGGCCTGGCATGGATGCCCAGATCTCCAGCTGGGAGAGCACTTGCCAGCCATGCCAGGCTACCAGGCCAGCTCCATCCAAATCAATTCCTGGCAGGTGGAAAGACGCTGGAGCCCCTTGGTCCCAGCTGCACATTGATCTAGCCGGCCCTGTGCATGGGCGAACATTCCTGGTAATGGTAGATTCCTTCTCAAAGTGGATAGACTTGGCCCTCAACAACCACTCAAGCTGTTACAAAGGCCCTAGCTAGGGTATTCGTTACCCATGGCATCCCTGACACCGTTGTGTCCGACAATGGGCCCCAATTCACCTCCTGAGAATTTGAAGTTTATTTAGCCAACCTGGGAATCAGGCATGCCCTTACAGCTCCTTTTCACCTTGCTAGTAACGGGATGGCTGAAAGGGCAGTCAGGTCTGTAAAGGAGGCCCTGGAGAGGTTTGGCCAAATCGGCTGGCACTCTAAGCTTTCTAGGTACCTGCTAACCCAACATACAACCCCCTATGCCACTACCAACAAGTCCCCGGCCGAGCTCCTTATGGGCAGATGCCTGAGAACTATCCTGGATAGGCTACATTCTCATTATGCCCCAGTCACCCCCCTGGGGTCTGATAGCCAGACCAGGAAGTTTGCCCTGCATGACCAAGTATACGCTCGCAATTACTCAGGCCAGCCCTTATGGCTGCCAGGGCAAGTCGTGACAGTAACTGGGCCTAGGTCCTACAGGGTCTTGCTGGAGGATGGATGTACCCGGTGCCGGCACATCGACCAGCTGAGGAGGCACTGGAGAGTGGCTATCGATGACCCCCGTTGCCCGCCAGCTGACACGGACCCACCGACTCTTACTGAGGCTCTCCCGGGGCACTTTGAGTGAGGGGACCTACCTGGACCGTTGCCTGTCCCTCTGCCAGAGTCACCCAACAACAAGGCTCCAGTCCCTTCAAGCTCCAACGCAGCCCAGGAAGCGGAGGATTTCTTCCCTGCTGCAGCTCCACCCAGACTAAGGCAATCTGGCCGCCTGCGCATGCGCCCGGCCTACTTGAAAGACTACGCATGCTTCTTGCCAGGGGAAAGGAGTGTTGCATTCATCTACAGTCTTCACTGCGGTCCGTGCTTCTGGCGGGAGCGCGAACCGCTCCCATTGGTTGATGCCATTTGACAGCCGGTTATAAAAGGAGCTGTCAAACGGCATCAGCTGTTGCCGCCAGCTGATTGCCTGTTAGCCCAGCAGCCGCAACAACCCTTTATTTGTTGTAATAAAGTTATTAGACTGTTAGCTCCGTGTCCGCCTCAATAATTACCGCCGCTCCACAACAGCCGGGATCATATGACCATCTTTTGTGACTTTCACAAACACAAAACAAAGTCAGTGGGGAAGCCAGATTCACTTCGCAATCAAGTTACTAACTTAACAACTGTAATGATTCATAGAACCATTATGTGTGCCATATGTGGCAAGGAAGGTTGTAAGAATGGGGCAAAACTGCCTGGTTTAATGACAGAATGTTGGACTCCGTTGTGGTTTTTAGTCAAGGATTACCTGCAGCCCATTACATTCTCCCCAAATAAGTAATATGTTTATAGCTCTTATTTTGGAATAAAAGGAGATGGCATTTGCAGACAAAATAAGACAAGGTGGAGTTCAATATCCCACCTTCAAACCTCTTGATGGACGTGTCCCAAATAACCATTTCCCCAATGTAGCCCTGATAGTTAGTCTACATTTTACCTCTTCTAACTCCCTCTCCCCCTCTTTTCTGTTTTATTTAGAGATACAAATGTACACCTGTTTCTGGAGATGCGGGAACTCTCTGTGCAAGAAACATTTGCAAAACCTCATGACTGCCTCTTTTGAAAAGACATTGCTCCTGGCAGAGCTTTAGAATTGTTATAAAAATAACCCGGTTCAGTTTGGGATGTGGCCAAATCCGATGCACAATGCTGCTTATTAACATAGTTATTGATATTTGTTATTGCTGACGGTGGGCTGGATTATAAATTAGCCACAATTTAAGCCTTATAGATTTGAGTGGGAAATAACTGCAACCTCCATAGTCTGGATCAGTCGGTTATTGTTTTTTAATTTTTTTATATTTACCACATTGCATTTCATTGGAAATATTTTCAGATCAAGAAGCCTCATTGGTACATATTTTTGTTGTTTTATATTTTAATCTTACTCTTGTAGGAATCTTTGTTGGGCAGCTGCTCCATGGGGATGCTATTCGAGAAAACAGATACCTTGTCCTAAGCAACCTTTGACCTCAGAAACAGCAGGCCATCCTACAAAAGTGCCACAAGTTGTTGAAAATTTGGCTGTGTTCCCAGCCTTCTGGGGATGCCCTGGATGTGACAAACAGGCATATAAGCCAATCATCATTTATTCATTTACTTACCTCATGGCATATTAATACCACTTTATAATGCCTTGATAAGACCATACTTAAAATACTGTATCCAGTTTTGGTCACTACAATGTAAAAAAAATGTTGAGACACGAGAAAGAGTACAAAGAAAAACAATAAGATTAGGGGACTTGAGGCTAAACCATATAAAGAACAGTTGCTGAAATTGGGTATGTCCAGTTTAATGGAAAGAAGGACTAGGGAGTGACATAGTAATAGCACTTAGATGTATGTACCACTTTACAGTGCTTTACAGTGCTTTACAGCCCTCTCTAAGCTGTTTACAGAGTCAGCATATTGCCCCCAACAATTTGTGTCCTCATTTTACCCAATTTGGAAGGATGGATGGCTGAGTCAACCTTGAGGATTTGAACTGCCAAATTGTAGGCAGCTGGCTGCAGAAGTAACTTGCAGTACTGCACTCTAATCACTGCGCCACAGAGGCTCCTTCTATGATAGCAGGGTCCCAATATCTCAGGAGCTGGCACAAAGAAGAGGGAGTCAAGCTATTCTCCAAAGCACCCGAGGGCAGGACAAGAAGCAATGGATGGAAACTGATCAAGGAGAGAAGCAACTTAGAACGAAGGAGAAATTTCCTGACAGTTAGAACAATTCATCAGTGGAACAACTTGCCTCCAGAAGTTGTTAATGCTCCAACACTGGAAGTTTTTAAGAAGAGATTGGACAGCCATTTGTCTGAAATGGGATAGAGCCATGATGGTGAATGTGCCGGAAGTGGCACGCAGAGCCATGTCTCTGGACATACCAGCTGTCACCCATTGCTCTTCTGGGTTCCAGCATGTGCAAGTGTGCCAGCCAGCTGGTTTTCCAGAAGTCCAGATGGCTGGCATGCACATGCCGGAATCAGAAACTCAGCTGCCTGGCACACACATGCCTGCTGGGGAGCTCCTCTTCCAGTTTTCAGTGCTCCTGCACATACATGCTAGGGAGCTGCTCTTCTGGTTTCCAGGGCTCCCCCCATGCATGCACACGCTCCCGTTTCGGCACTTGCTGCCAAAAAGGTTCACCAATGTTGGTATAGAATCTCCTGTCTGTGGGGGGGGGGGGAGTATTAAGAGATCTTGCAACACTGCCAACTAGAGGCTTGAAAGTATCTTATTTGAATTGGGGAGAAATGTATAAACACTCCTTCTCAAGGACATTTTAATGTGATAAGATGAGGGAGAGCACAGAAAAATATTATTACAGGTGTTTTCCTGGACTCTTATCAATATTTCAACACTTGAGGCTTGGCTTTGAAGCTGCTGGAGAAGAGAGTCATAATAAGAGCCTTGGATAAATAAATAAAGTGCAGTGTGCAATATATATATATATATATATATATATATATATATATATATATATATACACTTGTGAAACCTCTACTCGCCAGCCTTTTTGTATATTTCAACTCTAGTAATATTTTTATTTTTGCTTTTTATTTTATCCTTTTTCTTCTTTGGTTTTGGGCTTTTTTACTATTGGATTTTTCCATTTTGGATCATAATTGGCTACTCTATCAGATGGATTGAAGGTCAAAAAGAATTTGAAGTTTTTTGAAGCATTAAAATAAAAAAAAAAGTGAAAAAAAGAAGAAAGTGTTAAATGAAATAGACTGTGTGTATTTGGATTGTTTGGTGACTTTGGGACTTTTGGAAACTCTTATTTGAATGATTAAAATCATTTGGGTCGTTTAAATTTTTTTTTCTTTTTTTACAATGGCATTACTTATGGATGAACTGAAAATGGAATTTATAAAATATAAACAAGAGAAACAAGAAGGGAAGGATTCTTTTGGCTCTGTTTTTCATTTTTTAGAAATGGCAATTTCTACATATGAGAAACTACAAGAACAAGAAGATTGGGATGAAGAAGAAACCATCCTTAATGAACAAGCAACTTTATTTGGGGAAGAAAGGGGAAAGGGGAGAAAGAGAATGGAGAATTTAAGACTTAAAAAAACAACCAAAAAAGGGAAAAACAAGGTGAAAAGTGGACACAACATCAGAAAGCAACAGAAAAGAGGAATACACAAGAGGGTGGAGATTAAGAGACAAGGGGGTAAAAAGGGTAGAGTGGAGAAGCAAGGGAGGAAAGAAGGGAAGAGAAGCTACAAAGGTTTGAAACAATATGTAAAGAAACAGAATTTATTTAGAGATAATGGGTAAACATATAACTGAAAAAGAGATTCTGCAAAGGTCCATAAGACTGTGTTGTTGTATTTGTATTTGAAATAATGTTAGAAAATTGGAATAATATATGATTATAAAATGGGACAAAATATTTAATGTAATTTAGCGAATTTTTTTTTTTAAATAAAATAAATGAAATCAAATATGAGAGAATTGAATTAAAGAAAAATGGGAACATTGTCATTGTATAATATTTTAAAATATAAGTGAAATAGGGGGAAGTAACTAAGCAAAATCTATAAGTGTTCCCATAGAAGCATGATACTTATTTAGAAAGGATTGTGTAAAATGTTTAAGACTTAAATGAATATTAATTTTAATGATATAATTTCAATTGCTATGGATTGTTGTTTTAATTATATTATATATTTAAAAAAAATTTTCTTGTTTTAAAATATTGAGTCTATCTTTAGAATGTACTACGCAGAATCCGAATGAAAATTATGTGTTATGTTAAGCTTTAAAACTAGGGGAAGGATAAGTATGACAAGGCATTATACTCCAATCAGTCATTACAGAAGAAATTTTGTGTTAATGAGAAAAGATAATAGACAGCTGAAACAGGACAGACAAAGGATATAAATATAATGATTTAAATTGAGATGAAATAAATATAATAGAATTAAGAGAGTGAAAAGAGGGGAGAAGCTATATAGAAAATGTAAAATAGTAAATAAGAAATGGAATGCTATGTAAAAGTAAGCATGAACCTGAATTTATGTCTGTACAAAAAGATGTAACTCGGGATCAAACTGCCGTCCAAAAAGATATTTTATGTTTTTTATGTTTTGTGTTTTGTTTGTATATGTTTGTTTGTTAAAAATTAATAAAATTCTTTCAAAAAAAAAAAAGAATCTCCTGCCTGAGTAGTGGGTTGGACTAGAAGACCTCCAAAGGTCTCTTCCAACTCTGTTATTCTGTATATCATACATGGACTAGCAATATATCATCTGCACCTCTATAACTGTCTGGTTTGGTTCTGCAACCCAACAGGACAGACACAGACTTCAAAGGATAATTAGGACTACAGAAAAAACAATTACTACCCACCTGCCTTCAGTCGAGGACCTGTATTCTGCATGAGACAAAAAGAGAGCTGTGAAAATATTTACAGACCCTCACATCCCGGTCATAAACTGTCTCAACTCCTTCCCTCAAAACGACGCTATAGAGCACTGCACATCAGAACAACTAGATCCAAGAATAGTTTTTTCCCGAAAGCCATCACTCTGCTAAACAGGTAATCCCCTCAGCACTGTTCAACTATTTACGAGATGTGCACTACAATTTCTGTTAATCTTCTCATCATTCCTTATCATCATCCCCTACCACTTGCGATTGTAGGACTGTAACTTTGTCGCTTGTATCCTTACGATTTATATTGTCTGTTTCCTAGTATGATTTGATTGTTGATTGTACCCTATGAGTATCATTAAGTGTTGTACGTTATGATTCTTGATTCTTAACGAATTTATCTTTTCTTTAGGTATACTGAGAGTATTTACATCAAGACAAATTCTTTGTGTGTCCAATCACACTTGGCCAATAAATTATTCTATTCTATTCGATTTGATTTGATTTGATTCGATTCGATTCTATATATTAACATTTCATCTAGATTAGTAAAACACAGTAAAATATAAGAGTTAAAAAGATCTATGTTCAAACACCAATGTCTAGGCCATCTAACACAGCATTGTTGATGTTTATATTTTTTAAAATAAGATATTGGACCTTCTGTTGCCATCCAGACTTATACTTTTTCACAAAAGGCCATTCAATGTTAATTTTTAATGCTACAACATTAATTTGAAACTTACAAATAAAGATTTATGGGCATCTTTACAGAGATGAATACATTATAGGGATTTTCATAACATTTGCCTTTTGTTAGAATGCAAATATTGAGTTATTTTTCTTCCTCTTTCTATTCTCAAGAAAAAAATGTTGTGCATTTATTTATCCACATTCCACTTCAGGCGCTATCACACACAATCAATCTTCTCTTTCTTAAAATTAAAACATAATTAAGAATGTGTGATGCTGGTGAGGAAACAGCTTGGGTGATGACTACTGGTATGAGAAGGGTGTTCGTGTACATTTTAGAAGTGCATCTTGGCAATAAAAACAAGGTTGAACAGAATTAAGGCATTCAGTTGTATTGTGAAGTGAAATGCTGCACTGTTTTTATAAACATTGCAGTACCAACTTGCTCTCTCTCTCTCTCTCTCTCTCTCTCTCCCTCTCTCTCTCCACCTGCCTCTCTCCTTCTCTCCCTCTCTCTCCCTCTCTCCTTCTCTCCCTCTCTCTCTCTGAAGCATGTTCATTTTAATCCATTCCATAACCTCTACTGAATAACTGGATTATTTGGACACCAGTCCTGATCTTTGCTTTTTAAATAGTATGAATTAACATCAGTCACTGGCAGAATGACAGAGTTCTTAGCTCAAATTACAGAGTGCGCCAGCTGAACAGAGCAAAAGCTCATGCATGTTTCTGGAAAGGTCTTTGTAACATCTAATTAGCTCCTTGGGGTCAGCTCCAAAAAGGTCTGAAGGACCAGAACATTTTGCAAGCATAAAGCTTCCATTCCAAATCCAGAAAACCTCTGCTTCTGAATAGCATTTATCCTATCTGCAACCCATTTCCCCCTTGTTTTTAAATGTTGTTTAATATCCAGAATTCTGATCGTCACACAAACTCTTTACTCAGTCCCACCCTGGAACAAAAAGATTACAGCAAAGGGGAAATCTCAGAAAGAATTATAATAATAATAAAATAGTAATTGTTACCATCTTTCTAGGAAGTATTTAAATCAGAGAAATGTCAAAATACAAGCAGCAGCCACAGAGACACTGTCACCTCTGTTCCTTGTTGTTATTTCCAGCAGGGATGCCCTTTACACTTCAAAGGTTGCAGAGGCCAACCATTATGTGAGAAAGATCAGCAAAGCCATCTGTTTCCATCACAGCAGGCCACTGGAAAGAACACTTACGGACCGATGCCTGTTTTACTTTTGCCTCCCCATCTCCTTTTCTTTTTGTGCCATGTCCTTTCAGTATGCAAGTCTGAAGGTGAGGATTGTCTTGCTTTGTTTGTTGTATAAGCATATCTGGAAGACTTGCAAGCCAAAGAATATAGCATACATGTTTTAAAAGAAATAAAGAGCTCACAAATTCCCCCCTTTTGTCCCCAGTTCAAAATAGGATGATGTGTGATTTGATGGCAATAGAAAGGGGGGAAGATGATTTAACCTTTCCTGTAGTGCAGGGGTGTCAAACTCAATTTCACTGAGGGCCACATCAGGGTTGTGTTTGACCTTGAGGGGCGGGGTGACCATGGCCAGCTCATCTCATGTCAGGGGCACATGTAGCAGCCCGAGCGTTCTGCCAGCGTAAACAAGCTCCCAAGCTCCATTTTCGGCTGCAATGGACTCCTGCAACCCTCCGCCAGTGAAAACGGACCTCGGGAGGATTCTCCCCAGCTCCATTTTCACTGGCAGAGGCATTGCAGGCCAATCCTTCACTGTTTCCACAGCAGCCCTGCAGGCTGGATCTGGGCCCCGGGCCTTGAGTTTGACAACCCTGCTGTAGTACAATTCTTCAGATTGGGAAAGCAGCATTCACCCACCCAAAGAAATGTTGCTAATCCCAGAGAAAACAAAAAATTGCTTCTGTTTTGATTCCTCCCCCAGTGAAACTGAAGATGGACAATCTTTAGACTTCCAGGTAATGTTGGACCATGACTCTCATCCCTATTTCTCTCATGGTCAGGCCCTCCACAGCGAACGGGAACATTGGGAGAGATGTCCAAGGTCCATAGCTGCTCTAGTTCCACAAGTATCACCAGTCTTACTATATTCTTGTACCAGTGAAACTGCATCTAGAGGACACCAGGAGGATATCAGAATGAGAAAGGAGGCTAGCTGAGCTCATGTCTATCAAATCTCTTTGGCTTTCAATCATATGCCACAGTAAAACAACAATCCATTACGGAAAGGTTCTCCAACTTTGTGGCTGTCCGTTCAGATTTCTTAACCATGGCCATTCTGTCTGGGAATGTTGATAGGCGGAGTTCCTACATCTGGAAGACAGCCAGGTTGGGGAAGGCTGAATATAAGTATTGCTTTTCCAAACAAAAAGAAGAACCTCTTTTTAAAACTGATGTCACTGGAATGCTTCTAACTGACACATTAACATACACACATTTTTCTCAGTGCAGATTGTCTCCAAACACAAATTTTAGTTCCCACCCACCCCTTCACCCAAGGAAAAGGAGGACAGAGAGGAAAAGGAGACCCAAGCTCATTTCCACATCACCACAACTGGAATTGTATATTTTAGTTACTCTCTGAATTGGCTTCAACAACAAACAGCACCTGCTTGTAATGCTCCCTAGAAACTAATCACCTATCTGTGGCTACATCCGTTCCTGAAATGGCATCGAAACAACACAGGAAATCTAAAACACACCCTTTAAAATATATCTTGGGCTGTATTTTTCCTTCTTTTTTGGGTGTTGTTATTTCTGCTCAACTGTTTCCTAGTGACAACTTTTTATGTTGGTTTTGCTTACAGCCATGGTATTTTAAAACCTGAGCAGTGCCCTTTGAATACTGGCACACCTTGTTCTCAATGAATGAGGCCATTCTTCAATGCTTCTGGAAATACTTTCTTATTCCCTCCCAGAGCCCCCACCTCACATACTAAAGTTAATTATGCAGCGAAGACTGGAACCCAACTCATCAAGGCTGCAGAACCTCAGTGGGATATAAACAATCAAGATTTTGAATTTTCTGATTAAAAAATAAAGAGTTGGAAAAGCATGAAGATTTGCAGTGATAGGAATAGGGGGGAAACCAAAATACTAGCATGCTCATCTTAAAAACAAGATAACCACATGCTAAATAAATAATGTGATAAATACGTCCATACCGGAAGGAGGCATGCTTAGCTACAGACATAAACCCTATGTATGATACCCTTTTCAGTCTCTCTGAGCTTAAGAAACATATTTTGTGTGACAGGCTTGAGAATCAGTTCCATTATGGATAAGCTTGATTTTTCAGTTTTTTCTTGGAAGATTAGATTTGTAAAAAATGTCCGATGTGATTAGTAGCATTAGTGTGGCCCTGTGCATAATTTGGTCTGGTTGAGATTAAATTTAATTCCCAGGAGATTAGCCAGCAGAATACTCTGGCTCCTTTTATATATATATTCTCACAACTCATTAATTTCTCAATGTCTCACATTTGTGGAAACCAGACTACTGAATCTGAAACTGTGGCCCATAAGAAGTTAAAAATTGCATCTTCCAGATTTGTATTGTCCATTTGTCCCACAGCAAATGTTGCAAATATGCCAACTCACTGTCCCCAAAGCTAATAACACTTCCAGAATTCTAGGAATTGAAACCCACACTTATTAAAATTGCCAAATATGAGAAATGCTCCTTTAATGGAATTATTAATATATAACTTAGGCAAAAGTTGTGCTGATTATTTTAGCAAAACTTTTTCTTCTATTTGCTCTAATAATACTTTCTGGTATTTTAAACACCACTTTATCTAGGAAATAAACTATCTGCAATTGGCTAGTTTCTATTTCCTTGTTTTCTGTGCTTTCTCTTGGACTAATTAAGTCATTGGTTTGTTCTTAAGGCCCTGTCACACTGGCCGACGGATGCAAAACATTTGTAAAAAGGACACAGTGGATGAGAAAAATGTTCCATCCGTTGTTATCCGCTCTCAAAAGGGGCAAAAATTTGCATAACCAGAGCAGATAACATGGAAAGGAACGGATGGGGGGAGGATGTAGGGCGGATGGAAAGCGGATGCTCCATGGAAGCCTAGCGGATGGAAGCAGATGAGAGTGGATGGCACATCCGCAAGGCTTCCGGGGGAGTGCAGCAAAGTGGATGCGGAATGGAAAGAGCGGATGCCGAGCGGATGAAGCGGATGCACAGCGGATGCACAGCGGATGAAGTGGATGCAGAGCGGAAGCCTAGCGGAAGCCTAGCGGATGCCTAGCGGAAGCCTAGCGGAAGCCTAGTGGATGCCTAGCGGAAGCCTAGCATTCACTGTGCATGCGGGGAGGATGCATTGCGTCAGCCCCGCGGATATAAAGGGAAGCAGGTCCCAAGCAGGTCACAATTCTGAGGAAAGACCTGCTTCCAGACACAGCTCTCCAGCCAGCCAGCCAGCAACCCAACAACCATGGGGAAGAAACGGAAGCCTCTGCCATCTGCTGCCAGCCCTGGCAAGAGGGACAGGGCCACCCTCCCACCCCCTGGCCCTGACTCTGCTTCTGCTGGGGCTTCTGCTGCCCAGGCTCAATCTTCTGGTGGTGGTGCTTCTGCTGATGCTGCTTCTGGTGGTGATGCTTCTGCTGGTGCTTACTCTGCTGGCACTGCTCCTGGTGCTGGTGCTTCTGCTGGTACTTACTCTGCTGGTGCTGCTCCTGGTGCTGGTGCTTCTGCTGGTGCTTACTCTGCTGGCGCTGCTCCTGGTGCTGGTGCTTCTGCTGGTGCTTACTCTGCTGGCGCTGCTCCTGGTGCTGGTGCTTCTGCTGGTGCTTACTCTGCTGGCGCTGCTCCTCGTCCTGCTGGTCCTGCTGGTGCTTACTCTGCTGGCGCTGCTCCTCATCCTGCTGGTCCTGCTGGTGCTCCTCGTCCTGCTGGTGCACCCTGGTCCTGCTGGTGCTCCTGGTCCTGCTGGTGCTCCTGGTCCTGCTCCTGGTGCTGCTGGTACTGCTGGTGCTGCTGGTCCTGCTTTTGCTGCTACTGTTGTTGCTGCTGCTGGTGGTGGTGGAGGTGGTGTGGAGGAGCAGCCCCTACAACCTCGAAGCCCCTCTGATTAGGGCCCATATGGCCCTGCCAAATGGAGGAAGAGGCAGATGCGTGAACAGGAGAGGAGACAATACAACATAGAAGAGGAACATGAGGAGGAGGTGCTGGAGTGGCTGAGGGAGAACGAGTATCTATGGTGGAAGGGACACAGGCTCTATTGCAACACCAAAAGGAAGCAGGCTGCTTGGAGAGAGAAGGCGGAGAGCCTGGGCTACACTTCGGAGGTGCTCCTCAGCTGGTGGAAGCACATGCACACCTGGTACGGGAAGCTGCACCTCAAGAAATCTGGCCAGGCCGCGGTCAAGCTGACAGACAGAGAGACCTACGTGATGGCCAAGTGCAGCTTCTTGGAGGGTGAGATCCACCACCGAGGAGCAGCCCCTCTCACAACCCTCTCTCTCAGGCAGCCTGCTGAGATCCAGTCCTCTTCTGGCAAAGAGTCAGCTCCTATGTCCAGGCAGGTATCTGTGGAGCGTGCCACGATGGAGACGCCCCCTGACAGCTGCACTACCCATGGCGGAGCGCGTGGAGGACCCCCTGATGCAGTGGGAGAAAGGAGATGGCACTTCCACCACAACCCAACCCGCATCCACCCCCAGCTCCACCTCCACAGAAAGGCAGAGAGGCAAACTGGAGGGGCAGAGCCACACTGTCCTGCTGGAGATAAGAGACATCATCAGGAGCAGCGTAGATCTCCTCTCTCAGCTGGTACACACCGACGCCCCATCCTCCAACCGCAAGCCTCACCTATGTGAACCAGACCCTCATGAACATGGCGGAACCCCAGTACTAGGTGGTGAAGGACAGGATCACCGATCTTCTTCACAACCCTCCAGACCAAGATGAACCTGCTCCCACCCAGTCCAGGCCTGCTCCTCCACCCCAGGTGATGTCACTACCAGGAGGTCCAGCAACACAGGCAGCCCCTCCCAGTCCAGGCACAGGTACATCGGACGCCACCAGTGCCACTGATGCCACCCATGCCACTGATGCCACCGACGCCAGTCCTCACCCAGCTGCAGACCAGACAGCCCAACTACACTGCTCCTTCCTCCACCCTACAGCCAAGCCCGGCCTCAGTACATCTGTCGTCGGTACTGGGGCTGACACCCCATGGCATGGAGGAAGGGGCTCTCAACATCACGGAGCTGAGCCAGCTGTCTGAGAGCTTCCTCAACACACCGTCCCCTATTGTCCTTTCGGGGCCAGGCACCCCAGTGGCACTTCAGACCAGCACTCCAGCAGCAGCCACCTCCACAGCACCTGGACCCTTCACCCCTGAGACTGGGCACACCTCTGAGTGACAGAGAAGAGTGCCAGAGACTGGGTGGCTACCTGTTGACTTTATTTTTGCTTTAGACACTTGACTTGGGTCATTTTTCTTTTACAGCTTGTTATTAATAAAGATTATCTTTGCTTCACACACTTGCCTCATTTATTTTAGTAAATAAAGTCTTGGTGGAAACTTTAGAAATGGTTTAAGCCTTTGCATGCTTGTGGGATGGGTTAAGATAGCAGTGGGATGGGCAGGGATACCTTTGGGATGGGTAATAGCTGTGGGATGGACAGAGATACCTTTGGGATGGGTAATATCTGTGGGATGGGCAGGGATACCTTTGAGATGGGTAATAGCTGTGGAATGGACAGGGATACCTTTGGGATGGGTAATAGCTGTGGGATGGGCAGGGATACCTTTGGGATGGGTAATAGCTGTGGGATAGATAAACCTCCAGTGCAAGCATACTGGGACTGTATGGTCCACCCTCCCAGGTGACACACCTATGGCCCTTTATTATCAATAATAATGTAATAATTATCCACACATGTCAACATAAACACAACTCTTTATTAAATGCCCTGTTCATTGTAGGGCCACTCAACATACATGGCACAATCTCATCAGTGTGATGAGACAGGCTGAAGGAAGCATCCATTAAGCATCTACCATCCTGTCTTGCCACTCCATTGCTCCAGCTGGGAGTTGCACCAGTGTTTCAGGAGGTTGCACTGCTTCTTCCCTTCACGTGAAGCTCTGTTGGGGCCTTGCACATCCTTAGTGTCTATCAGGTTTCACCCTTGCCTCCATTCCCCAGGCTCCATGTCCCCATTGCCTTGTTGGAGGTCCACGAGCCTGTTCTGCAAGATTGGGTAGCAGGTGAGCATGAGATTGTGCAGGATGCAACAAGCTTCCACGATCCTCCTCCTGGGCGATGCTGCATGTTGGTGAGAAGTACCTGGAACCTGTTGGCCAGTATGCCAAAGGCGTTCTCCACCACCCGCCTTACCCTGGACAGCCTGTAGTTGAAGATCCTCTCTTCACGGGTGAGGCATCTCGAAGTGTAGGGTTTCATGAGGTAGGTTCTGAGGGAGAAGGCATCATCCCCCACAATGAAGTAGGGCACATCTTGCGTGTCGTTGGGCAGAGGGTCTGGATCTCGGAAGGCCATGATGAGGTTGCGTTCCAGCCCCTCCTTGAGGTCACTGGTGTTGTATACCTGGGCATCTGAAGCTGACCCGTTGCCTGAAGCATCGATGTACATGAACTTGTAGTCAGCATCGACCATGGCGAAGAGGATGATGCTGAAGAAGCCCTTGTAGTTGAAACAAGTGGACCCCGACTTGTCTGGCGCTTTGCAGGCCACGTGCTTGCCATCTATGGCTCCAACGGTGTCGGGGAAGTTCCACCTCTGATACCACTGCTCTGCAACTTTCTTCCAGCCTTCTTCAGTGGAGGGGCACTGGAGGAGCTCCTCCAGGTATTCTTCGATGATGGCCTACACCACTTCTCTGACCACAATGCTGATGGTGTTGTGTAGCACCCTCCAGCCGTACCACATGATCCTGTAGGTGGTCCCTGAGGCCAGGTGGCACAGAGTCAGTGAGCTCAGGGTCCAGCCTGGGCTGGAGGTTGGTGCTCTGCTTGGTCAACCTGGGTCTCAGCCGCTCCACAACTTCGTCAAACATGGCTGGAGGCATCCTCATGAAGTTCTGGAATGCACGAAGGTCTTCATTCCTCAGCTCCACCATCAGCTTGTTGTACAGTCCGTACTCTGCTCTTCTCCCAATCTATCTTCGGACCCAGATACTTCTTGGACGCCTCCTTTTCTTCCCGTAGAACAGTTGAAAGAGCCTGTAGATGGCTTCGCACTGTTGCAGAACGATGGTGGCTACCAAAAGGAGTGTGTTACGATCCATGGTGGACATTAATGGATGCTGTGGAAGAGCAAGAGCTAGATGAAGGCTGCAGAGCTCTGCACAGCAGGGCTGCTGGCCTGAAAGTGAGATCCAGGTGAGTTGCTCCCCCTTTTTATAGGCAACATTGGTTTTCCACTATGTGTCCTTTTGCATCCTCTAGGCATCCTCTAGACATCCTTAATATCCGAGATAGGTCCCCTCTGCGAACGTTTTTTCCGTTTTAAATGCTTTCTTTGCAAGCTGCATCTGCTTTCATCCTTTCTCCGTCCATGCTACTAACGCTGCGCGTCCGTTCCGCGTCCGTTTCACTTCCTCCCTGCGTCCGTTTTCCGCTGGAGCGGATGTGAGTTGCACAGATGCGCAGTGGATGCCTAGCGGATATAGCGGATGCGTAACGGATGACAACGGATGTAGAACGGATGTTCCCCACATGCGTAGCAGATGCAGAACGGACGCGTTGGATACATTTTCCGCTCAAAAAGTTTTGAGCAGCTCAAAACTTTTTGAGCGGATGAAATGTCAGTAGACGGATGCTGGATGGATAGAGAGGATGAAAAATGGAGGCAGTGAGTACAGAACGGATGAATCGTGTTAACCAACGGATGGCAAGTGTTTCTCTCCGTTTTACATCCTCTTTCCATCTGTTGGTGCAGTGTGACATGGGCTTTAATATTTTTCATGGAAAGAAAAACTTTCTTCTGATAAAATGGGTACAATCTTAAAATGTTAGGTTTAACTCCAGATATAACAAAGGAAGATCTCTTGCAAAAAAAATCATTAGGAAGCCACTGCCATTAAGTTTACAGTTTATCAATTTAGGTGATCCATTGGTTTGGCGAAGTAGAAAGCAGTTTTCAACATTTTATAAACAATCTTGTATAGTGTAGAACCAATTATTGCCCCTCTGATCTAAAGGTATAATCAACTTAAGCAACTTCTCAGCCTGTTTTGTAGAAACCACAAGAAGGGGAAAAAAAACAAAGATACTTTTTTGCCTGAAGCATTAAAGCATAAAAGAAATCTATGCTCTTCTCCCTCAAGATGGAAAACCATCTCTTTTGTCCTGAAAGCAGGCAAATTAGTGGAGCAGACATAGTTGTTGGGTTTCCAAAGACATACAAAGACAAATTTGAATTATGAATGAATGAAACTGAGAAGGCACCATCATGCCTCCTGTTTCTGTCCTATTGTCCCCATTTATTTATACCTATTTCCTGTATTCTTACTAATGTTTATACTTATACCTATTATCTTGTAAGTGATTGACAAATAAAATAAAAATAAATAAAATAAAAAAATCACTGTGTACAAAATCAATCAGCCAATTAATCAATCATCAATCAATTAATATCAGCCGAGAAACTTTATAGAGGGCAATGATGACTTTACAACTTCCTCTTCTTGGCTCTGTCCACAGCCTTGTTGCAAACAACATTTTGTACTGACACAAACACAATAGTTTGTCCTCCAATAAACCACCACATGTACAGCATGTATGGAAAGACTGCATGCGAGATAGAGAAGTGCCCTACACATCTCTTCTGTATAGTCGTCATTTTGCTAATAGCACTTAATGGAACTTTAAAACAAGTGATTTGGGAAATTATCCAAGTGGTTTCTTCCTCATTTCAGTTGCCTAAGTAGACATTCATTCTGGAGAGAGATTTGTCATGTCATCAAGCATTAGCAATGGAATTTTTTTAAAAAACAGGAGTTGCTGGAACTCATGGCTAGGACTCAGTAGTATTTCTAATTCTTTCTCTTGGTCAGTTCCAGGAGAGTCTTAACTGGTTTACAGTAATCCAGTTGTGCTCCTTATATTTGAAGTCAGCCATAGTCACTATAACTGGCTGGATAGCATAGTCATGAATAGTACAGTTGACTGTAGTGAGTATACAATAATGACTGAGGGTACAATAATAGTTCTTGTTACAGATTCCTAGACCTACTTTATAGATTTGATTTTCCCCAAGTTCAAAGAGGAAAGAAAATATCCATTAGCTCAGATGAGATGGGAGGCCAGTATATACCCTAGATTTTACAAGTGAATCACATTTATGGTTACACTAGGATGAGATAGAGCCAGAGGTGGTATTCAGCAGGTTCTGACCAGTTCTGGAGAACCGGTAGCAGAAATTTTGAGTGGTTTGTTGAACCAGCAAATACCACCTCTGACTGGAGATTTTACAATATCCTTCTCCTGCCATGCCCACCAAGCCACACCTACAGAATTGGTAATAAAAAATTTTGATTCCCACCCTTGGATAGAGCCTTCACATTCTGTGGCAGTTTACTTTAGAATACCAGTTGAAGAACTGCTTGTGAACCTCGCTAAAACATCTGACTGGCTACTGAGAAAAACATGCCCTATATTAGAAGAACTGCTTGGTCTGA
The DNA here is from genome assembly GCA_015471245.1 of Laticauda colubrina. Lineage (NCBI taxonomy): Eukaryota > Metazoa > Chordata > Lepidosauria > Squamata > Elapidae > Laticauda > Laticauda colubrina. The sequence goes on along the minus strand of BLBF01000042.1, from coordinate 5,187,008 downwards.
TCTAGGAAGATCCCACTTTCAGATTTTCCTCAGTATGACCTGATATGCAGCTACAGACTGTTAACCTTTCCTCTACAGATCATCGATGCCGACAAACTAATTGATTAAATCAAGTTTCATCTCCTTAATCTTAGTGAACTTCAGAATGAGGGTAAGAATAAATCCTGCAGTAAGAACCTGCTGACTGAATGAGGCTATTATAGTAAGCCATGCCTTGTACCCTGACTTGATTGTACCCTATGACTATCATTAAGTGTTGTACGTTATGATTCTCGATTCAAACAAATGTATCTTTTCTATTATTTATACTGAGAGTATTTACACCAAGATAAATTCCTTGTGTGTCCAATCACACTTGGCCAATAAAGTATTCTATTCTATTCATACTGCACATTGTTCATTTGGGAATAGCATTAAATAACATAAATGAATAAGCATAAGCATAAATAAAAGGTTAAGAGTCAGATTGTAGTAGAATATAAAAACTGTATAAATAAGTATAACAACTATGTTGTTATAGTATATATTCAATAGTATATACTATTGAAATTTAGTGTTTAACACCTTATGTGAACCCAATCAAATAACATTCTTCTAGTTTTGTGTCCAAGCAATAAAGGTACCGGATCCCCATTTAGTGCAAATGTGAGTGCAACAGACACAATTCCTATTTAGACATCCCCCAGAAAGAATGGGCCATTCAGTTGTATCTGTAGTCCTCACAAAGCACTTATATTTAATTTTATAACATCCATGACGACTTACATCATTACACAAATGACATTCCATTTACATATTTTGTGTTACATTACTTATATGAAATAAATTGACACAAGTTTCATACTTTTGGACTTAATGGGCATTTGTGAATAATAAATACCTCTTCCTCAAAGAGATTTTCATTTATCTGTGTCATTGGACTGATTTTTCTAAGTGCTGCCCAGCTGTTTCAGATAATCTCACATCTATTCTGTTTTCCCATGTATTCTCTTAATAAGGTCAGAGTAAATAGGAAGGAAAAGACTGAAATGGAAGGAAAAAAATTAAGAAAGTATTCCCAGAAATGATGTTACCAATCCATCTTCTCAGGATAATTTCAAGTCATTTTGAATTTGGGGGAGCAGGTGTAACCTGTACATGTCTGAATGAGATGGTAGAAATCTGAAATGGTAAAATGGATTTTTAAAATGGTCCTTACTGATAAATTTACTTATCCTCCTTTGGCTTTGTTTGGACTTCCATTCTTACTGGTATCCCCCACCTATAAATTGATCTAATTCAAGGATGCCTGTGGAGTCAGTATGGCAACCAGGCCCACACCACTGAAGTCCTGCCTGTTTCTATGTTACAAAGCTTTAAAGAGAACAAGCTTTGATCACATAGCTGTGGTTGCCATTTGACTTTTTGACATGCCTCTACTCTAATCTCTATCACTATAGATGATAGTGATAGCAGAAATTCAATAAAGGGTTTTTTAATTGAAACAAGAACTTGGGAAAGGGATGAGGGAAACATTAGGGAGATGTCCTTGAGGGAATTAGGCACCAAATATTAACTAAGCAAAGAGGGCAGAGACATTTCTTAAATACTGGGAAAAAAGATATTGTAGTACAGATAATCCTGGACTTATGGTCATAACTGACCTTCCAATTATGGTCATAAGTCGTGATGGTCATGCAGTGGGTCACCACATGACTGATTTAATTGTATAAATTTTTTCACATCAGTTATTAAGCAAATGCCACAGTCACTAAGCGAATCTGCAGTCATTAAGTGAATGCCACAGTTATCAAGTGAACCCGTTGTTCACTAGGAGGCATTTTTGCCCAAACCAAAAGTAAATACCAGTTTTTGGCAAAATGTAGTGAAAGGTGGTTATGTGGGGATACCACAAATGGGTGTAAATATGATATGGTTGCAAAGCACCCAAAATGCAGTCACCTGATCACAGTGGGGAACAGCCATTGGAATTTCAGAATCAGCTCATAAATAACTTTTGGCCGATCTATTGTAACTTCAAACAGTTGTTAATCAATCAGTTATAAGTCATAAGGACTACTATACTTGGAGAAGACTTAGGCAGCGTGTTTCCTGAGCTGTTGAGATATAAGAGGGAGGGGAGTAAAGCCCAATCAGTTTGCAAGACTCTGTTATTGGTGTGTTTCAGATATAGTTTTAGTCTTCCAGTGGGGTCTGTTACCTAACCTGGTCTACCTCCAAGTTGTCAAGATACTTGAGTTACTTTAATTAATTTATTTATTTAGACCATGGGTGTCAAACTCGCTGCATCACATTGCCATCACATGACATGCTGCGATGTGTTTTTCCCTTCCTGGAGTTGAGGTGGGCGTGGCCTTCATGTGACGCATCTAGCCTATGGGCCACAAGTTTGATACCTTTACCTATATTGTCCCAAAGGTGTTTTTTCAAGAGGCAACTGGACTCTCTGTTTTTTCTTTGAAGACATTTTGCTTCTCATCCAAGAAGCTTCTTCAGCATCTGGATAACTGAGAATCTCCATAAATTTCGCCTATATTCCACTTTCCTCCCAGCTTGACAAAGAATGGGAAGCAATTGGAGTGCAAGGGTGGGGAGGGGAATGGCCTCTAGGCATCGTTGATTCTCGGTGAGACTCCCTTCCTCAAAGGACACTCAGAGCAGATGCCACAGCATGATTGGTTGGTTCTCAAAACAAAATGAACAGAAATGATTGGTGGATGGAATGTGTTCTGTATAACTTGGAAGGTTCCAAGTAGTCAGTTCTGATTGGCCAAAAAAGGCCAGTAATGGATTGGTTCATTAGGAACCAATCCAAGAAGCCGCTCAAAGGCAACAAGATTAAATTGATGTCATTGGCTACAAGCCGGTAGGCAAGCCTCAATATAAAGGGCTGCCGCGGCTTGAGCCAATGTTCCGTTACTGTTGCTGTTAACTGAATAAAGAGTTGTTAGTTGGAACCCGGTCTCACGTGCTTCTTTTCCAGATGGAACACTAGTGATGAGGATGGGATCGTCCTGAAGCGGAGACCGAGCACACGGCGAGAGAAAAAACCACGCTAGACGAGATGGCTGGTAATAACGTGCTGCCCGCACCATTCAATCCCAATGAAGAAGATTGGGAGTCTTATATTGATCATTTCCTGATGTTTCTGGAGAGCAATGAAATGGAAGAAATTTCTGATCAGCGAAAGAGAGCTGTCTTCCTAACTCATTGTGGGCCAGCCGTATTTAAGATGGCAAAGGCATTGGCGAAGCCCAGAGACGTGAAACAGATGACCTGGTCTGAGCTTAACCGAATGCTGAAAGCTCACTACGCGCCGGTTGTCTCAAACCTCATCAAGAGACATGAATTTTATAAGAGAGACCAGAGGGAAGACGAAACCATTGCTGATTTCATGGCAGCTCTGCGCCATATTGGAGGAGCCTGTGAATTCCAAAATATGGATGAGGCAATGCAAGATCATGTCGTGTTAGGTCTTAGGGACTCTACCCTTCAAAGCAAACTTTTTAAACAGACCTAACATAATGGTGGCAGAGGCAATTGCAGAAGCAAATGCCGCGGAAGCCGCAAAGAAATCAGCGGCCACAATGAAGATGATGAACGCCAGTGCTGACATGACAACCCTTCCAAAAGAAAAAAATCTCAGGCGGAGGGATAAAGCAAGCTGCCACAAACACACACCACGAAGACCTAGACGAGTCATCAGACACTGATGAAGATGACGATGAGGTCCACTGCCTTTACGCAAACCAAAAAAGGCGCGAAAGGAAGAAAAATTGGCGGGAATGCACTGGTTGCGGAGGAAACCACCCCCGAGCCCTTGTGAGATGGAGGTCGACTCAGGATCTTTTCTATCAATGGTGTCTTGGAACACAATTAGACGTCTGATTCCAAACATCAGACAAAACGAACTCAAAAAACAATAATTAATTCTGAAAGACTACCAGGGAAATAGGATTCCCGTGGTAGGTCTGGGGCACTTCAAAGTAACTTACAAACAACACGCTGAAGTCCTGCCATTGACTATAGTCAACTGAGACCGTCCCAGCCTTCTGGGCATCGAATGGTTCGCGCCATTGGGCATCGGGATGACCGGAGTGAGCCGAATAGTCGCGAGCGATTGGGAAGAGAACCTGCTACACAAATTCCAGGACGTCTTCAACGGAACACTAGGCAGGTACCGGGGAACCCCAATATCCTTTAGCCTAGATCCCCAAATAGCACCAAGAAGACTAAAAACCAGATGGGTCCCCTTTGCATTAAAACCCAAAATAGATGAGCAATTAAATAAATTGATTGCACAAGGGGTCATAGAACCAATTGACCACACCAGATGGGAGACACCAATAGTAACCCCTTTAAAACCAGATGGGTCTGTGCGCATCTGTGGAGACTACAAGGCTACCCTGAACCATGCGCTACAGCAAAGCGCATATCCGGTACTAGTTGTGCAGCACTTACTGCACTCACTTGGGGGAGGAAAATTTTTTGCTAAACTTGATTTGGCCCAGGTATATCAGCAACTTCCAGTAGACACAATAACGGCTGAGGCACAAACAATAGTAACGCATAGAGGGGCGTTCAAATGTAACAGACTTCAATTCGGACTGAGCGTTGCCCCAGGCGTCTTCCAAAGCCTCATGGAACGCCTATTAAATGGAATAAAAGGGGTCATTCCATACTTTGATGACGTCCTAATTTCAGCAAAAAACCCAATCCAATTAGAAGCAAGACTAAGGGAAGTGCTAATGAAATTCAGAGAATCCAGCCTGAAAGTTAAAAAAGAAAAATGCTGCCGGGCCACTGACCGTGTCGAATTTTTAGGATATTTGATTGATGAACAGGGTATTCACCCAACAGAAAAAAAAGTCAAAGCAATTAAAGACACACCCAGACCTAGAAATAAAACGGACTTACAGGCATTCTTGGGTCTGATCAATTTTTATAATGTATTCCTCCCCCACAAAGCAACGATAGCAGAACCATTGCACTGTTTGCTAGACAAAAAAACTGTCTGGACTTGGGGTCACAAAGAACAAAAAGCCTTTCAAAATATAAAAGACTTGTGAACCTCAGACACCATTCTTATTCAGTTCAGTAATACTCTACCCTTGACGGTCACCTGCGACGCCTCACCATTCAGAGTCGGTGTTATCCTGAGCCACCAATTACCTGACGGGAGAGAGGCACCCGTCGCTTTTTATTCGAAAACGCTCTCCAAAGTGGAACGCAACTATAGCCAACTAGACAGAGAAGCCCTGGCAATCGTTGCCAGAGTAAAACGCTTTCATGAATACCTATACGGTAGAACATTCTCCATTGTTACTGACCATAAACCATTACTAGGGATTTTGGCTGGGAATAAACCCACACCGAACATTCTATCCCCATGGATGACTAGGTGGTCAGAATTCCTGGCTGCCTATTCATATACATTGCTGCATTGACCTGGGAAACAAATCGCCCATGCAGACGCATTAAGCCAAACACCATTACCGATCTTGGAGGACGACCCGGCTTCAGCCACCGCCACCCTACAACTAGAAACCTGCCCTGAACTTCCATTGACTGCGGATGATGTCGCCAGAGCCACGGCAAAAGACTCATTGACTGCCCACGTTTTGACTTGGGTAGGTAAAGGCTGGCCGGAAGGCCAAAAGACTGAAAACTTTAAACCTTTCCAGACTAGACAAACTGAACTGTCAATACAAAAGGGGTGTTTGTTGTGGGGAGATCGGGTGGTGATTCCATCCAAACTACAAGAAGAGGTGTTAGGCATGTTAGATGAGGGCCACCCAGGCATAGTTAAAATGAAAAACCTGGCCAGGAGCTATGTCTGGTGGCCTGGCTTAGACAAGGACATTGAACATTGGGTTGCAACATGCCACAAGTGTCAGAGAGCTAGACCCACACCACCACAAGCTCCCATATGGGACTGGGAGACCCCACGAGGCCCTTGGTCTCAAATCCATATTGATTTTGTGGGACCAACTAGGGGCAATATGTTTTCAATAGTTGTGGATGCATATTCGAATTGGCTTGAAGTCATCTTAATTCATCCACAACAACCAGTGCTGTTATAAAATAGCTAAACAAATTATTTGCAACTCATGGTTTACCTGATTTGTTGGTATCTGACAATGGGTCACAACTAACAGCAATACAATTTGAACAATACTTAGCCTCTTTGGGTATACGCCATGCACTAACCGCGCCAGCTCACCCGGCGGCAAATGGTAGGGCCGAGCGAATGGTCTGGTTCACAAAAGAAGGCCTTGAAAAAATGGACCATGGGGATGTCCAAGACAAGCTAAACCGCTTACTTACACTACAACACATCACTCCCAGTAACACAACAAACAAGAGCCCGGCAGAATTATTAATGGGGAGAAAACTCAGATCCCATTTACATAGGTTGCACCCCAATTATACTTGCGAGAACCCCCCCGACTCTTCCAGCTGATACCGCACTTTCGAAATCGGCGACCTGGTCTATGCAAAGAATTTTACCGGGGACCCTCTTTGGCTTCCAGCCATGATCACACAAGTAACAGGCCCCCAGTCTTGCCGACTAACCATGGACAATGGAAGAGAGTGGAAGCAGCACATAGACCAGCTTCATTCCCGCAACATCAAGCGCAAAACAACCATGCAACCTCAAATAATAAATTTCGATGAAAACAAAACCAAGGGGGGGAAAAATACAAATAAATAAAAAAGGGTGTGAAAATGAACCATTAAAATCACAACCAGAAAATCTAACCAACCAAAAAGAGCACTTATGGTTAGATGAGTCCATTGGAAGAAGTCCTGGCGAAAAGGAAGCCAACCTGGAAGGTGCCAGCCAGGCCAGCTCAACCAGTCTGGTTGAACCGGGAGGGAGTGGCAGAACCACTTAGACCGGCCTGAGAAACTCAGGCGGGAGCGGCAGTGCTGACTCACCCTTCCAGGAGGTTCCATGGAGAAAAGCCGGAGAGACAATGATCCTGACCGAACCGCTTGAAGTCCTAGGCGAGAATGAGCCGCGCAGGTCAACTAGGACCAGAAAATGCCCCACCTACCTGCGCGACTACGTCACTCACGTAGGACTGAACTAAAGGGGGAGGGATGTTCTGTATAACTTGGAAGGTTCCAAGTAGTCAATTCTGATTGGCCAAAAAAGGCCAAGAAGCTGCTCAATGGCGGCAAGATTAAATTGATGTCATTGGCTACAAGCCGGCAGGCAAGCTTCTATATAAAGGGCTGCCACGGCTTGAGCCAATGTTCCGTTACTGTTGCTGTTAACCGAATAAAGAGTTGTTAGTTGGAACCCGGTCTCACGCGCTTCTTTTCCAGATGGAACAGAATGGACTGTGGGTGGCCTGTGGGGAAAAGGGGAAAGGAACTATGTGTGTGTTTGTGCTGGAAGCTCAAAGCTGGTTTTGCTTCTTCTTTGCCAATGTGGATTTATTCAGTAAAGTTTATATTCTTGGTAAAAATAATGTCCCAGGAGGGCCTTTTTCTGGACAGTTGATAGAAGGGCTGACCACAGGTGAAATAGAAGTTGGCTCTTATCACTTATTTTATAAATTGGATTTCCAAGGCTGTTTGATCCTGCTTTCTACTGTACTAAAACAAATAAAGGCTTTATTGTAAGTTTCTTTTAATGGAAGCAGAAAATGCAGGAAGCGAAAGGGTTAAAAAAAAGAAGCAGGCACTTGGCAGTTGAACAAAGAAAAAGGATTAATAAGCAACATATAACAGAAGAAAGAAATCCTATAATGAAACATTCAGGAATTTGGTTGATACACCTTGAGGCAGAAACAACAAAGTCAGCACAATCTGTTCATATAATATGACTGTAAAGTTTTAACTGTCCATAATCAACTTTTTTTTTTACTAAATAGAAATAATTTGTGATGTTTCTTTCCAGGTCTAAAATATGCTATTGAGGAGATAAAAGATAACATCAGAATAAGAACTCCCAAGATTACCCTTATAGCTCCTCATCAAAGCTTTCATCAGTTAAATTGAGATTATTTGATGAAGGTGATTTTAATTTACTGGATATGTGAAAATATTGGACTTCTGTTAAGGTCTATGGAGCCTGTGTCTTTGCAGGTTCTGACCGATTCTAGAGAACCGGTAGCAAAAATTTTGAGTAGTTCGGAGAACCAGCAAATACCACCTCTGACTGGCCCCACCCCCATCTATTCTCAGCCTCCAGAATCCCAGCTGATTGGCGGGGTCTTCTTTTGTTTCCCTGCACAGGAGAACAGAGCTGGAAAGCAGGTTAGTGGGGTGAGGAGGGAATGGGATTTTGCAGTAACTTTCCCCCAGGAGTGGGGAGGGAATTGAAATTTTACAGTAACCTTCCCCTGCCACACCCACCAAGCCACGTCCACCAAGCCACACCATGCCCAACAAGCCATGCCCACAGAACCGATAGTAATTTTTTTTGAATCCCACCACAGGTTGGTAGGCATTTAGCAAGTAAGCATAATTTTCAAGAACAACCTCCCCCTATGCCTGAAGACAAAAATTTTCAATCAGTCTGTGCTACCTGCTCTAACATATGCATATGAAACATGGATACCAACCTCACAATCGATACAAAAGCTACAAGTGGCACAAAAAGCCATGGAAAGATACATGCTCAGCATTTGAAGGCAAGATAGAAAGACCTATGCATGGATTGCAGAACAAACGAAAGTATACAATATCATCAAGAGAGTAAAAGAATTGAAATGGAAATGGGCTGGTCACATAGCAAGAACAGATGGCAGGTGGACCAAGACAGTTCTAGAATGGATCTCACTTGATTAGAAGTGTCCATGAAAGAAACCTAAAACAAGACAGATCAACGACATCAGCAATATTGTGAGCCCAATTGACAAAAAAAGCTCAGGACCCTATTGGTTGGAAACATGCAGAAGAGGCCTTCGTCCTGCAGTGGATAGACAATGGCTAAAATGATTATTATATATAATGTATGGTATGGTATAGTGTGGTGTAATGCGGTGTGGTGTGATATGATATGATATGATATGATATGATATGATATGATATGATATGATATGATATGATATGATATGTGAAGTGAGGTTAGGTTAGGTTACATTACATTACATTACATTACATTACATTACATTACATTACATTACATTACATTATCATGGTATTTTCCCACTTTAGAATATTGTAAGTTTTTATTATAAACCATTTTAATACAACAGCTAAAATGTTATATATCATACTGTATTAAAATAGTTTACAATGTAAGTGATTTCTTTAAGTGCTTGTTAATGGTCTATCCCCCAAATTAAATTTAAGAAGAAATTACGTAGTGTCTGTGGTTTTGCCACAGTGTGACGAAGGTAGTCCCGTATTTAAATGATTCACTTGTCATGGTTAATAGCAAGTGAAAGTATTGTCTGAGTTCACATTTCTTGTTCACCAATTCTTATTCACTTATATTTGTATAAGTCTGTTCTGCTGGAAAAGGAAAAAAAAACAACCAAAAATACAATTCGATACACAGTTTTCCAAAAGGACCATTAGCATCATTCCAAAGATTGCATGATAAAGCATTTCAGTAAAAAGACAAAAGTGGATATTAAAAAAAAATGCAAAACACATTTTAAAAAGTTCTGGGAATAACTGAAATTACCATAAAGTAAGTGCCATGAAAAGTCTCTGGTCTAAGAAAACCCTCTCTAATTATTTCAAGATAATAATCATTTCTACTGTGCTGCATGACAGTTTTTAATTATATTCTTTGCCACTTAGATTATTGTAATAGATACCTGGCATCAAAATGTGTGGGTGCAACTTCTTTCAAGCAATGCTAGCCTAGCAGGTATGACATTCATGCCTGCACATGTTCCAATCACCTTTTCCACTTTGAATCCAGTTCACCCCATGTCTTAAAATGAAATACTTCAATAAATCTTGTCTGGAAACAAACTTCTAATGGGAAAGTTTAGCCCTTAATTGAGAAAGACAACATGGCTTTGTTTATGTATGAGTAATTAACCATGGTTTCTTTAATTGTACCAGCAGGGCTGTTTTCAAAGAAGTCAAAAAAATCAAAATGGCAGCCTCATGATCAAAATTTCCCTCTTGGCGCAGGCATTATGCCTTTTCTGACCCAGCTCCTTATTAGGGATACATCTGAATACCAATTTTCCGACCTCACAGAGCATACCTAGCCATGCATTGACTTCACAGGTTGTGTTTATGGTACATACAACACTAAAATATGATAGGCACAATCACAAAATGTAATTTTGCAAACACACCTTCACTCTGTTAAACACTTCTGTTATTTTTATTTCCTGTATTCTTACTCATGTTTATACTTATATTTATTATCTTGTAAGCAATTGACAAATCAAATAAATAATAAATAAATAAACAATTTTTATTGCCATTCAACCTTGTGTAAAATTGAATCCCCCCCCCCCCCAGTATAAATGCTTAGGAATACTTTTAAAAATCCTTCCAATGCCATGATGTGTATTGTTAGAATAATGGCTGAAGTAAGATGACTGCCAAGGATGTCAAAATGTATGACTATCTCAACTGTTGCCTACATCCCAAATATCTTCCTGGTATCTTAGGAAAGATTGCAAGAAACATTCCTGATTGATTTTTTAAAATCGGCCTTTTTTTCTCTGTGGTCTTAAAAAATGCTTGAGAAGGGAAATCTGGTTTGTGCATTCCCTTTCGTGGTATACATCCCCATTAGAATTTAGAACAAAGGGAAAATGAGATTTATTGAAAATGGAAACAATAGTTCTGAAAGTCAATGAAGGATTCTCCAACATCCAGGTTATGGTTGTTCCAAAGAGGCTGTTTGAAAAGCAACTGGACTTCCTTGGGCTTCTTTTTTTCCTTGAAAACATTTCATTTCACATAAAAGCTTCAAAGATGAGAAATTGTTCCGTTTGGATAATAAGGTACATGAGACCGGTATTCCAACAAACAGCTCTTTATTTTAACAGTATAGTGACTTGTAGTGGAACATTTGCCGAAGCCGCGGCAGCCCTTCTTATAGCGGCTGCTCGTGGCTTGAGGCCAATGACAGCTCTTTAAGAATTCCTGCCGTCGGGCGGGCCAATCAAAATGGTGCTTAATTGACCAATCCGAGAGCAGCCTGTTCGGCCAATCAGTTTTTGTTATTTGGAGTTTTCTAATTTCCATACACAACACCCCTCCCCCCTTGGTTTCGTCCAATGTAGGTAACATAGTAACGCAGGTAGGTGGGACTTTTGCGGATCCTACTTGATCTGCACAGCTCAGTCTCAGCGTGGTCTCCCACCGGTTCAGACAGGATCGTCTTTTCTCCACGTCTTCTCCATGGAACCTCCTGGAAGGGTGAGTCAGCCTTGCCACTCCCACCTGGGTCTCTTGGGCTGGTTGAGGTGGCTCTGCCGCTCCCTCCTGGTTTGTCTGGGTTGGTCAAGCTGGCCTGGCTGTCTCCTTCCAGGAAGGCCTTGCCTGCTACCAGTTCTCTTCTCCGGAGGTCGTCTATCGGTAAGCGCTCTTTTTGTTTTATCTGAGTTTCTAATTTGGGTTTGTGTTGTGTCTTTTGTCATGTTATTGGTGTTCGTCTCTCCCTTTTTTATTATTTTGTGTTCCCCCCCCCTTGGTTGTTTGTGGATTGTTTATTGGTGTTTACAGCAGTGCTGTAATATTGCATTCCAATGTCCTAGAGCGAAGTTGGTCGATGTGCCGCTTCCATGTTCTGCCATCGTCTAGTGCGAGTCGGTATGTCCGGGGCCCTGTGATTTGAGTAACTGTGGCTGGAAGCCATAATGGGTCCCCGGTAAGATTTTTTGCATAGACTTAAGTCGCCAATAGCAAAGGAGCGATATTTACTTGAAGAGTCAGGGTTCTTTTTACAGGTATAGGTGGGGTGTAGTCTATCTAGGTAGGAACACAATTTTCTACCCATGAGGAGTTCAGCTGGGTTTTTGTTAGTGGTTGTGCTAGGGGTGATATGCTGAATTGTTAACAGTTTGTTAAGTCTATCTTGGACGTCCCCCGTGTCCAGTTTGTCTAGGGCCTCTTTAGTATAATGAACCATGCGTTCAGCTCGTCCATTCGAAGCCGGATGAGCCGGTGCTGTCAGGGCATGTCAGATGCCCTGCACAGCCAGGTATTGCTCGAAGGCTCAAGCAGTAAACTGGGGGCCATTGTCAGAGACTACTACATCTGGCAGTCCATGTGTAGCAAAAAAATCTGTTCAATTGTTTTATGACTGCTTCAGTAGTAGTGGACGCCATAAGAATAACCTCTAACCAGTTTGAATAAGCGTCAACAATTATAAAATATGTGTTCCCTTTCGTTGGCCCATCAAAGTCAATATGCAGTCTCAACCATGGGCCTCTGGGAGTTTCCCATTCCAGGACTGGTGCAAGAGGGGGGGGTAGGCCTTGATTTTTGGCAGTCATGGCATGTTGCCACCCATTTTTCAATGTCTTTGTCCAGCCCTGGCCACCAGATGTAACTCCTGGCCAGGACTTTTATTTTTACTATGCCCGGGTGTTCCTCGTGCAACATGCACACTTCCTCCTGCAACTTTTTTGGAATTACCATCCTGTCTCCACACAGTATACAGCCCTTTTCAATGGACAGTTCAGTCTTCCGGGTGCAAAAAGGTTTAAAAGTCTTGCCTCTATCCTCATTTGGCCAGCTCTTATTTACCCAATGCAGGATTCGAGCTGTCAGTGGGTCTTTCGTGGTAGCTTTAGCGACGTCTGCTGTGATTAGTGGCAGATTCGGCCATGTCTCAATCTGAAGAGTGGAGATGGTAGGATTTGGTCACCTTCCTTGTCAGAAGCAGGGAATGGCTCAAGGCATCTGCATGGGTGATGGTCTTTCCAGGGCGATGGATGAGTGTGTAATTGTATGCAGCGAGGAATTCTGACCACCTCGTCATTCTTGGCGATAGGATGTTCGGGGTTGGTTTGTTCCCTGCCAGGATCCCTAGCAGGGGTTTGTGATCTGTGATAATAGAAAATGTCCTACCATATAGGTATTCGTGGAATCTCTTGATGCCTGCTATGATTGCGAGGGCTTCTCGGTCAAGTTGGCTGTAGTTCCTTTCAGATTTTGACAGCGTTTTGGAATAGAATGCGATTGGTGCTTCTCTGCCGTCTGGTAGCGCCGATTCCAGTATGGCGCCAATTCCAAAATGCAAAATCCGATGCATCACAGGTGACCATCAGTGACAGGGTGTTGCTGTATTATATTAAAATGGTGTTGGATGTTAATAAGTCCTTAATGTTTTGGAATGCTGCTTGTTCTCGGTGGCCCCAATTCCAGACAGTTTTTTTTTTTTAATCTAATAGTTGATGTAATGGCTCTGCTACGGTTGCCTTTTGGGGCAGGAAGACATTGTAGAAGTTAATGAGACCTAAGAATGCTTGTAAGTCTGCTTTGTTCTTAGGCCTGGGTGCATCTTGAATCGCCTTTATTTTCTTTTCAGTGGGGTGTATCCCTTGCTCATCTATAAGGTAGCCTAAGAATTCGATTTGATTGGTGGCTAGTTTACATTTTTCTCTTTTGACCTTAAGCCCTTCTTCTCTGAATCTTCACAAGACTTCTCTCAGTCTATTTTCTAATTGGTGTTTATTTTTTGCTGATACTAATACATCATCAAAATAGGGAACGACTCCTTTTATTCCATTTAGAAGATGCTCCATGAGGCTTTGGAAAATGCCTGGGGCAACGCTAACACCAAATTGAAGTCTGTTACATTTGAATGCCCCTCTGTCCGTGACTATAGTCTGTGCCTCTGCAGTTTTGGGGTCAACTGGCAGCTGTTGATATGCTTGCGCGAGATCAAGCTTCGCAAAAAAATTTCCTCCCCCTAATGAATGCAACAGGTGTTGAACTACAGAACAGGGTATGCGCTTTGCTGGAGTGCATGATTTAGGGTGGCCTTATAGTCACCACAGATGCGCACTGACCCATCTGGTTTGACAGGAGTCACAATGGGAGTTTCCCACCTGGCATGGTCGATAGGCTCTAACACCCCTTGTGCGATGAATTTGTTAAACTGTTCATCTATTTTTGGTTTTAAGGCAAAGGGAATGGTCTGGCTTTGAGCCTGATGGGAGCTATCTTAGGGTCTAGGCTGAATGTTATTGGGGTCCCCTTGTACTTGCCTAGGGTCCCGTCAAATACATCCCGGAACTCTTCCATCAGGCTCTCCTCCCAATTGGTCTCAGCGACGCTGTTCATCCCGGTCCCTCCGATTCCCAGGGGTGCAAACCATTCGATTCCCAACAGGCTAGGGTGATCATGGTCGGCGGTTGTCAGAGGAAGTACTTCAGCGTGGTTTTTGAATTCTATGAGAAAAAGTCCAAGACTCACTGCCGGGATTCGGTTTCCCTGGTAATCTTTAAGTATTAACTTTTGCTGTTCCAGTTCTCTTTGCTTGATGTCTGGTATCAGGTTTCTGATAGTGTTCCAGGATAACATTGACAGGTATGATCCGGAGTCTACTTCCATCTCACAGGGCTTTCCTTCGATTTTCACATTTATTCGGACCTTTTTTGCATTTGCTGCCCTGGCATTTCCGATGATTATTGTTTGATGTGTTTCTTCTCTGTTGTTCATTCACCGGTTTCTGTTCTCTCGGCTCCATCGGCTTCCGGCTTGTCTCTCTCTGTTTCTGGGGAGGGGGGGTGCTGCCGCGTCTTTTTGGACTATAGCTCTTTTTGTTTCGGCAGACCCTTGCAATGTGCCCCCGTTTCTCACAAAATCTGCAAATGGCATCCAGGAATCTGCATTCAGAGTGCGGGTGATCCCCTCCGCACCCAGCACACTGGAATTCTCACCTCCTTCCTCTTTTTTCCCGCCATTTTCTTTCCGACTGAAGCCTATGTATGTCTTTGTTGTCATCATCGGTATCGCTCGGGGAGTCGAGGTCTTCATGGTGGGCAGTCGCTGTGGGCTGTTTTTGGTTTCCTTCCACTTTCTTTTCTCAGGGTTGGTTCGGTGGTTCTGGATTTGTTGAGTTTATCTGGCGCATGGTGGCTGCGGATTTCTTGGCTGCTTCAGCGGTAGTGGCTTCTGCGATGGCCTCGGCCACTGTGATATTCAGTCTGTTTAGCAGCTTGCTTTGGAGCGTAGCATCCTTCAATCCCAGGACCATGCGGTCTCTCATGGTTTCATCCATGTTCTGAAATTCGCAGGCTCCTCCGACATTTCTTAGGGCTGCTAAAAAATCTCCAATGCTCTCGTCTTTTCATTGGTCTCGCTTATAAAATTTGTGCCTTTTGATCAGATTAGAGACCAAAGGCACGTAATGGGCTTGTAGCATTCAGTTTAATTCTGGCCATGCCATCTGTTTTACATCCCACAGTTTGGCTAACGCCTTGGCCTTTTTGAAAATGGCAGGGCCACAATGCATGAGGAATACAGCTCCCTTCCTCTGGCCGGTAATTTCTTGTAGCTCCTTGCTTTCTAAGAACATCAGAAAGTGGTCAATGTATGACTGCCAATCTTCTTTGGCTGGGTTGAACAGTATGGGCAGTGCATTGTTACCGGCCATCTTGGTTGCTCGGTTCTGGTTGCCACGTGCTTCGGTCTCGCTCTTCTAGGATGATCCCACCTTCATCGCCAGTGTTCCATTTGGATGATAAGGTACGCGAGACCAGTATTCCAACAAACAGCTCTTTATTTTAACAGTATAGTGACTTGTAGCAGAACATTTGCTGAAGCCGCGGCAGTCCTTCTTATAGCAGCTGTTCACAGCTTGCGGCCAATGACAGCTCTATAAGAATTCCCGCCATCAGGCAGGCCAATCAAAATGGTACTTAATTGACCAATCCAAGAGCGGCCTGTTCAGACAATCAGTTTTAGTTATTTGGAGTCTTCTAATTTCCATACACAACAGAAGTGAAATGTTTTCAAGGGGGGGGGGGTGGAAACCGAGAAAGTCCAGTTGCCTTTTGAAAAGAACTTCATGGACATAGAACTCCTGGGTTTTTGGAAGAATAGAAGTCACACAAAATTGTAAGACAGGGCTGTCAAAATCCTGGCCTGCGGAGAATAACTAGCTCAGAAAGTAAATGTGGGACATTTAGTGTCATTTAGCCTGAAGAAAAATTCTAGACACTGCATTTTTAAGGGCTCAACTCTGATGTTTAATGAATCATATTTTATTTTACTATTGACTTGGTTCTTCTGTTCTAACAAACCACAAATACCAGTTTCACTGGTAGTTGATCAGGTGTGGGTCAAGGGCTGTACAGGTTGTCTCAAGCAATGCTTATAAATAGGGACAATAAGAAAAGAATTTATTGGCCTGGTTCACACATCATGCGAAGATTTCTCATAACAGACCAAGTGATGATGTAAACTAGTCTAACACTTTATGCAAATCCAATCATTGTGTTTAAAATTCTGGTGTGTTCTCGTTGCTCATTCAATTTTCTCCACTATATATAATGTCTTCATTTTCTGCCTCTTCATACTGTCATGCTAATTGAATTAAGAGAGAGGCCTCATTATCAAAAGAAATGCTAAGCAACCAAAATAGACCCACTTTAAGCCCATGTCACACTGAACCAACGGATGCAAAGAGGATGTAAAATGGACAAAAAAGCTTGCCATCCGTTGGAAAACGCAATGTACTCACTGCCTCCGTTTTGCTTTCTCTCTATCCGTCCAGCATCCGTTTATGGACGTTTCATCCACTCCAAAAGTTTTGGGCTGCCCAAAACTTTTGCGTGGAAAATATATCCAGTTCGTCCGTTCTGCATCTGCTACGCATCCGCTACGCATCCGTTACACATCCGTTATGCATCCGCTATATCTGCTAGGCATCCGCTACACATCCGCGCAACTCGCATCCGCCCGGACGGAGGGAGGAAGCGGAACGGACACAGAACGGATGCAGAACGGATGCACCACGGATGCACCATGGAAACAAAGCGTTTAAAACAGAAAAAACGTTCACAGAGGGGACCTATCTCGGATATTAAGGATGTCTGCAGGATGCCTAGAGGATGCCTAGAGGATGCAAAGAGACACCTATACTGCCTATAAAAAGGGGGAGCAACTCGCCTGCATCTCACTTTCAGAACAGCAGCCAAGCTGTGCAGACCTCTACAGCCATCATCTGACTCTTCCTCTTCCACAGCATCCAGTCATGTACATCGTGGATTGTGACAAAGTCCTTTCGGCAGCCATCATCCTTCTGCAACAGTGCGAAACCATCTACAGACTCTGTGAACTCTACTACGGGAAGAAAAGGGGGCACCCAAAAAAAGTCTGGGTCCAAAGATGGTTCACCAGAAGAGCAGAGGATGGACTGTACAACAAGCTGATGGTGGAGCTCAGGAGCGAAGACACTCGGGCGTTCCAGAACTTCATGAGGATGCCTCCAGCCGTGTTTGATGAACTTGTGCAGCGGCTGACATCCAGGCTGACCAAGACAAACACCAACTTCCGGCCCAGCCTGGAACCTGGGCTCAAGGTGGCACTCACTCTGCGCCACCTGGCCTCTGGGACCACCTACAGGAGCATGCAGTATGGCTGGAGGGTGCCACCCAACACCATCAGCATTGTGGTCAGAGAAGTGGTGCAGGCCATCATCAAGAATACAAGGAGGAGCTCCTCCAGTACCGCTCCACTGAAGAAGGATGGAAGAAAGTTGCAGAGCAGTGGTATCAGAAGTGGAACTTCCCCCACACCGTTGGAGCCATAGATGGCAAGCACATGGCCTGCAAAGCTCCAACCAAGTCGGGCTCCACTTATCACAACTACAAGGGCTTCTTCAGCATCATCCTCTTCGCCATGGTCAATGAAGACTACAAGTTCATGTACATCGATGCTTCAGGCAACGGGTCATCTTCAGATGCCCAGGTATACAACACCAGTGACCTCAAGGAGGGGCTGGAAGGCAACCTCATGGTGGGCTTCCCAGATCCAGACCCGCTGCCCAACGACACGCAAGATGTGCCCTACTTCATCATGGGGGATGATGCCTTCTCCCTCACAACCTACTTTATGAAGCCCTACACCTCCCAATAAGAGAGGATCTTCAACTACAAGCTGTTCAGGGCAAGACGGGAGGTGGAGAACACCTTTGGCATCCTGGCCAACAGGTTCCAGGTACTTCTCACCAACATGCAGCATAGCCCAGAGACCATGAGGAGGATCGTGAAAGCTTGCTGCATCCTGCACAATCTCATGCGCACCCGCTACCCAGTCTTGCAGAACAGGCTCATGGACCTCCAACAAGGCAATGGGGACATGGAGCCTGGGGAATGGAGGCAAGGGCAAAACCTGATTGACACTGAGGATGTGCAAGGCCCCAACAGAGCCTCACGTGAGGCGAAGAAGCAGTGCAACCTCCTGAAACACTGCTGCAACTCCCCAGCTGGAGCAGTGGAGTGGCAAGACAGGATGGTAAATGCTTAATGGATGCTTCCTTCAGCCTGTCTCATCACACGGATGAGATTGGGCCATGTATGTTTGGTTGGCCTACAATGAACAGGGCGTTTAATAAAGAGTTGTGTTTATGTTGACATGTGTGGATAATTATTACATTATTATTGATAATAAAGGGCCATAGGTGTGGCACCTGGGAGGGTGGACCATACAGTCCCACTATGCTTGCACTGGAGGTTTATCTATCCCACTGCTATCCTAACCCATCCCACAGCTATTACCCATCCCACAGGTATCCTAACCCATCCCAAAGCTATACTTGCCCATCCCACAAGCATGCAAAGGCTTAAACCATTTCTAAAAGTTTCCAGCAAGACTTTATTAAAAAAAAGAAATGAAGCAAGTGTGTGAATAATAAATAGACTTTATTAACAACAAGCTATAAAACAAAAATGAGTCTCTGGAACTCCTCTTGGTCGTTCAGTCTCATGGGTGAAGGGTCCAGGTGCTGTGGAGGTGGCTGGTGCTGGAGTGCTTTTCATCAGCTCCTCCAGAAGCAGAAGCAGCAGAAGCCCCAGCCCCAGAAGAGCGAGCCCATGCTGCAGAAGCCCCAGCAGAACCAGAGTGAGGGCCAGGGGACGGGATGGTAGCCCTGTCCCTTTTGCAAGGGGTGGCAGCAGATGGCTGAGGCTTGCTATGCTTCCGCATAGTTGTGGGGTTGCTGGCTGGCAGGGAGGCTGGCAGGCACCAAGGCTGGCAGGAAGGCTTGCAGGCAGGCAGGCACCAAGGCTTGCAGGCAGACAGGCACCAAGGCTGGCAGGGAGGCAGGCACCAAGGCTGGCAGGAAGGCTGGCAGGCAGACATGAACCATGGCTGGCAGGCAGACATGAACCAAGGCTGGCAGGAAGGCAGGCAGCAAGGCTTGCGGGCAGACCGGCTGACAGCAAGGCTTGCAGGCAGGCTGGCACCAAGGCTGGCAGCAAGGCTGACACCAAGACTGGCACCAAGGCTGGCAGGGAGGCTGGCAGCAAGGATTGCAGGCAGACATGCAGGCAGGGCAGGCAAGGCAGCCAATCCGTCCAGCAGCAGATCTTTCCTCTGAATGGCGACCTGCTGCTGAGCTGCTTCTGTTATATCCGTGGAGCTGACGCAATGCATCCTCCTCGCATGCGCAATTAACGCCAGGCATCCATTAAGCTTCCGCTCTGCATCCGCTCTGCATCCGCTGTGCATCCGCTTCATCCATTCCGCGTCCGCTATACATCCGCTGTATCCGTTCCACGTCCGCTTTGCTGAGGTCCCCCAGAAGCCTAGCGGATGTGCCATCCGCTCCCATCCGCTTCCATCCGCTGAGCTTCCATTCCGCATCCGCTTTGCATCCGCCCTGCGTCCTCCCCGCATCCGTGTTATCCGCTCTGGTTATGCAAATTTTTGCCCCTTTTGAGAGCAGATAACAACGGATGGAACATTTTGCTCGTCTGTTGTGTCCTTTTTGAATCTGTTGGGCAGTGTGACATGGGCTTTAGTTCACTAGAAAATCTTAGAAAAATGTAATAGTGACATTAAGGGTTGGAGAATCAGTTGTATTAATTGGCAAGACTGAGATGAGCTTATTTTGAGTTTTAAAATAGTGTCATTATGGCAAGGTGTTAATGGGGATTGTGTCTTTCACATTTATTTTATTTATTTATTTGATTTGTCAATTGCTCACAAGATAATAGGTATTAGTATATACATGGTTATAAATACATGAAATGGGTACATAAAAGAAAAATAAAAGAAATAATAGGACAGGGACAGTAGGCACATTGGTGCACTTATACAAGCCCCCTACAGACCTCTTAGAAAAAGGGGGAGGTCAATAATAAACAGCCTAAGGTTAAAATTTTTGGGGTTTGGGGAAGAAACCACAGAGTCAGGTAGAGTATTCCAGACATTGACCACTCTGTTGCTGAAGTCATATTTCCTGCGGTTAACCTTTGTATCTATTGTGTGCTCTTGTGTTGTTATGGTTGAAACTGAAATATTCATTGACAGGTAGGACATTGCAGTGTATGATTTTATATACATACTTAGATCTGACCGAAGACAGTGTAATTCAAGGTTTTCTAGGTCTAGAATTTCAAGTCTGATGGCATAAGGTATTCTACAACGAGTAGAGAAGTGGAGAACTCTTCTTGTGAAATATTTCTGGACTTTCTCAACTGTGCTAAAGCCCATGTCACACAGCACCAGTGGATGGAAAGAGGATGTAAAACGGAGAGAAACACTTGCCATCCGTTGGTTAACGCGATGCATCCGTTCTGTACTCACTGCGTCCGTTTTTCATACTCTCTATCCATCCAGCATCCGTCTACTGACATTTCATCCGCTCAAAAGGTTTTGAGCTGCACAGAACTTTTTGAGCAGATAAAGTATCCAACACGTCCGTTATACATCCGCTATGCATACGGGGAACATCTGTTATACGTCCGTCGTCATCTGTTACACATCCGCTATATCCGCTAGGCATCCGCTGCGCATCCGCGCAACTCACATCTGCTCCAGCAGAAAACGGACACAGGGAGGAAGCGAAACGGATGTGGAACGGACACAAAGCGTTAGTAGCACGGACAGAGAAAGGATGAAAGTGGATGCAGCTCGCATGTAAAGCATTAAAACGGAAAAAACGTTCATATAGCGGACGTATCTCGGATATTTAGGATATCTGCAGGATGTCTAGAGGATGCAAAAGGACACCTAGCGGAAAACCTATATTTCCTATAAAAAAGGGGGAGAAATCACCTGGATCTCACTTTCAGTCCAGCAGCCCTGCTGTGCAGACCTCTTCAGCCTTCATCTTGCTCTTGCTCTTCCACAGCATCGAGTCATCTCCACCATGGATCATCGCACACTCCTTTTGGTAGCCACCATCGTTCTACAACAGTGCAAATCCCTCTACAGGCTCTGTCACCTGTTCTACAGGAAGAAAAGGAGACGGCCAAGAAGCGTCTGGGTCTGCAGATGGATCACCAGAAGAGTGGAGTATGGACTGTACAACAAGCTGTTGGTGGAGCTGAGGAACGAAGACCCTCATGCATTCCAGAACTTCATGAGGATGCGTCCAACCATGTTTGACGAAGTTGTGGAGCGGCTGAGACCCGGGTTGACCAAGGCAAACACCAACTTCCGGCCCAGCCTGGACCCTGGGCTCAAGGTGGCACTGACTCTGTGCCACCTGGCTTCAGGGACCACATACAGGAGCATGCAGTACACCTGGAGGGTGCCACAGAACACCATCAGCATTGTGGTCAGAGAAGTGGTGCAGACCATCATCGAAGAATACATGGAGGAGCTCCTCTAGTGCCCCTCCACTGAAGAAGGCTGGAAGAAAATTGCAGAGCAGTGGTATCAGAGGTGGAACTTCCCACACACTGTTGGAGCCATAGATGGGAAGCACGTGGCCTGCAAAGCTCCAGCCAAGTCAGGGTCCACTTATCACAACTACAAAGGCTTCTTCAGCATCTTCCTCTTCTCCATGGTCGATGCTGACAACAAGTTCATGTACATCAATGCTTCAGGCAACGGCTCATCTTCAGATGCCCAGGTATACAACGCCAGTCACCTCAAAGAGGGGCTGGAACGTAACCTCATCATGGGCTTCCCAGATCCAGACCCTCTGCCCAACGACACACAAGATGTGCTCTACTTCATCATGGGGGATGCCGCCTTCTCCCTCACAACCTACCTCATGAAGCCCTACAATTCCAGATACCTCACCCATGAAGGGAGGATCTTCAACTACAGGCTGTCCAGGGCAAGACAGGTGGTGGAGAACGCCTTTGGCATCCTGGCCAACAGATTCCTGGTACTTCTCACCACCATGCATCATCGCCCAGAGACTGTGAGGAACATCATGGAAGCTTGCTGCATCCTGCACAATCTCATGCGCACCCGCTACCCAGTCTTGCAGAACAGGCTCGTGGACCACCAACAAGGCAATGGGGACATGGAGCCTGGGGAATGGAGGCAAGGGCGAAACCTGATAGATACTGTGGGTGTGCAAGGCCCCAACAGAGCTTCACGTGAAGGGAAGAAGTAGCGCAACCTCCTGAAACACTGGTGCAACTCCCCAGCTAGAGCAGAGGAGTGGCAAGACAGAATGGTAGATGCTTAATGAATGCTTCCTTCAGCCTGTCTCATCACACTGATGAGATTGTGCCATGTATGTTGAGTGCCCCTACAATGAACAGGGCGTTTAATAAAGAGTTGTGTTTATGTTGAAATGTGTTGATGAATGATTAAATTGTTATTGATAATAAAAGGCCATATGTGTGGCGCCTGGGAGGGTGGACCATACAGTCCCACTATGCTTGCACTGGAGGTTTATCTATCTCACTGCTATCCTAACCCATCCCACAGCTATTACCCATACCATAAGTATCCCTGCCCATCCCACTGCTATCCTTACCCATCCCACAAGCATGCAAAGGCTTAAACCATTTCTAAAAGTTTCCACCAAGACTTTATTTACTAAAAGAACTGAACCAAGTGTGTGAAGCAAAGATAAACTTTATTAATAACAAACTGTAAAAGCAAAATGACCCAAGTAAAGTGTCCCAAGCAAAGATAAAGTCAACAGGTAGCAACCCAGTCTCTGGCACTCTTCTCAGTCACTCTGAGGTGTGCCCATAGTCTCAGGGGTGAAGGGTCCAGGTGCTGTGGAGGTGGCTGCTGCTGGAGTGCTGGTCTGAGGCGCCATTGGGGTGCCTGGCCCCGAGAGGACAACAGGGGATGGTGTGTGGAGGAAGCTCTCAGAGAGCTGGCTCAGTCCTGTGATGTTGAGAGCCCCTTCCTCCATGACATGGGGTGTCATTCCCAAGACCGATGACAGATGTTCTGAGGCCGGGCTTGGTTGTGGGGTGGAGGAAGGAGGAGTGTAGTGTGGCTGTCTGGTCTGCAGGTGAGCGAGATGAGGCATCGGTGGCATCTGTGGCGTCAGTGGCATCTGTGGCATCGGTGGCGTCGGTGGCATCGGTGGCATCGGTAGCACCAGTGGCGTACGATGAACCTGTGCCTGGACTGGGAAGGGCTGCCTGTGCTGCTGGAACTCCTGGTAGCCGTAGCCTTGGTAGGTGAGGGCCTGTGGAAAGCCTTGGAAGGGCTGTGACATCACCTGGGGTGGAGGAGCAGACCTGGACTGGGTCGGAGCAGGTTCAGCTGGGCCTGGAGGGTTGTGCAGAAGACCTGTGATCCTCTCTTTGATCACTTGGTACTGGGATTCGGACATGTCCATGAGGGTCTGGTTGATGTAGGTGAGGAAGGGCTTTCTGTTAGAGGATGGTATGTCGGTGTGTACCAGCTGAGAGAGGAGATCTACGCTGCTTTTGATGGTGTCCCTGATCTCCATCAGGACAGTGTGGTTCTATCCCTCCGGTCTGCCTCTCTGTCTGCTTTCTGTGGAGGTGGAGCTGGGGGTGGGGGTGGGTTGGTCTCTGGTGGCAGCGGCCTCTCCTTGCTCCAACTGTGTCAGGGTGTCCTCCACATGCTCCGCCATGGGGAGTGCAGCTGTCGGGGGGGTCTCCTTCGGGGGGTGCTCCACAGATACCTGCCTGGACACAGGAGCTGACTCTTGGCCAGAAGGGGACTAGCTCTCTGTGGGCTGCCTGAGAGAGAGGGTTGACAGAGGGGCTGCTCCTCGGTGGTGGACCTCACCCTCCAAGAAGCTCCACTTGGCCATCACGTAGGTCTCCCTGTCAGTGAGCTTGACCGCGGCCTGGCCAGACTTCTTGAGGTGCAGCTTCCCATACCAGGTGTGGGCTGGTCCACCACACCACCACCAGCAGCAGCAGCAGCAACAGCAAAAGCAGCACCAGCAGCACCAGCAGCAGCACCAGCAGTAGCAGCACCAGCAGCACCAGCAGCACCAGCAGCACCAGCAGCACCAGGAGCAGCACCAGCAGAGTAAGTACCAGCAGAAGCACCAGCACCAGGATCAGCACCAGCAGAGTAAGCACCAGCAGAAGCACCAGCACCAGGAGCAGCACCAGCAGAGTAAGCACCAGCAGAAGCACCAGCACCAGGAGCAGCACCAGCAGAAGCCCCAGCAGAAGCAGAGTCAGTGCCAGGGGGTGGGATGGTGGTCCTGTCCTTCTTGCCAGGGCTGGCATGAGTAGGCACAGGCTTCCTCTTCTTCCCCATGGTTGTTGGCTGGAGATGTGTCTGGCAGCAGATCTTTCCTCTGAATGGTGACCTGCTTGCGAGCTGCATCCTTTTATATCCGCAGGGCTGACACAATGCATCCTTCCCGCATGCGCAGTGAACGCTTTGCATCCGCTAGGCATCTGCTAGGCATCCGCTAGGCATCCGCTAGGCATCCGCTAGGCATCCGCTCTGCATCCGCTCCTTCCGCTGTGCGTCCGCTTCGCTGTTCTCCCCCAGAAGCCCTGCGGATGTGCCATCCACTTCCATCCGCTTCCATCCACTAGGCTTCCATGGAGCATCCGCTTAACATCCTCGCTACATCCTCTCCCCGTCTGTTCCTTTCTGTTCTTGTCCGCTCTGTTTATGCAAATTTGGGGCACTTTTGAGAGAG
Source organism: Laticauda colubrina (assembly GCA_015471245.1). Lineage (NCBI taxonomy): Eukaryota > Metazoa > Chordata > Lepidosauria > Squamata > Elapidae > Laticauda > Laticauda colubrina. The sequence continues at coordinate 5,162,041 of BLBF01000042.1, read as the reverse complement.
GATAACAACGGATGGAACATTTTCTCATCCGCTGTGTCCTTTTTACATACTTTTTGCATCCGTTGGCTGATGTGAAAGGGCCTTTATATCAGATACGTAATGTGGGTTCCAGACTGATGAGTTGTATTCGAGTATTGGTCTCGCAAATGTTTTGTATGCTCTAGTTAGTAGTGTGATATTAACAGAGAAAAAGCTACATAGGATTAGGTTAACAACTCTTAATGCCTCTCTGGCTATGTAGTTACAGTGGGCTCGAGCACTTTAGATCATTAGAGATGAGTATTCCAAGGTCCTTTACAGACCTTGGATCATCAACAAGATCTTGACTATTCAGCTTGTATTTTATTTTCTGATATTTTTTTTGCCAATATGTAAGACAGAGCATTTATTTGTTGAGATTTGAAGTTGCCATTTGTTTGACCATTTTGATACATAATTGAGGGTTTTTTTTGAAGGGTAGCAGTATTGTCTGTGGTTTTGAATAACTTTACATCATCAGCAAAGAGAATGAATTGCTCTTAATATGATCACAGAGGTCATTTATGTAGAGTATGAAGAGAGTTGGTCCTAGAACACTGCCTTGGGGGACACCACTATTGACAGGTACAGAATTTGATAGGACACTCCCAATTTTGACCACTTGTTGTCTGTTTGACAGGAATGCTTCTATCCAGTTATGCAGTTGTCCAGAGATATCATAAGGTTTTAGTTTTAGGAGTAGTTTGTCATGCACCACTGAATCAAAGTCTGCGTAGATTGCGTCAATTGCTTTGCCCTGATCAAGTTGTGTAGTCCATATGTTTTTGCTGTGTAAGAGTTGCAGATTACAGGATAGTTTTTTCCTGAAACCAAATTGTTTATTGGAGAGTAGGTTTGTCTCTAAGTGGAGGATAATGGATTGGTTAATAATTGATTCCATGACTTTATAGGAGACGCAGCAAAAGGAGATTGGTCTGTAATTTTCAACTAGGCTGGGGTCTCCCTTTTTGAAGATGGGGGTGACCGTGGCTTGTGACCATAGGTTAGGCAAGGAGCGGGTCCTGAAAGATTTTTCAAAGATTATGCTTAGAGGTTCAGCTATGGCAGTGGATGGCTTTTTTAAGAAGTAGGCACATATTCCATCTGATCCAATAGATAGAGATGGTTTTAGTTTGCGTAGTGCTTTTTCAGTATTGTCTTCTGTAAAATCAACATGTATTAGATCATTGTAGTTGCCTGTGGTTCAGCTAGGAAATACTGGGCATGATCCATTGCTATTTACAAATACTGAGCCGAAGAATATGTTAAAGATGTTGCCTTTAATGGTGTTGTTGTTGCAGTCTTTACCATTAGGTCCTATCAGGGGTGGGATGGACCTTGAGTCTTTTAGTTTGTTGTTTACAAAATTGTAAAAAGTGCAGGTGGAATTGGTGCATTGGAGGTTTTCCTCTTGTTTAATGTGATAATTGGTTCATTCAGTCTTTATCTGGTGGTATAAATTTTTATATCGGCTTTTAAAATTGGCAACATGACCAGATTTGTTTTTCCGCCAGAGTGATCTCTTTTTGGATTGAAGTTTCTTTATTGTTATGGGTAATCTGTTTTTTTGGGGGGGCGGGGGAGTTGTTGTTGGTACATATAGTTTGATGACTCTTTTGACTTCAAGTAAAAATGTGTTGTAATGGTCTTCAACAGTATTGCATCCAGTGAATAGAGATTGCCAATCAAGGGATGAGAGATCGTTGTCCATAAGATCATAGTTGCCTTTTTTGAAGTTATAATTGGGGATTACGTCATTGTGATGATTTTTGTCTGGGTGTATGTTGAGACAAAAGTCAATCATATTGTGGTCACTGCTGGAAAACGGTCCTTTAGTTTGTATTCTGTAAATTAAATTCAAACTATTGCACAAGATGAGATCAAGGCAGTTATTTAATCTAGTGTTGTTGGTTACTAGTTGTTCCAGTCCCAGATTTGTAACAGCATTGTAGAAAGTTGCATGTATGGGTTCAGTTGTACATTCATTTAGCGTACAGTCAATATGAGGTAGATTGAAGTCACCAAGAAAGATAAAAGCATGTGGGCAGGATGCTGCCCATGTTAGTAGTGTATTTAGCTTGTTTACATGTTCAATGTCAAAATCAGGTGCTCTGTAACATAGTAAGAATCGAAATATGATATTTAAGGATAGTTCACAGATGCTGGTCTCAGTAAGAGCAAGCTCCTGGGTAACTTGGATGTTCTTTAGATGTAAGGACTTTTTCTAGAAGATAGCAACACCACCTCCTCTACGAATTTCATGATCTGATTGGTACATTTAGTACGGTTGAAGGATTTAATTGTCCTGCTGGAGGTTCTTGCAAGACAGAGTAGATAGCTAAAGCATTTTAAATCTTTTATACCTACAAATATTTTCTCCTTTCAAGAAATCTTGCCAGCTTTTGAAAAATGAACAGAGGAGCCATGTCTGAACCAACCCCAAATGGTCAAGAGACACTATTAGCAATGTCTGAAGTTAGTCACCCATGCTCAGTACTGTCAGAATTGTTAGTAAACATTGCAGGTTTGATGCAGACTAGGGCTATGATGGAGCAGTTGATCCTTCCCCACTACTGGGAACTATACTGAGTTGCAGTATAGTCAAATGATAATTCAGACAACATTGGACATCATCATATTTCAACCCCAACCCTGCCCTGTTCCTACATGTATTGTGATGTTGCGCACAAAAAGGATGGAGCTTGTAGTGTGACAGCAAGATTTTATCCAAGGTTTTAATGCCCTAGACTCATCCTTCAGTTGATGGAAAACTACATTACTATGAAATTTGCTGTCTCAATTACTCATTCACTCTATTGCCTCTTTATCAAGTTGTCAAAAATTCCTGATTTTCCTCCATAATTGGCAACAAAACCCACAGTTTTGTAGACTATAAGAATGCCCATGGAAAGAATATAGGGAAAATTATTATTTTAATACTGGTATAGCTAAGGATGACTTAGGTCTAGCTTATTGTTCATGAGCTGAAGATGACATCATGGGGATATGGCAAAGAAATATCTTTGTGGAAGTCTATTATAAGTTGGCAAAGGCCTTTAGTAACTCTGGTGGGCTCAGGGCTATATCAGAAGACATAGAAATCAATTTCTTCTCCCTGTATAATTCAACCATGCATCTAGCAATTCAATTTATCTTAGTCAAGATGATAAGAGCTTCTGATTATAAAGGTTTTTACAGTATAATGGTTTGTATATGCGGATCTCTTCAAGCTTACACCCCATTGGTGGTTCCACTCCTACAATGCTAAATCATGCAGCTAATGAACTTTATGACACGATTTAATGGCTAGGGAGTTTTCTCTTTCTCAAAAGCCTGGAACTAGTGGTTATATAATACAAGTGGCTGGAAGGACATTTAGTTAGACAACACAAAGTATTTCTTAACACAATGCATAAATAATCTGAAATTTTCATTACCACATCAAGTGGTAATTGCCACTAATTTGCATTATTTAAAAAAAGAATTGGATAAATTTGTGGAAAAAGGATTCATTAAGAGCTATTAATGTTTAGGTTAGCTTCCTGCTTTGAAGAACATACTCTTTCACACAAAATTCTTCACTCTCACTCCTGCAGTATTTCCAAGTTAAATTCTACAACTAATCAGAAAAAGTATGAGTACAAACACCTTCAAAATCTATTTATGCACATCAGCTTTGTTTATAATTTTGATGTCCACACATTTTCAAATTACTGCAGTTAAAAAAATACTGCTCTAAATTCTAAACATTGCAAAAGAATAACTGTGGGTGAAGGATATGTCTCTTTTCTTGTGGGCATCCCAGAGATTGCTGGTTGACCACTATCAGTAGCACTCAGTTGGGCCTTGACCTGAACCAATATAATTATTCTTATGTAATATTTTTTGGCCTGAGGAAGGAGCAACCCCTTAATTATTATTTTGACTTCTGAAGTTAAAGGAGCCTAGAGATACCATCAACAGAGAGTTGAAAGTTCATTTTTAGCAATTTCAGGGGCTTTGGAGTAGTTTTAAACTTGCATTACATGGATCTTTAAGTAGCAAAATACTGCTAAATATTACACACACACACCCTTCCAAAAAAATCCCTACATTGTTGTTGGAAGTTGAAGCATTATGTGTACAAGGGAGAGCTTTCTCAAGAGTAGAAATCTAACCAAGATCAGATTCACATTTATTGCACAGAGGCATCAATATTGGTCCTTGGCTGGATTCAGATGCTATGACTGTTTCATATTCTACAAAGCATCCATAAACTTCATTGTTTTGGAGGAAAGCTAATGTTGTATCATGATGACCAGAACTGGATGCAGTATTCCAAGTTTGATCTCACCAAGGCTGTACCTAGCAATGCAATTCAAGTGATCTTGATACAATTCCTCTGTTGATGCAGCCTAGGACTGCACTAGCTTTTTTGGCAGCTGCCAAAATTTCCCAACACAAAGGAACACAATTGTTGTCACTTCCCAAGGAGTAGGAACAAAGATGGTGCAGCCTCTGCTGAACATGCCCTTGGCCTCAAATTAGGGCTAAGGTGCAGCCATCCAGTGGCCTGCTACACCTGATGACAGAGCTGCACATTCTCCCCATCCAGAGAAGCAAGGTGAGATCAGCAAGGTGTTGCACTATGTCCATTGCTCATACAGCAGAGGAGTATTAAAATCAGCAGCACTTGCAGGCAGTGCAAACGGCAACAACATTTTGGTTTTAAATGCAGGAATTGGGAGAAAATGAACACAATGTAATGGAATGTCTTACATACCTTGGGAATGAGAAGGAGCAAGATTGCTAAAGGAATAATTTTTAAAAATCACTGTTGTAGAAAATATTTCCTGAGTTCCAGGGAGAAGAGAAACATGAGAAAGAGGTGCAAATCAACTTTTGCTTGAATTATGCTAGGTCTAATCTGAGCTGGAGAACTGCTTCAACTGGCCTTCTGATTCTGTCAGCTGTGGAGTCCTTGGTGCTCTCTGAGCTCTGTTTTATTATTATTGTTATTACCTTTATTGTCAGAGTACAACATGTGAACAATGAGATTGGCTGAGCCTCCCTTTGTGCATCCCTCACCCCAACAAAACTCACAGTGAGGACAGAAGTCCCTAACCCAGTCCCAATCTTATTACACTATGTGACCTTGTTGCACAATGTGCCGGTCCTACAAATCTATCATATTATGTTGGCATGAAGTTATTTTTCTTGCGGATATTTCATTACTTGACTGGGTAATATCATTAGTGCCATTGAGGATGTTACTTAGTTGGCTAATGGAATATTTGTGAGCAAATAATCGAGCTCAGAGAGCACCAAGGACTCCATACTTCCACCCTGAGCTACAAATAGCAATAGCAATAGCATTTAGACTTATGTACCACTTCACAGTGCTTTACAGCCCTCTCTAAGTGGTTTACAGAGTCAGCATATTGCCCCCCAACAATCTGGGCTCTCATTTTACCAACCTCGGAAGGATGGAAGGCTGAGTCAACCTTGAGCCTGGTGGATTCAAACTGCCAAATTGCAGGCAGCCAGCAGCTGACAGTCAGTAGAAATAGCCTGAAGTGCTACATTCTAACCACTGGACCACTGTAGCTCAGAATATTCTCTTCTGTGGGATTGTGACAATTTTTGCCCTCCTGGCAAGAAAAATCTTTCCGGGAATCCCAGGAGGCTCTTATTGGTGTGCCTACCCAACAGGGCTCAACCTACAGCCAACTTCTCTCTTTGCCTTGCTATACATTCCACGATCTTATAACATTTTGATGTAGATGTGATGGTATGTGGGAGTGACCTTGGAAGACAAAAGGAAGACCTACCCCCAGCCTGATAAGGGTTTTCAGAAGGAATACTCTCTAGTTTTCCAAAGGCTAAAAAGAGAGAAGGGGAGGAATACTCTAACTCATTCTAGATTTTGTGTAATGTAATCTTACAATAAAGAAAGTTTCTGATTGGGTTCCTTGTCAAGATTATCTTCAAAGACTAATATCAACCCGTTTTATACAGAGATAAATTTTAAGCTCAACAGGGCAGAGCAAACAAATGAGAGCAAGTTTTAGAAACTGTGGCAGAGGGAACACCTTGATGCTCTTTGATGATCAGACGCTGAGCTATAAGAACAACAGTGAAGAAATGGGTTAGACACAACACAGCAGCCTAAACAGGAAAGCTTTAAACAATGTTTGTCGTCAGAGTCTGAGCTCTAAAAGTCTTAATCTCTTCAGTGGCATTGAAAAACTCTAGTAATGCTGAGGAGTGAACAGTGAGAAACAAGAGATGGGGGAAATATGAAAGTAGGCTTGTCCGTTTCTAAAACACCAACTGGCCATGGGTGAAACAAAGGAAAGTAAGACATTTTTCTCACAGCAGCATCAAATATAATAAAAATAATGCAGGGCAGGACAGAAGAAATATAATATAGTATTTCCATAACAGAGAGCCCCACGCTAAAGCAGTGACGAAGAGGGCTGTTCAAAGCCCATAAACTTGGTCTAAAATTCCAATCTAAATTCACATGGTTCCATCACAGATGTTTTATAATTAGCATATTGCAGGGGATATTGGTTATATTGCCCACAGAGAAATGTCCATAAAAGAGGGATGGCCCCATATCCATTTTTTGTCATGAGCCAGAGGTCCTATATTTATAGTTCCTTTTCTCTGTTTTCATTACACACATAAAAGAAACAAAACAAGCATATCCAGAGTGCTATATATGGGCCAAAGACATCATATATTATACAGCTAGTCCTTGACTGATCACACAATGGGAACCAGAATTTTAGTTGTAAGTTATGTTGGTTGTAAGTTGAGGCACCTACATGACCACACCCAATTTTATCATGATTTGTATGGCAGTCATTAAATGAATCATATTAAATGAATCTATTTTCTGAATGGGTTGGGATTTTTTTTGGCCATAAATTGGCACAAAACAACATTGCCAATTGCAATCATGCAACCTCAGGACACTGCAACCAGTCACAAATGTGATCTGGTTACCAAGTGCCTGAAATGCAGTGTGACTGAGGAGAGGAGCGGCAGCATATAACATTTTAAGACAGAAGAAGTGCTTTATTAGCTTTCAAAAAGAGAGTCCCTCCTTGAGGGAGATGGGAGCTCTAGAAATGTGAAATATAAACAAAGAAACCCTTTCTGAGACTGTCATAACTCCAAAAAGTCGTTAAACAACAAACAATCAGTTGTAAGTCAAGCGCTACCTGTACTGTGTTTTTACTGAACACTGTACCTCACTGGAGCTCATCCTCTTGCCAACAGCTGATGATGAACAACTATATAAACCATTGATGTGCGCTTACTCTTCCTTCCAGATCATTGTCAGGACAACTGGCGTGGTGACACAATGTTGTCTGGGCCATCAGGAGCATCTTCCTTGCTCCTCAGCATTGGTGGTCAATTATTATACCCTTGGTTATATAACCATCTCTTCTCAGAAATCATCTTGTCATATCTGAATTGATGGCGAAAAAAAATGTAGAAATGAAAAGCCGCTATGAGGAACTCAAGCATCATAAAGATGATTAACTCAGCGATGCATGGAAATGGGATATAGATCCTATAACGCTGTATCAAAAAAGGTTTCCAAGTGACTGGCTTTACTGTATGGAAGCTGCACTGACTCACAAGTCAGGAAATCTTCAGCACTATCTGGGTATTCTGTGCACTGTTGTAGTTACTGCTTAGATGACAACCTGCTTGGAGACAAAGTTCAACACCCCCAAAATGGCTCTGGTAACCCCCTGTTGGGAAAGCATGAACTCCTAGGATTGTCTCAAAGGTGCTTTTCAAAAGGCAATGGGAATTTCTTGGTTCTTTCCTTGAAAACATTTTGCTTGTCATCCAAGAAGATTCTTCAATTGTGACTGAATGATGGTGAATAGATTTATTTTCTTCGCAGCCATCTGATTGTTAGCACTCTGAATGTCAGCTGTTTGCTCCCTCTGACCGACCTTCAGAATGCTAAAGATCAGATGACTGTGAAGAATATAAATCCTTCTATTCCCAACCAATCAGAAAAGAAGAAACTTCTTGGATTAGATGCTAAATGTTTGCAAAGAAAAAAACCAAAAAACCAAAAAAGTCTAGTTGCCTTTGGAAAAGCACCTTTGGGATAATCATGACCTGAATGATTGAGAGAGACAATTCCTAGGATCATTCCTTTCCTTTTCCAGATAAACACCAGAATGCGTAGACTATCTGAAAGACTACAAATAGGCATGTTCTTTGGGGCAGTGAGTATGTTCAGCATTATGAGAACATGCTGTGGGCTCTGTCACAAAATAATTTCCATGGGGGGTCTTGTACAGTCCAGAGGTGGTATTCAGCTGGTTCTGACCAGTTCTGGAGAACCGGTAGCAGAAATCTTGAGTAGTTCAGAGAACCAGCAAATATCACCTCTGACTGGCCCTGCCTCCATCTATTCTCTGCCTCCCAAGTACCAGCTGATTGGCTGGGTCTTCTTTTGTTGCCCTGCAACAGGAGAATGGAGCTGGAAAGCAGGTTAGTAGTGTGGGAAGGGAATAGGATTTTACAGTTTATCCTTCCCCTGGAGTGGGATGGAAATGGAGATTTTACAGTATCCTTCCCCTGCCACTCCCACAATTCAAGCCACGCCCACCAAGCCATGCCCACAGAACTGGTAGTAAAAAAATTGAATCCCACCACTGGTACAGTCATAAGAAAATGAATAGAACCGAAAAAATACTGTCTTTATTTTTAAAAAATTACCAGAAGACAAACTGGAGATACAATTCTTCAACACTCAGTCTAATTCTTCAAGATGCCCCGTTTGCACGCTAATTTACTTTTAGACTTTTGCTGCACAGGTAGAAAGACTTCTGAATACTTATATTTTCTGTACCAATTACAGTTGGTATACATGCAGCATGTCAGCTTCCTATTAAAAATCATAAGAGGGTTATATTTTAAAAATCTGGTGGGAATGTAAATCTTCTACATATTATAGACTCTTATTTATTCTCAACTCAAGACTCTACAGTTTCCTCCTTGGTCTTAGTTTATTCCTTTCTCTGTGTGCTATTGTGTCCTCAAGAAATCTGAAAGGCATTGCCCTTACTGCATTTTTGTGCTAGAGAAATTGTTATCCATAGATAGGAAGATGGTAGATAGATGATAGATAGATATAGATAAAAAACATCTCAGTAAATATATATACATTAAACTTATCCTCCAACTTTTCTCACAGAAGCATTCTCATGTAACATTCTTCAGCATAACTACCCTTTGACTTAGCTTAAAATGAAAAATTGTGACCAGCTAAAACTGACTCAATAAATTTCCATGGCTGAAATCAGATCTCCACCCACAGTGTTTTGTTCGGAAAAACACGAGGTAGACCGGGTTCCAACAATGAAAAGTCTTTATTTACAAGAGTCAGTAAAACGGAACGGTTGGCCGACTTAGCGGCAGCCTTTTATACAGGCTAGCCTGCCGGCTTGTAACCAATGGCAGCTGATCGAATTTGCCGCCTTTTTTACTTTATTTGGATTGGTTCTTAGTGAACCAATCCAATGCTTACTTTAGTTGACCAATCAGATTTGCATGTTTTGGAGTAACCCAATTTGCATACAGAACACCCCTCCCCCCTTGGTTCAGTCCTACGTGGTGATGTAGTCGCGCAGGTAGGCGGGGCTTTTCCTGACTCGACTGGACCTGCGCAGTTCAGTTTCGGCAGAGACTCCGACCTGTTCGGATGGGGCTGCTGTGTTGTCCGTCCTTCTCTCTGGAACCATCTGGAAGGGTGAGTCAGCCATTCTGCCGCCTGAGTTTCTTAGGCCGGTGGTTTTGCCGCTCCCTCCCATTTCCTCCGGGCAGGTCGAGCTGGCCTGGCTGTCCCCTTCCGATGGGCTCTTCACGCAAGTCTCTTCAAACAGTGAGTCTTTTATTTGCTCTTTTTGTTTGTTAGTCTGTTTGGTTTTTGTTTGTATCGGTTCTTTATTGGTTTCTCGCATTCCCCCCCCCCCTTTGGTTTGTCCATCACCGCCTTTTTCTATGTTTGGGTGTATGTCTGTATTTCGTTCTATGTTTCGGGAACGGAGCTGGTCTATGTGCCGCTTCCATTCCCTGCCATCGTCAATTGTTAACCGGAAGGATTTGGGGCTGGTTATTTGCGTTATTTGTCCTGGTAGCCAAACAGGGTCCCCGGTGAAGTTTTTGGCGTAAACCAACTCGCCTACTTCAAATTTCCTAAATCGTGTGGAGGAGTCGGGGGGGTTTTCTGGCGTAAAATTTGGGTGCAACCTATCCAGGTGTGATCTTAATTTCCTCCCCATGAGCAATTCTGCTGGGGATTTGTTGGTCGTGGTACTGGGCGTTATGTGTTGGAGAGTGAGCAATCGGTTTATTTTCTGTTGGACATCACCGGTGTCCATTTTTCCTAATCCCTCTTTGGTAAACCAGACCATTCTCTCTGCCCTGCCATTTGCGGCCGGGTGAGCCGGCGCGGTTAGGGCATGTCTGATGCCTAGGGAGGCTAGGTATTGTTCGAAGTGTAGGCTGGTTAGCTGTGGCCCATTATCTGATACGAGGACATCTGGTAGACCATGGGTGGCAAAAAGGTTGTCTAGTTGTTTGATTACAGTTTCTGTTGTCATTGATGGCATGATTTTTACTTCTAGCCAATTCGAATAGGCATCAACGACAATCAGAAATGTATGCCCCTTGGTAGGACCCGCGAAATCGATGTGGATTCTTGACCAAGGGCCTCGCGGGGTTTCCCAGTCTCTAATGGGCACGTTAGGCAGGGACGGTCTAATTCCCTGGCACTTGTTGCACGAGCTTACCCAATATTCTATGTCCTTATCAATACCCGGCCACCAAACATAACTTCTTGCAAGGAAATTCATTTTCACAATTCCCGGGTGCCCTTCATGTAACATCCCAAGTACCCTGGGTTGTAGTTTGTTAGGAATGACTACCCGATCACCCCACAATAAACACCCTTTTTGAATCGAAAGTTCAGTCTGTCTGGTCCGGAAAGGTTTAAAGTTTTCAGTTTTTTGGTTTTCCGGCCAGCCTTTACCTACCCAGCTGAGGATGCGGGAAGTCACTGAGTCTTTTGCGGTGGCTCTGGCGACATCATAAGCAGATATGGGTAGATCGGGACAAGTCTCTATTTGTAATGCTGCCATCGCTGGTGCCGGGTCTTCCTCGGTTTCTGGTAAGGGTGCTCTGCTCAAAGCGTCCGCATGGGAAATTTGTTTCCCTGGTCGATGTGTCAGAGTGTAGGAGTAGGCTGCTAGGAACTCTGACCATCTAGTCATTCTTGGAGAAAGGATATTTGGTGTTGGCTTGTTTCCCGCCAAAATTCCCATTAGTGGTTTGTGGTCTGTTATAATTTGAAAAGTCCGCCCGTAGAGGTACTCGTGGAAGCGTTTCACTCCAGCGACAATTGCTAGAGCTTCTCTGTCGAGTTGGCTGTAGTTCCTCTCGATTTTAGACAAGGTCCTTGAGTAGTGGGCGACAGGTGCCTCTCTGCCATCAGGCAGTTGGTGGCTCAGGATGGCACCGACTCCAAATGGCGAAGCGTCGCAGGTCACCCTCAATGGCAGTGTGTCACTAAATTGAATGAGAACGTTTGTTGATGTTAGCAATTTTTTAATTTTCTGGAAGGAATTCTTCTCTCTATAACCCCAAGTCCAAATTGCTTTCTTGTCCAATAGATGGTGCAATGGTTCTGCTATTGTGGCTTTATTTGGTAGGAATACATTATAAAAATTTATCAGTCCAAGAAATGCTTGTAGTTCGGCTTTGTTTCTTGGTTCTGGTGCTTCATTGATGGCTTTAATTTTCTTGTCTGTAGGGTGTATACCCTCTCCATCTATTAAATAGCCCAGGAATTCGACGCTATTCTTAACTAGGCAACACTTTTCTCTTTTCACTTTGAGGCCAGATTCTCTAAACTTAGTTAGTACTTCTTTGAGTCTTTTTTTAAATTGGGTTTCATCTTTGGCTGAGATCAGGAAGTCGTCAAAGTATGGTACGACTCCTTGAATGCCATTTAGGAGGCGTTCCATTAGACTCTGGAAAACGCCTGGGGCTACACTTACTCCAAATTGCAGTCGGTGACATTTGAATGTGCCCTTATGGGTAACTATAGTCTGTGCTTCCTCAGTTTCTGGGTCCACTGGGAGCTGTTGGTAAGCTTGTGCTAGGTCGAGTTTAGCAAAAACCTTTCCTTTTCCCAGGGAGTGAAGCAAATGCTGGACTACTGGCACCGGGTATGCGCTTGGTTGTAATGCGTGGTTCAAGGTAGCCTTATAGTCACCACAGATTCTAACAGACCCGTCGGGTTTGATAGGTATGACTATAGGCGTTTCCCACTTGGCATGGTCCACAGGTTCTAATACCCCTTGGGCTATGAATTTGTCTAGCTGTTCCTTTATTTTTGCCTTTAGTGCAAAAGGAACTCGTCTGGCTTTTATTCTTCATGGGGCTATTTGGGGGTTTAAACTGAAAGAAATGGGATTTCCCCGATACTTGCCAAGTGAGCCGTCAAAAACGTCCTGGAATTCCTGGATGAGGTCTTCTTCCCAGCCAGTTGCAGTCACTCGATCGATCCCGGTCAACCCGATGCCCAATGGTGCGAACCATTCGATGCCCCGGAGACTTGGTCTGTCTCTGTCAACTATGGTCAGCGGTAGCACTTTGACGTGTTCTTTGTAGGTAACTCGGAAATGTCCCATGCCGACTACAGGGATTTGGTTTCCCTGGTAGTCCTTGAGAGTTAGGTGCTGCTTCTTTAGTTCTTTGGTTTTGATATCTGGGACTAGCTGTTTTATTGTGTCCCACGATACCATAGAGAGAAAGGACCCCGAATCTACTTCCATCTTGCAGGGCTTCCCTTCGATTTCTACAATGACTTTAACTTTCTTCCCACTTTCCGTCTGAGCGCTCTTTATAATGACAGTTTGGTGTGTATTGGCTCGCTTCTCTTGTTGCCACTTTCTCTCAGCTCGTTTAGGCTCAGCTCGTGTTGGGGAATTTCTGCGTCTCGTTGGGCTGTAGTATTTTTTGTTTCTGCAGACTTTTTCGATATGCCCTCGTTTCTTGCAGACCCTGCAGATGGCATCGAGAAATCTGCATTCGGCTCGGGGATGGTTTCCTCCGCAGCCAGCGCATTTCCGCCAATTTCTTCTTTCGCGCTCTTTTCTGTTAGTGTATAGGCGGTGGACCTCGTCGTCTTCTTCGCTATTGTCAGGTGTTTCGCCATACTCTTCATAATGCGTGGTGGTGGTAGATTGTTTTTTGTTTTTGGTTGGGTTCATTTCATCACTATGCATGTTCATTTTCTTCATAGTGACAGCTGATTTTTTCGCGGCTTCGGCGGCTGTGGCTTCCTTGATAGCTTTGGCTACACTGATGTTGGGTTTGTTGAGTAATTTACTCTGTGTGGTCGAGTCTCTCAACCCCAACACCACTCGATCCCTCATTGCCTCGTCGAGGTTTGAGAATTCACATTCACCACCTATTTGTCGAAGTGCAGCAACGAAATCGGCGACGGTCTCTCCCTCTCTCTGGTCTCTCCTGTAGAATTCGTGTCACTTTATTAAGTTTGACACCATCGGAGCGTAGTGTGCTTTGAGAATTCGTTGCAATTCTGGCCACGTTAGTTGTTTGACATCTTGGGGCTTTGCTAGAGCCTTTGCCATCTTGAAAACCGTTGGCTCACAGTGTGTTAGGAACACAGCTCTCTTACGTTGCTCTGAAATTCCTTCCATTTCATTGCTTTCCAGATACATTTGGAAGCGATCTGCATAGGAATCCCAATCCTCTTCGTTGGGGTTGAAGGGTGCGGGGCGGTGCGTTGTTTCCAGGCATCTTTGTTGTCATCTGGGCTTCTTATCACCGCGTGCAGTTTTCGTGTTCAGGATGATCCCACCCTCGTCTCCAGTGTTTTGTTCGGAAAAACACGAGGTAGACCGGGTTCCAACAACGAAAAGTCTTTATTTACAGGAGTCAGTAAAACGGAACGGTTGGCCGACTTAGCAGCAGCCTTTTATACAGGCTAGCCTGCCGGCTTGTAACCAATGGCAGCTGATCGAATTTGCCGCCTTTTTTACTTTATTTGGATTGGTTCTTAGTGAACCAATCCAATGCTTACTTTAGTTGACCAATCATATTTGCATGTTTTGGAGTAACCCAATTTGCATACAGAACACACAGGCTTTGGGATAGAGTGACATGTGAACCTGTCTTGAAGTTTTAAGTATTTTTATGTATTTTGGTTTTCTTTGGGTGCTTTCAACTCTGTCCGTTGCCCAGAATTTCATGATAAGGGAGAGAGAGAGATCTAATTAGTTTTTTTTTAAAAAAATCAAATAAGTAACCAAATCTAGCCTTCTCTATCTTTGCCCAAATATTATGTAGTCTATCACACTCACACTTTAAAATCAGTAAGGGCCTTCACTGCTGTGGTTTACTTCAGCCCCGTTCTGGTATACTGGTAGCGCCGAAGATCGGCTGGCAGAGAACTGATTTGCTCTGAGCCTCTCTGATGCTCTGTAGTTGGGCCCACTCACCGGTCCCTGCTCTTAGGTCCTTTTAACCTCTCATCTGTTTGGCACAGCAGAGCAGATTGCTGTGCTAAACAGCTGAGAGGTCCAGTAGCTTAGTTTTTATTGTTTTAACGTGTGCGCAAAGCACACATTTGGTGCATGTGAGTTGGGTGAGGTGCACAATCCCACACCTGCAGCCATGCCCACTAAGCCACTCCCACAGAAACAGTGGTGAGAACTGCTGAATCCCACCACTGCTTTACTTCCTTCGAAGGTGCCCAGAAAGTATAACTTCTCAAGGAAAGCTCTTCACTTTAGGGTAACATTTCCAACTGGATATCTTGCTGATTGCTGAAAGGCAGAGAAAAACTGTAACACCAAAAACTGTTTTGCTGGTTTTGCAATGCCGGGTCGAGATTCTGCCGTTTCCCTGTGGGTGTCCTTGGGAGTAGGTAGCAGAATGCTGAGAATTCTGCAAAAATCAAGCTGCACAAAGCAGCTCTTTGATTAAATCACAAGCCTCATTGTTAAATAATTGGGGAAGGAAGCACCCCAGGGCTTTGTTGGCTGCATTATTGCCAGATAATGCATCCAGTTGCCTGGCTTTCCACATCAAACATATCAGATAATTCCTGTTATTCTCCCAAGTGACATGGATAGAATTTAGGCAAGCATACAGATTACAAATAATCAGAGATGTAAGGGATCTTGTAGGACATCTAGTCCAACCCCCCCCCCAACACCATTTTTAAAGTAGTACTAATACTTTGCATGATTTTGATTCTATGCTTCTGCTGTATGACCAAGGATTGTCTTACCTTTTTTGGTTGCTGCCGCACACAGCTAACTCGTGTTTAAGTGATTGTCTACTAGAATTCCAAGGTCCTTCTCACAGTTATTATTTTTGAGCTAAATTTCACCTATTCTGTACTTGTACCCTTCCTTTTTCCTGCTTCCCCCCCCCCCACCCGTTTTTCAAGTTTCCTGTTTGAACAAGGAATACAGCTAGAAGACCTCCAAGGTCCCTTCCAACTCTATTATTCTGTTATTAGTAATTAAAAAATGGGCAGGATCAGAGTCACCTGCTGTTTCAGGCTGATATAGGCCTGCCCCTCCTCTCCAATACCTGATTACCCTTCCATGACCCCTTTCTACTGTTCTCTCTCAAAACAATTGAACTCAGTCATGCCATTCTGGTCAATATTGCACCGTGTAGTTTGTCTGCTCAACCAGCATGATATTATACCCTTTAGCACTGGAGTTGTTACTAATTTAGCACAAGGCTGAAATGATAAACCAGTAGAATGAAGCAGCCTTAAACCAACGCAATAGAATATCATACTATCCTAAAAAAAATAGCTGCAAATTGCAAATGTTCTACTTAAAGGGTGAAATCATGAATGCTTATTTTTCTGATGTTCTGGAGAGACAAAACCCCAGCTGAGAAATAATCCAAGACTGGCTTGTTCCAGTTTAAAACTTAGCAAGAGAATCCAAGGAATTCAAAACAGCATATAGAAATGATAATTTCCTGTTTGCCACGAAGAGGCCATCAAGCAACAGCATTTTCCCCCACTGGATGGTGAATCCTGGGATTGAAGTCCACACTTTATTCTGGGATTAAATTTGCCAGGTTTGAGAAATACCCCTTTATACAGCCCTTATGATCAATTTGATGAAGTGGTTCAGCCACGCTTCTTTATTTCAAGTAGACACTTTAATTTCCTTTGCTCTTCTTAATATGTTTTTGGTTTTTACACCTTTAATATTCTGTAAGGCAAGAAAGAAATTAGAAGACAAAGTAATGACACAGAACAAGAGCTCTCCACATTGTCATAGTTTATGTATAGCACTAAATTTATCAAAAGAGGAGTTGATATCACTATATGTAACTTAAATAAGATAAATTAGATAAGCTTTCCAAATTGATAGAATTTTTTTTCCCTCTGAAAAGCCAGTATTGAAATTTTAATGTTAACTTTCCTATAAGAGTAACTCACCATACATTAATATGCCAATTGTTCAACCCAACTGGCCTATAAGTTTCCATTTCTGAGCAATTATGGATTAGGTAGCCAAGTGTAAGAATTCAATAAGCTCATTTTTGTTCAATGTATTGTTATGTTCCTCAAAAAATACTTAATAGTCTCCATTTAGGAATTCATTCTAGTTTTTGTTTAGTTATTCTAACTTTTTGAATATCATCTTTCTCTTCTTAATTTAGATGGGGGAAATTAAGGCTCAAGATCAGTTAACCTTGCCTATCTTGCAGCCCACAATCCTCAAGGTGCAGCTGGATTCAGTTGATCAAACTCTTCAAACTTCTGAGTCTGAAGATTCAGCACAGCGAGTCTAATAGAAACAATTAGCAATGGACAAACAGTACAGAACCAGCTCTCCTGGATTTGATAGCTTATTATTTTAAACTCCTATATTTGTCTTTAATTAAACAAACCACCCAGCCTGTGCACAAGAACTCTTCCTCATGGCAGCATGAAATTGGTTCCTCCCTATCTGAACTCATAGAAAAGAATGCTAGCAAAATCACCCTGCCTTGATTGGTAAGGATTATTCTACCAATTAGGCTGAGATTGGTGTTGTCTTCAGAGTTTAATGTGGGACAAGTTTAAATAAAGTGAATTCACTAAGGCTTTGTTTACCCTTCCACCAAATGTTACCTGTGAGTAATTAAAAACAGCCATCAATAATTCTTCCTAGTGAGAGTTAGGCAGGAGACAAGTTTTGACAGACAGAAAGACCATTATTTTTTGCCATCTTTCAAAATATATTGGCAAAAAAAATTCAGAAAATAAAATACAAGCTGAATAGTCAAGACCTTTTTGATGACCTCAGCAAGGATCTTGGAGTACTCATCTTTAATGATCTAAGCCCATTGTAACTACATAGCCAAAAAGGCATTAAGAGTTATAAACCTAATCTTACGCAGCATTTTCTCTGGTAATATCACACAACTAACTAGAGCATACAGAACATGTGCTAGACCAATACTTGAATACAGCTCATCAGTCTGGAACCCGCATTACATATCGGATATTAATATAGTTGAGAAAGTCCAGAAATATTTCACAAGAAGAGTTCACCACTCTTCTACTCGTAGCAGAATACCTTATGCCACCAGACTTGAAATTTTAGACCTAGACAACCTAGAACTATGCCACCTCCTGTCCGATCTAAGTATAGTACATAAAATTATCTACTGCAATGTCCTACCTGTCAATAAATATTTCAGCTTCAACCATCGCAATACAAGAGCACACACTAGATACAAACTCAAGGTAAACTGCACCAAATTTGATTGCAGGAAATACGACTTCAGCAACAGAGTAGTCAATGTCTGGAATAGTTTATCTGACTCCGTGGTTTCTTCCCCAAACCCCAAAAACTTTAACCTTAGACTGTCTACTATTGAGCTCACCTCTTTCCTAAGAGGTCTGTAGGGGGCCAATGTTTCTTTTTTATTATTTTCCATTTCATGTTTTCATAACCATGTTTATACTTATGCCTGTTATCTAATACTTGCTTGACAAACAAACAAACAAACAAACAAATAAATAAATAAATAAATAAATAAATCTCTTTCCAAAATATCTGTCTGGCCCTTGATTGTTTGGTCTCCCTCTCACACACACACTTTTTCTCTCTAACTCTTTATTAGCCATATTTACCATTTCCTGAGTTGCAGGGAGGAAGTACTCCCATCTGGTAATTAGTCAGAATATTTCTGAACATGAGTCTAGCACTATCTAAGCCCTAAATCTTTGTCCTCAAATGACCAACTGATAGGTCACATTCACAAAGGAGTAGATTTCTTCCTGCTTCAGGTCATACTCATCGTCTTTACCAATGTCTGGTCAGACAGGCTAATTTTGAGCACATGGTCTCCAAAAGCAAGTGAGATATGTACAAAAACAAATGCACATGAGTAAAAATACCAATAAAGGAGAAATATCTGAAGAAGAGACTAAGGACATGAAGAGATGAAAAAAGGAAAGTAATGAAGAGGGAGACAAGGATGCCTGAAGAGACTGTAGTGGAGAGTTCTGAAAGTGGCAGATTTAGGAAAGGGTTGTTTGCTGACAATAAAGAATTCACTCTCTTTTATGCCCCCAAGACTATCAATTTAATTCAACCATTGTTCTGAAAGCATGCTAAACCCTTGTTTCTAAGGGGTCCAACACTTGTTTTGGAAAACACAAGTCTGATATTATATGGACAAATGCATCTGCAGAAGGCTGAAATCCAATATTTCTCCAGTCCAGCACAAAATAACCATTGAAGATAATCCACAGTGGCTGAAGGAGATAGGACATACCTGCCTAAATATGGCCAATGTGAAATGGGGAGGTCCTCCTTCCTTCCTCTTCCTCCTTCTCCTCCTCCTCTTCTTCCTTCTTTTTTCTTCTTCCATCCATATCATCAAAGAAGCATCCTAGAGCCTGTCCATGAAAAAATTCTGTAGAGTGGAAATGGATCACAGTAGTTTAAAACAGGAACATCTAAAGCCCCTGTCCCACTGCACCAACGGATGCAAAGAGGATGTAAAACGTTAAAAAAAGCTTGCCATCCATTGGAAAACGCTATGCATCCTTTGTGTACTCACTGCATACGTGTTTCATACACTCTATTCTTTGAGCATCCGTCCACTGAGATTTCATCTGCTCAAGAAGTTTTGACCTGCACAAAACTTTGTGAACAGATGAACTTTCCGCTGTGTACAATGTAAATCTGTGACATACGAGCAACAAATGTTCCATGTCCATTTATCATCTGTTAAATGTCCGCTGTATCCTCTCTGTATCCTCTGGGCATCCTCGCAACTCACATCCGCTGCAGCTGAAAACGGAAAGAGGGAGGAAACAAAAGGTACACGGAATGTCTACACAGCGTTAGTAGCACGGAAATAGAAAGGATGAGCAGTGAATGGTTTGCATCCTATATACATCTGCTAGGCTTCCTATGAACATCCGTTTAACATCTTGGCTACATACTACCCACGTCCGTTCTTTTCCGTTCTTTTCCGTTCTGTTTATGCAAATTTTTGCCACTTTTGGGAGCGGATGACAACGGATGGAGCCACCCCCGAAAATTTGCTCGTCCTTTTTGCATACGTTTTGCATCCTTCGGCCAGTGTGACCTAGCCTTAAAATATAACTTCAAATTGGTTCCAGTATACGTTGGGAGGGTAACACTATTATAATGTCATAAGTCCGTGCCATTAAAAATGGTTTGTACATCAGTTAAAGGAATGAGAATGAACCCTACAATCAGCTAGGAAATCCAATCCGCTTGGATTCCCTTAACTCTCAGGTCCAACCAATAGATCCATGTCATACAATGATGGCCAGGAATGTCTCAGTGTCAATATTCTAATTATGAAATTCCTTCCAATTACAGTTGAAGAGATGCCTGCTTTTTCAAGCAGGTGTAGGATAACAACTGACACAAAATGAAACTGCTTTTTAGATAGCATTATTTAAATGAACATTGTTTTAAAATTGTGTATTGTTATTGTCTTATTCAAGAGTAGAACTTTTATTATTATTAATATTCCTTTTTGTATTCCATTCTAGCTCCTTCAGGTCTAAGTATGTTGATGATTATCATCAACAGCAGCAGCAGCAGCAACAACAACAACCATAACAACAACTATATGTGTGCACTCTTAACCTCTGATCTTCTGCATCTCAAACGTCCTGAAGGAAATCTAACTAGTTCCTGGATACTTACTCCATCTCCCCTAAAGAAGTCACAATTCTTACTAAGGCCATTCATATGAATTTTGCAGTTTCTTTGCTTTCTCATTTATTTTCACCTCTTCTCATTACTGTTTTCTGCAGTATTCAAGGAGGTGGTACTTCAGACTGTCCCTTGGCTCCAACCTCCTGCAGCCTCCTCCTCCTCCTGGGAAACTGAAATATTAGAAGCATGTTTAACTAAACATCAAAGGAGTTGGGTAGTTCTCCCAATGAACATAGAAGGAGATAGGCAAAATAAATAATTACATATTTAGAAAAAAATGACAGAATGGAAAGTTGAAGGCTGTGTCCTATGAGATTTAGTTAACAGAAACAAGAGTAGAAGATAAAACTTGTGCACTATATATCTGCTTGATTAATTTGTTTATTTTGTCTGATTTGTTTTGTGCAAATCTATCACAACCAATAATGAAAATCTTGATTTCACCTTGTTCATTCAATAGAGGAATTACTCAAGACTAGTGGTTGTTATCATTGCCTTTGTGAGCAAAGTCTCAAATCAGGGTCCCCAAACAGCCTGGTTATAGGTATTATTCCTTATAATTTATCTGTTAGACTATTAAGGGCTATGTCTGCCCACTTGGCTGCTTCCATTAATTTCAGTGACATATGCACAGATTTTCCTGATTTTAGTCTCTGCTATGCTACAGTGCAGTAATAATGAATGCAAGAGGACTTAAAGCCCTGTCACACTGCCCAACGGATGCAAAACATTTGTAAAAAGGACACAGCGGACAAGAAAAATGTTCCATCCGTGGTTATCCGCTCTCAAAAGGGGCAAAACTTTGCATAACCAGAGCGGATAACACGGAAAGAAATGGACGGGGGGAGGACGCAGAGCAGATGGAAAACGGATGCAGAGCGGAAGCCTAGCGGATGGGAGCGGATGGCACATCCGCTAAGCTTCCGGGGAACCTCAGCAAAGCGGACACGGAATGGATACAGCGGATGCAGAGTGGACGCCGAGCGGATGAAGCGGATGCACAGCGGATGCACAGCGGATGAAGCGGATGCAGAGCGGAAGCCTAGCGGATGCACAGCGGAAGCCTAGCGGATGCCTAGCATTCAATGCACATGCGGGGAGGATGTATTGCATCAGCCCCACAGATATAAAGGGAAGCAGCTCGGAAGCAGGTCACCATTCAGAGGAAAGACCTGCATCCAGACACATCAAGTGCCTTGCCAGCCTGCCCTGTCTGCATGCCTTGCTGCAAGCCTTGCTGCCTGCCTTGCTGCCTGCCATCCTGCCAGCCTCCCTGCCAGCCTTGCTGTCTGCCTGCCTGCCAGCCTCCCTGCCAGGCTAGCTGTCTGCCAGCCTTGGTGCCTGCCTGCCTGCCAGCCTTGGTGCCTGCCTGCCTGCAAGCCTTCCTGCCAGCCTGCCTGCCTGCCAGCCTCCCTGCCAGCCAGTAACCCCACAACCATGGGGAAGAAGAGGAAGCCTCGGCCATCTGCTGCCAGCCCTGGCAAGAGGGACAGGGCCACCCTCCCGCCCCCTGGCCCTCACTCTGCTTCTGCTGGGGCTTCTGCTGCCCGGGCTTGATCTTTTGGTGCTGGGGCTTCTGCTGCTTCTGCTTCTGGAGGAGTTGATGATGCTGCTTCTGGCGGTGGTGCTTCTGCTGGTGCTTACTCTGCTG
>BLBF01000042.1:5107762-5124335 GCA_015471245.1 Laticauda colubrina | reverse complement strand
CCATCCCACAGGTATCTCAACCCATCCCACAAGCATGCAAAGGCTAAACCATTTCCAAATGTTTCCACCCAGACTTTTTAGAAAAAAATAATGAAGCAAGCGTGTGAAACAAAGATAAACTTTATTAATAACAACCTGAAAAGTAAACATGAACCAAGTCAAGTGTCCAAATAAAGTCCAAAAATATACAGGCAGCCAGTCTCTGCTACTCCGCTTGGTCACTCGGAGGTGTGTGCCCAGTCTAATTTTTAGGGTGCAGGTGCTCTGGAGGTGGGTGCTGCTGCTGTGCTGGTCTGAGGTGCTGATGGAATGCCTGGCCCCGAGAGGACAACAGGGGACGGTGTGTTCAGAAAGGTGTCGGACAGCTGGCTCATCCCCGCGATGCTGAGAGGTCCTTCCTCCATGCCATGGGGTGTCAGCCCCAGTACCGAGAACAGATGTACTGAGGCCGGGCTTGGCTGTGGGATGGAGGGAGGAGTAGTGTTGTGGGACTGCCTGCTGTGCAGCGAGCTGAGGAGTGGCGTGGCTGGCATCAATGTCGTCAGTGGCATCGTGGCATCGGTGGCATCGCTGGCATCAGTGGAACCGGTGGCAACGGTGCTGCCCGATGACTCTGTACCTGGCCTGGGAAGAGCTGCTGCCTGTGCTGCTGGACCTCCGGGTAGCTGTAACCCTGGTAGGTGAGGGGCTCTTGGAAGCCTTGGTATGGGAGGGACATCACCTGGGGTGGAGGAGCAGACCTAGACTGGGTGGTAGCAGGTGCCTCTGGGTCTGGAGGGTTGTTAAGCAGCATGCAGATCCTCTCCTTCACCAGCTGGTACTGGGGATCCGGCATCTCCTTGAGGGTCTGGTTTAAATAATTGAGGAAGGGCTTGCGGTTGGAGCAGGAGGAGTCGATGGGGACTAGCTGAGAGAGGAGACTTATGCTGGTGCGGATGGTGTCCCTGATCTCCACCAGGACCTTGTGGCTCTCCCCCTCCTGCGGTCTGGCTCTCTGCCTTCCTGTGGAGGCGGCGGTGTGGGTGGATGGGACTTCGGCAGCAATGGACTCGATGTTACCTTTCTCCCACCGCACCAGGGAGTCCTCATCGCTCTCCACCAAGCTTTCAACACCTGCCTGGGGGTTCACCGCCGTGGCACGCTCCCCCGAAACCTGCCTGGAGACAGGGACTGACTCTCGGCCGGAAGAGGACTGGGTCGCAGCAGGCTGCCTGAGAGTGAGGGTAGACAGATGAGCTCCTGGTGCTGCTCGGTGGCGGATCTCACCCTCCAGGAAGTTGCACCTGGCCATGACATAGTTCTCTCTGTCCGTCAGCTTGACGGCGGCCTGGCCAGATTTTTTGAGGTGCAGCTTCCCGTACCAGGTGTGCATATGTTTCCACCAGCCGAGTAGCACCTCCGAAGTGAAGCCCAGACTCTCCGCCCTCTCTCTCCAAGCAGCCTGCTTACGCTTGGTGTCCCTGTACAGCCGGTGTCCCTTCCGCCACAGATAGTCATTCTCTCTCAGCCACTCCAGCACCTCATCCTCGTGCGCCTCCTCAATAAAGTACTGCCTCCTCTCCCGTTGACGCGAACGACTCTTCCTCCCTCTGGCAGGGCCATATGGGCCCTCATCAGAGGGACTTCGAGGTTGTAGGGGCTGCTCCTCCACATCAACAGCAGCAGCAGCAGCAGCAGAATCATCATCATCAGAAACATCACCAGCAGGATCATAATCAGCAGCAGCAGCAGCAGCAGCAGCAGAATCACCAGCAGGATCAGAATCAGCAGCAGCAGCAGCAGCAGCAAGACCAGGATGAGCAGCAGCAGAGTCAGCACCAGCAGCAGGACCAGCAAGACCAGGAGCACGAGCAGAATGAGCAGGACCAGCAAGACCAGGAGCACGAGCAGAACGAGCAGGACCAGCAGGACCAGGAGCAGCTTCAGCAGAGTGCACAGCAGCAGCAGCAGCACCACCAGGAGCAGCTTCAGCAGAGTACGCAGCAGAAGCACCACTGCCAGGAGCAGCCACATCAGAAGCTCCAGCAAGAGAAGAGCGAGCCCAAGCAGCAGAAGCCCCAGCAGAAGCAGAGTCACGGACATGGGGCGGGAGGGTAGCCCTGTCCCTCTTGCCAGGGATGGCGGCAGGTTGCTGAGCCTTTCGCTTCTTCCCCATGGTTGTGGGGTTGCTGGCTGGCAGGAAGGCTGGCAGGAAGGCTTGCAGGCACCAAGGCTGGCAGGAAGCCTGGCACCAAGGCTGGCAGGAAGCCTGGCAGGAAGCCTGTTAAGAAGCCTGGCAGGAAGGCTGGCAGGAAAGCAGGCACCAAGGCTGGCAGGCAGACTGGCTGGCAGGGAGGCTGGAAGGCAGGCTGGCAGCAATGCTGGCAGGGAGGCTGGAAGGCAGGCTGGCAGGGAGGCTGGAAGGCAGGCTGGCAGGGAGGCTGGAAGGCAGGCTGGCAAGGAGGCTGCCCAGGAGGCTGGAAGGCAAGCTGGCAGCAAAGCTGGCAGGGAGGCTGGAATGCAGGCTGCCAGCAAGGCTGGAACGCAGGCTGGAAGGCAGGCTGGCAAGGAGGCTGCCCAGGAGGCTGGGAGGCAGGCTGGGAGGTAGGCTGGGAGGCAGGCTTGAAGGCAGGCTTGGAGGCAGGCATGCAGGCAGGGCAGGCAAGGAACTCGAAGTATCCAGCAGCAGGTCTTCCCTCGGAATGCTGGCCACGTACGAGCTGCTCCCTTTATATCCGGGGGGCTTGCGCAATGCATCCCCCCCACATGCGCAATTAACGCGCGACATCTGTTCCGCTTCCGCTGTGCATCTGCTAGGCTTCCGCTGTGCATCCGCTTCATCCGCTGTGCATCCGTTCTGCATCCGTTTTTTACATTCTGTGTCCACTCTCCTGAGACCCCCCCGAAGCCCTGTGAACGCGCCATCCGTTCTGCATCCGCTGTGCTTCCGTTCCACATCCGCTTTGCATCCTCCCTGCGTCCTCCCCGTGTCCGTTTCATCCGCTCCAATTATGCAAATTTTTGCCTCTTTTGAGCGCGGATACAATGGAAGGAACATTTTTCCCTTCCGTTGTGTCCTCTTTGCATCCGTTGGGCAGTGTCACATGGCCTTAAGCATGCATATGTACTCAGTACTTTGTTTGGGCCCCTTTTGCAGCAATTACTGCCTCAATGCGGCGTGGCATGGAAGCTATCAGCCTGTGGCACTGCTGAGGAGTTATGGATGACCAGGATGCTTCATTAGTGGCCTTCAGCTCTTCTGCATTGTTCGCTCTCATGTCTCTCATCTTTCTCTTGGCAAAGCTTGATTGCTGGCCAATCAAGCACAGTAATCCCACGGTCATTGAACCAAGTTTTGGTGCTTTTGGCAGTATGGACAGGTGCCAAGTCCTATTGGAAAATGAAGTCAGCATCCCCTTAAAGCTCATCTGTGGAAAGAAGCATGAAGTGCTGCAAAATCTCCTGGTAGATGGCTGCACTGACCCTGGACTTAATGAAACACAGTGGACCAACACCAGTAGATGACATGGCTCCCCAAATCAACACAGACTGTGGAAACTTCACACTGGACTTCAAGCATCTTGCAGTGTGTGCCTCTCCCTTCTTCCTCCAGACTCTGGGTCCTTGGTTGCCAAACGAGATGTAAAAGTTGCTCACATCAGAAAAGAGGACTTTGGATCACTGAGCAACAGACCAGTTCTGTTTTTCTTTAGCCCAGGTAAGATGCTTCTGAGGTTGTTTGTTGTTCAGGAGCGGCTTGACAAGAGGAATATGACATTTGAAGCCCATGTCCAGTGTTCTATATTAGCATGCTTGAAATACCCTTTTCTGATTGGTCCACAAATACGATGATATGATTGGTTCTTCAAGAGACGGTGATTGGTCAGCAATTGCCACCCTGTGATTGGTCCACCTGAGTGGCGGGGAATTCAAGGAACCGTCATTGGCCTCGAGCCACGAGCAGCCGCTATAAGAAAGGCTGCAACGGCTCCGCAGTCAGACTGATTCCAG
The DNA here is from genome assembly GCA_015471245.1 of Laticauda colubrina. NCBI lineage: Eukaryota > Metazoa > Chordata > Lepidosauria > Squamata > Elapidae > Laticauda > Laticauda colubrina. The sequence continues at coordinate 5,120,345 of BLBF01000042.1, read as the reverse complement.
GAACCGAATAAAGAGCTGAAAGTCATGCTGGTCTCCAGTCTCTTTTTCCCGTGACACAACACTGGCGACGAGGGTGTGATACTGAGACAAGGAGACCAGTTTAAGCACGTGGCAACGAGAAACGAGCAAGATGAAATGGCCGGCACCAACTCGCCACCCGCACCGTTCAACCCAGCGACGGAGGACTGGGAATCGTACATCGACAGATTCCTCATGTTCCTCGAGAGCAATGACTTACAGAGGATCTCAGCAACAGAAAGAGAGCCATGTTCCTGACACACTGTGGACCTGCAGTGTTCAAGATGGCCAAAGCATTGGTCAAACCTGAGGATGTAAAGCAGATGGTATGGGCAGATTTGGAAAAAAAACTGAAGGCCCATTATGCACTGACCGTCTCCAGCCTTATTTGGAGACATGAATTCTATAAATAGGACCAGAGAGAAGGTGAAAGCATCAAAGTTTTCGTAGAGGCACTAAGGGACGTTGGAGGGGCATGCGAGTTCCTCAGCATGGATGAAGCCATGAGGGACCATGTGGTCCTAGGACTGAAAGACCTAACCTTGCAGAGCCGACTGCTAACCTGACCAAACATCACAGTCACTGAGGCCATCGCTGAGGCCACTGCAGCTGAAGTCACTAAAAAATCAGCAGCCACAATGCGGCTAATGAGTACGGAAAACCAGAAAACACCAGCAGAGACAAGCCAACCCCAGGAGAAGAAACCATAGGGCACCCACAAGACCACCACGCACCATGAGGACATCGAGTCTTTGTCCGAAACCGACGACGAGGAACAAGAAATACACAGACTCCAATCAGAATGAAACAGATGGGAGAAGAGAGAATGTAAGTCGGGGTTCCAGTGCGCCAGGTGTGGAGGAGACCACCCCAGTTCCGAGTGCCATTTTCTAGACGTGGCACTGTGAGAGACGGGGACATATAGCGAGGGTCTGCCAGAACGTAAAAGCTACAGCCCCAGAAGAAGAGGTAGCACTCCCCCCAGAACGAAAGAAAGACAGGCAGAGGGCCATTGGAGCCGAGAAAACAGAATCAAATGGCTCAACGAAACTTACCGGAAGGAAGAAACAGACCAAACTATAACAATAGGGCATTCGAGTGCAACCAATGCCCTGAAGGTACATGTGAAAGTCAACATTAAAGGCCAAAAATGCGAGATGGAGGTGGATTCCAGCTCATACCTGTCTATGGTATCATGGAACACACTTAAAAGACTGATACCAAGCATATGAAGAATGGAACTAGAGAGCCAAAAACTGACCCAAAAAGACTACCAAGGAAACAGCATCCCCGTAGTCAGACTCGGACACTTCCAAGTTAATTTCAAAAAACACACAGCAATTCTACCATTGTAGACCGGAATTGCCCAGGCCTACTGGGACCCCAAATGGTTTGCGCCCCTGGGAATCGGAGTGACCAGAATTAACAGCATCACCGAAACAGACTGGGAGAAGAGCCTGATGAGGGATTTCCAGGATGTGTTCGATGGAAAACTAGGCAAGTACCGAGGGTCCCCTATCTCATTTAATTTGAATCTGAACATAGCACCAATCAGTCACCTGCGATGCATCACCGTTCAGCGTCGGAGCCGTACTCAGCCATATGCTACCAGATGGGAGAGAAGTGCCGATCACATTCCAAAACACTGTCCAAAGCAGAAAGAAACTACAGCCAATTGGACAGAGAGGTGTGAGCAGCTATAACTGGAGTCAAGCAATTCCATGAATACCTCTATGGCAGAACTTTTTCACTAATTACAGACCACAAGCTGCTCTTGGGAATACTCGCAGGAAACAAGGCCACCCCAAACATACTGTCACCACGAATGACAAGGTGGTCCGAGTTCCTTGCCGCATACAATTACAAATTAATCCACCGGCCAGGGAAGGACATATCAGACGCTGACGCCCTGAGCCGTGCTCCGCTGCCTGAGTTGGGAAGTGACCCGGCACCAACCACTTCCATGCTACAAATTGAAACATTATCAAACCTACCCATAACCGCAGGGGACATAGCGAAAGAAACTGCAAGAGACAAAAAGATGGCACGGATTTTAAACTGGGTAGGAAAAGGGTGGCCAGGAAACGAGATGGACAAGACTTTTAAACCATTCCGGAACAGATGGAACTCTCAATGTTAAAAGGTTGTATACTATGGGGAGATTGGGTAATACTGGAACTACTCCAAGAACAAGTACTGGATATCTTGCATGAAGGACACCTGTTTATCGTAAGAATGAAATCCTTGGCCAGGAGTTATGTATGGTGGCCAGGGATGGATAAGGATATTGGGAGATGGGTGGCAACATGCACGCAATACCAAAAATCCAGACCTACACCCCCTGCTGCACCTGTGCTCAACTGGGAAACACTGAGGGGACCCTGGTCGAGAATACACATAGATTTCGCAGGGCTGACAAAAGGACACACATTTTTAATAATAGTAGACACTTACTTAAATTGGTTGGAGGTAAGCATCATGAATTCCACAACAGAAGCCATCATCAGACAGCTGAGAAAGCTGTTCATAACACATGGGTTGCCAGACATATTGGTTTCAGATAACGGGACACAGTTCATGGCGTTGACATTTGAAAAGTTCCTGGCCGAACATGGCATAAGGCATGCCTTGACAGCGCCAGGATTATACGGCTACAAATGGGCAGGTGGAACGCATGGTCCGCTTTATGAAAGAGACTATAGAGAAACTAGACATTGGGGACATACAAGAAAAAATATACAAAATTCTAACTATACAACACATCACACCTAACACCACAACGAATAAAAGCCCAGCAGAACTATTGATGGGCAGAAAATTAAGATCACACCTAGATAGATTACACCCCACCTACAGCCCTGAAAAACTGGTAGACTCCTCTAATAAGCACCGCAAATTCGGAACAGGGGCCGGGTCTATGCAAAAAAATCTCATGGGGCACCCACTATGGATACTGGCAACAATAACCCAGGTAACAGGACCCAGGTCATACAGACTAGAAACAGATGACAGAAGAAGCTGGAGGAGACACATAGATCAACTGAGATCACGAACATTAGAAAGAAACACTAACAAACCCAGGTGCAAAGAAAAAGAACACATACCCATGCCAGAACCACAGCAAACATTAAAAAATAATAACCAGACCAGAGAAGGGGGAGACCCCTCAAACACAAATAAGAGGGGAGGGGGAGACCCTCCACTAGCACAAGAAACACCGCAACAAACACGAACAACAACCCACCAACCAACTTCACCAGTAACCCCAGAAAGAAACCAAAATTACTTACCTGGAGATGACTTCAGTAGAGAGGAACAGGCAGTGGAAAAACAACAAGAAGCTACTCTGGAAGGGAGCAGCTGAGCCGACTTTACCAACCCAGATAGAGCGGGCAGGAGCGGCATGGCTGACTCTACCTTCCAGCAGGTTCCACAGAGAAGGACGGGAGAAACAGTGATCCCGTCCGAACCAGCCGAAGACAACAACACAACTGAGCTGCGCAGGTCAAGTAGACACCATAAAAGCCCCGCCTACTTACATGACTACATAATGTAGGTTGGGCTAAACCAAGTGGGGAGGGGTGTTCTATATTAACATACTTGAAATACCCTTTTCTGATTGGTCCACAAATACGACGATATGATTGGTTCTTCAAGAGACGGTGATTGGTCAACAATTGCCACCCTGTGATTGGTCCGCCTGAGCGGTGGGGAATTCAAGGAACCATCATTGGCCGCAAGCCGCAAGCAGCCGCTATAAGAAAGGCTGCTGCAGCTCCGCAGTCAGACTAATTCCAGGAACCGAATAAAGAGCTGAAAGTCACGCTGGTCTCCAGTCTCTTTTTCTCATGACACAACATCCAGGATCTGTCTATGTGTGGTGGCTCTTGATGCACTGACTCCAGCCTCAGTCCCCCCCTTGTGAAAGTCCCCAACACTTTTGAATGGCCTTTTCCTGACAATCCTCTCCAGACTGCGGTCATCCCTGCTGCTTGTGCACCTTTTTCTTTCACATTTTTCCCTTCCACATAACTTTCGATTAATGTGCTTTGATATAGCACTTTGGGAACATCCAACTTCTTTTTCAATTACCTTTTGAGACTTTCCCTCCTTATGGAGGGTGTCAATGACGGTTTTCTGCACAACTGTCAGGTCAGCAGTCTTTCCCATGATTGTGATTCCTACTGAACCAGACTGAGAGCCCATTTAAAGGCTCAGGAACCCTTTGCAGGTGTTATGGCTTAATTAGCTGATTAGAGTGGGACATTTTGAGTCTAGAATATTGAACCTTTTCACAATATTCTAATTTTCTGAGATTGTGGATTTGGGATTTTCATGAGCTATAAGCCATCATCATCTCAGTTATGACACATCATGGTTTGAACTATCTTGCTTTGCATGTAATGAGTCTATCTCATATATTAGTTTCACTTTTTAAATTGCATTGCTGAAATAAATGAACTTTTGCATGATATTCTAATTTTTCGAGTTTCACCTGTACTGTAGATTCATTTCCCCATACAGGGAGATTTTATTCTTCTTTCAACTGTTTCTTGTTTCATGATCAAAGTAAATGGCAATGTCCATCCAGAGGTAAATTTGGCCTTCAGTTATTAGTTATTGATTGAGTCTTATGTAATTTATCAAAATGTGCAGTCTTGATTTGGACCTGAGAAAATTTATTTAGTTTTGCATTTTTATCTGGAGCCAAATTTAATTTCTGAATTAAAACATAAATCAAAATGTAAATTATTTTTCATTATTCCTCCTTCTACAGATCCCTCACATCCTGGACATAAATTGTTTCCATGTCTGCCCTCAGGACATTGTTATAGGGCATTGCATGCCAAAACAACTTGACACAGAGACAATTTTTCCCCTGTGCCACCACTCTGCTGAACATCTAATTCCCATAGCAATGTTTTATGCCTAAAGATATTTACCCATGTAGCATGCTGTATTGCTATTAACCTTGTCATCTTTCCTATTACCTTCTTTTATTGATGGCTTATGATTTACTCACTTTGTTGTTTATATCTTATGATTTATGATTGTATCTTGTGATTTATTATGATTTATCACTTTGTTGTTTATATGTACACTGAGAGCTTATGCACCGGAGACAAATTTCTTGTGTGTCCAATCACACTTGGCCAATAAAGAATTCTATTACTATTATCTATTATTATCTTCTCTGAATAGTGCAGTACAATGGGTCCATCACTATCTCCCTAATAGGACCATCCCAGAATTAAATGAGTGATCAGAGAAGAAAGATTCCATTGTTAGTCCTGGTATGAGAAAGAAAAGGAAAGGCTGCTGATAATTCTACTCAGACCATATGCCATTCAGAACCATTCAGGATCATGTGCCAAGGAAGTCAAAACGTTGGAAGTATCAAAGGGTCCTGGCTTCAATTCTTCCAACTTCCAAGGATCACTTCAAAAAAAAATCCCAGGAATAAAGGCAACAGAATAAATAAGAACCTAGTTTCAGAGATGCTGTAATATTTGGCAGCATATTGTTATTCTTGAATCCTAGTCATAAAAAGGCAACTTTCCATAAATACTCTGATTGAAGTCTGCCGGTGTACAGTGTGTAAGCCGACCTGTGAAACTGCAACCAAGATGCCAGGAAAAACAGAATCTGTTCTGAAATACAAGCTTGTTTTTCAGGTCCCTCAAATTGTCTGGAAGCACCAGAAATGTTCATCTCCTCTGTTGTTCTTATAACTTTTATACAGTAACTTCGATTCTAGTTTCTTGAAAATTCTGTCCCTTTACTTTTGCAAGTTGATATTTTCACAAGTCTGTCCAATATTACCCTAGAGCCTTCTAATGGTCTGTGTAAATCAGCACATGAAATATGAACATCAATTTGATCTTTAAATAGTTTATCAACTTTCAAGCTTATAAGTTGAACTTTCAGCTCTAAAAACTGGAAGAAAAAAATCCAAAAATCTATTTGCTAAATATCTATTATCAGCCACCTGACTGATTATGAAAAACAGCTGCAGTTCTACTTAAAATTTCAATTAGTCTTTAGCAGCCTTATATGAGACAGTTAAAGAGCAAAAAGCCTCAAATATTCCATTTCATAAAACCACATCTTTATTCTCACCAGCAAGCTTCATTTTTGTGGCAAGAAATGGAAATACCTTCAAAAAGATCAACACAATACTTTCACCATTAACAACTTTTACCAATAAGTTAATAAAATTACTATTTATACTGAAACATCAATTTCCAGACTTAATGCAACAGCCATCACACACAAAAGACCAAATTCTATTGCAATTTATGCTATTTGCATAACAATGCCATAATACAAGTGGGATCATCTGCATAATTTCCATGATAGCATTGTTATGTAGACGAAATAAATTGTGTTATTTGCTTAATGATGTCATCATGTAAATGAAACAATTTGCATCATTTGCATTACTTATGTTGACATACATATCAGCTTACCAAACAAGACAGGTACTTCCTCCTCCCAAATTAATCCATTTTTTAAAAAAAATCTTATTGTTCTTCTGTCTTTAAGTTTTAGTTGTCAATTAGCTGTCCCAAATCAAAATCCAGTCTTTGAAAAACTCTTAATATAAGTGTTATAATTTTTTTATAATATAACTTTATTGACCTGGGCTCAAGCCAGCCAAGAGAATGCTTTCTTCTGGATGATGGGCATCATTCATTAATACCCTCTGGGGAGGTCTGTGTGCATTGCCCTGATTTATTATATGACAATTGGGTAGGACCTTCCCTGTATGTATTTCACTTGAGCTTTGATTAATACAAGAGGGCTAGCATTTTTGTGACTTAAAAAAGACTTTAAAAGGGGAAAATATTTTATTTATTAAATTGATGTGCTATTTGTATGGGGGTGGGGGGATCTTTTAATTGAATGTTGCTTTTCTTTGAGTCTTTTTTAACACTTTGCTTTAAATTGCTTAACTTCTTATTGAATTGTCCTATAAACTGCCCAGAGTCATCTTTCTAAACAAAGACAATGAATACATTATGCATCTATCTTTTAAATGTCAACCATTGAAGTGGCTAAAATTTCTTCAGCTCCATTCATGCCATCTGATCCAATCCTTTTGTGGGGAGCTTCAACCTCCATATTACAGTGCAGAACCATTCCTGGCTGATTTGCAGCAATAGATGTTGTCATTTACTAACTTAAAAGTGAACAAAGTGATCTAAGTTGTGATACATTTCAAAAGTGTCTTATTTCTTTTCCAGTGGTGGAGCCAGAAAGGTGTTGCACGAAATTAAAAATTAATTCCTTTTATAGCCTTTATCTCTGGAGATACCAAAGTCAACCAGAAATAGATCTGTTTCTAAGAAAAACAATGTGGAACTAGGAATCTAAAAAGACTGGAGTTGTTTACATTCTCCTTTTTCCTTCTCTACAGTTATTTCCTTTTCCTGTTTATGACATATCTACTATGTTCCTACAGTGGGCATTCTCTGGCTGAAAACTGGATAATTTCCTCTTGCTTTCAACAGTAAGTAAATTGCTGCATGGTTTATTCTCTAGGGTTCTATTGAAGATAGCCACATTTTTTTCTGCAACTTATCTTCCTCTACCCTTCTTTCCTGCCCTCTCATTTCAACTCATTTTGCCATTCGGCCACAATCATAGTCTCAATTTCCTGAGCATCTTAATGTAGTCTGCCAAAGTACTCTAGAGCCAAAATAAAGATGAATGGGGGAAAAGCAGGAGGGAAGCTTTTAAATATCACCACTGGGATTTGGAGTGTAGAGGCTGTTAATAGGCTAAAAGGTTTGAAAATGATGGACTGAGCTTTTACAGGGCTTCTGCAGAAGTTGGGCCAGTAGGGTTTAGAAAATTTATTTATTTGATTTGTCAATCGCTTACAAGATAATAGGTATAAGTATATACATAGTTATGAATACTTGAAATGGGTACATATAAGAAAAATAAAAGAAAAATGCTAATTTAAATATCCAGAGCAGATGGGAGATGAGAACAAAGGTGGAAGATTGGAGCATTGTAAAAAGAGTTGGGTGCAACAATGGCAGCTGATGCTCTCCATATGCAATTCCATAGGCAGAAATGCTGAGAGCTTTGAAGAAGAGAAGTGGAGTGCCTTCTGTTTGTTTTTCTTTAGCAAATATCCTATGAGAAGAGTGTTTACTCATAGCAGAATATCTTATGCCATCAGACTTGAATTTTTAGACTTAGACAGCCTAGAACTACACTGCCTTCGATTCGATCTAAGTATATTAAATAGAAATATATTGCAATGTCCTACCTGTCAGCTTCAACCATAACAATACAAGAGCACACAATAGATACAAACTCAAGGTAAAAAAGCACCAAACTTGATTGCAGGAAATACGACTTCAGCAATAGAGTGGTCAATGTCTGGAATGTCTACCTGACTCTGGTTTCTTCCTCAAATCCCAAAAACTTTAATCTTAGGCTGTCTACTATTTACTTCACCCTTTCCTAAGAGGTCTGCATAAGTGCACCAACATGCCTACTGTCCCTGTCCTATTGTTTCTTTTTTTTCCTTATTCATAACCATTTCATGTATTTATAACCACGTTTATACTTATACCTGTTATCTAATAATTGCCTGACAAAATAAAATAAAATAAATAAAAATAAATTTATTGCAAAAGTTGATGCTGCAAAAGGACAACATAGATTGAGGAAAGGAGGCAAGGTAATTTACCTAGAGAAGCTTCTTGTAGCATCAGCTCCTTGTGACCATTTTCTGTGGCAAGTGATTTTTTTGGTTCCCTAACATTTGACTAGGCAAGAAATGTGTTCACTAAAACATTATACCCCCCCCCCTCTCTCTCTGTGAGATATGTGCCCACAAATGACAAAAATTACTATGTTTTGGTAGTTGACAAATAAACCATTTTGCAAACATTGAGGGGGAGAAAAGAATCTGAAAGCAGGACATTTGATCTATAGACTATAAAAGAATGCTGAAGGAAACATGTTGTCCTCTGGATTTGCTGAATTATAACTCTCAGATGTCCCAGCCTCAAAGCCAGGAATGAAAGATGTTGAAGTCTTAGTCTAGCAACATCCAGAGTGCCTTTCTTCCTTATTCCTGTTCCTTCTTCATCAACAGCATATAATTCTCACAATGTGCCCAACAGATCTCTGCTTTCAGAATACCTCTACCTCCTTTCCCAACCTTTTTATTAGGTATTGTAGGTGACAAAGAAATTACTAACCATCAAGCCCTATAAATCACAAGTTGCAGTTTCCAATGCCAATAAAGCTGCAGAGGTCAAACACCATGTTCAAAATTTTAACTGTTAAAATAAATTGTAACTCATTTTTCAATCTTCACTCTGTGTTTTCATGTCTAGTTGGTGGATTTATCCTAGTTGGTAAATTTACACATTTGTTGACTTGACCTTTTCCTGATCTTTCTTATTTTGTATGCCTTTCATTGTACAGCAGATGTAAAGAAAGATGGGGTTGTGCTTGGAATAATAACCTGGATGCATATATTTTAAAGCTGAAAACTAGCTTAGAATCCTAAATTGCAGTTGTCACCCAGATGAGGCCCAGATGAGAACATGTGCCAAATTTCACTCCTTATTGGAAAATAGACCTAGTCTCCATTTGAGGCAAATGATCTGTTGCCATTTAAACAAGACAATAAAATCCAGGACTAGAACTCTAAACAGCTCTATCATTTGAAAAAAGTAAGTCAGCTTCCGCTATTCTGAAGCCATTCAGCTATTTCAAGAATACAGTTCCCAGACTTCCCAGTCAATTCTTTTAATTGTACTCTAAAAGTTTCAAACTGAGGAAGAGCATAGTAATATTATATAATAGTAATAAAAATGGTAATAACAGTATTAACTGCTGATTGCATCACTAGATTGCATCACTGGGCTTTTCTTTGAGCTGGGTGAAGTTGGTGCCATGTGATTTGTTTTACAGAAGAAAGGTGGTTTTCTTAATCTTCTTATTAAAAAATAGTTGGAAATGGAAAAGGTTTCCAAAACATAGATTAACTAACCACTTCTGAATTGTTGTCACAACAACAACGTGGAAGTTTCAAAGTCACTGAAAGATCTTGATTGGAGAGAATGTTTGCCTTTTCCTTATGTTAGAAAAACTATGTAATCCAGCTTCAGTTGTAAAAGAAAGGATAACAAGGATACCAGCTACTTGTGTGAAATAAATGTTTTTTCCCCCTTTGGAGATGCTTTGCTTGGGACAAGACACGTGTTTGACATTCATATGTCAATGACCATTGATTGCAGACTTCTCAGCCTCCTTCAATGTCATGGAATCCATGTAGGAATAGATGTGACCTTCAGACTCCTGTTATAAAAAGATAGGAAATCATAAAGTAAACAGCCTGCTTGTGCATTATGGACTTTGGCTCTAATGCTGCTCATTGAGTAAAACATGAAAAGTGCATCTTATCATAACAACCTACTTTATATCTATTTCTTTAAAGAAGGGCATAGTCAAGGTGCAAAAAGGCAGAATTTTAAAAGTGCTGATATTAAGAAGATTAAATAGTATCTAATCTTCTTAATATCAGCAATAAGAGCAAAATTACATCATAGATAGCAATAGCAGTAGCATTTAGACTTATATACTACTTCACAGTGCTTTACAGCCCTCTCTAAACAGTTTACAGAATCAGCATATTGCCCCCAACAACAATCTGGGTTCTCATAAATGCTATGTTTTCCCTTCTATTCACTTGCAATCCTAAACAAAGGGGAAAATTACAGACTAAGTAATATACCATAAAATCTGTAAATATTGGATAAATTAAATAAGAATAAAGGACTCATACAATTTACTTTCATCCATCTATTAAAGTGACTATAATAGAAGGGCAAAGAGAGGAGGGGAGATAGAGAGATGGAGGGGGAGAGGGAGAGGGAGTAATATAGTACAGGAAATAGCTCTAGGAAGACCAGCAGTGCAAACATCCACCTGGTAGGAAGCCAGAGCTGGGAAAAACATGTTAAATTAGAAAGCTAAGAATCTCAAGAGGGAACTTCTGTCAAGGATGCTAAAAGGGGTATTTAAAGGTGAACCCCAGAGGATGAAGATAATTAGAGTTCTGCTGTTTCCAATCTAAATTAATAATCCAGTCTGAGACATCAAATGAGAGCTGGCAGAATTTACCTGAGAGAAGATCCAAGATTTATTTCTTATGAAATATTTGTGAAGCTGCAATTAATTTAGACTTGCAGAAGCAGAAAATGATGGCAATGAAAAAGCTGCATTTAATTTAGACTGGTAAGACGCAGAGCATGATGCAATGGAGAGGAGATTAATTTACACTTTAGGATTTTCTTTCTTTTCAAATCATCAAGTGGAAACAAGCATGGGGGCTCCATGAGTATTGATCTAATCAATAACAAGAAGGGGAAATTGTTGGAAAACAGGAATGGTGGTAATAGTTGCTTTATTCCACCAAGAACATTCCTTAGGAGGAAGACAAGATGGTGAAGAGGAGACTGAAAATTGCTCTCTTTGGTTTTAATTTTCTTTAAAGTTGTCAGTGCAGGTGCAAACAAAGCTTTACCTAGTGTTTTTTTCTCTCCCCCTGCAAATTAGAGAACTTCATGTTGTTTTAAGATGGGTGACAGAAAAAAAGATGGTCGTCACAAGAAAGAAACCTGCTTGCCAATGGCCCGAAAGTAAGCGAGGACTCCAGGACCCATGTTGAGGTTTAAGAACTAATTAAACTGCCACAACTTGTTCCCAGGGTACCCTGACACTGATCCTTTTCGTTCTTTTTCTGCCTCTGCCAAGTGAAAATGAGCAGGCTTTCTTTTCTTTTTTTCATTTTATTCATATGAACGATGGTGAATTACCCATAATTTATTTTAATAAAATTTGTATTGCTCATGCATACCTATTTCCATTGCTCAGTATGTAACACACCATAGAATGCTTCAATTTTTTTTTAGTTATACATTTATTTGGTTTCCCTTTTGACCTGATTTCTTTCAGATGAATGATATTCTCCAGAGAGCCACAATTTATCTGAATGGATGGATGCCTGATAGCTTTTATGGGCTAGAATTCCATTCCTTTTTTTCCCTTCATAGTTGCTATGTATTCAGAAGAATAATCATTTGTTTATTTAAATATATTTTTCTTCAGTTAACCTAACAAGAACTGATATGTGGAGAATAAATAACTAAACATTAGAATATAGTTTAATGCCTCCAATATATAATGCTTACAATAGCTGTGAAAATATTTAGAAAAATTGGACTCTGCTTTACAGTTCTCCTTCAAATCAAATCAATTTCTGGTGACTTTATGAGCATGTCACTTCCTTTTTTTGCAGCAAAGTTAAAGAAAGAGTTTTCTCTTCTCATTTTACATGCTTTCTGAGTTTTCCAATCTATCTTACAACTCTGCTATTCATTTTTTTTTTCACACAAGTACTAAGTATGCCCAATCCTGCTTGGTTTGAGGCCTGCAAAAGTCAGCCAGAGGCTGCCACCCACTGTTAGCATTTAGAAGATGATAGATAGATAGATAGATAGATAGATAGATAGATAGATAGATAGAT
>BLBF01000042.1:5066075-5107752 GCA_015471245.1 Laticauda colubrina | reverse complement strand
GATAGATAGATAGATAGATAGATAGATAGATAGATAGATAGATAGATGATAGATAGATAGACTGTAGAAGATAGGTAGATAGATAGATAGATGATAGATAGATAGATAGACTGTAGAAGATAGGTAGATAGATAGATAGATAGATAGATAGATAGATAGATAGATAGATAGATAGATAGATTCAAACAGAAAGATCTTTATAGACTTGAAATAGAAGGAAGGTCTAGACTCAGGAAATAGGTTGACTACAAGACTGGTTAGACCACCCCAAATAATCTACATTCAGTTTGTTTATCTGTAAAGTGATGGTTATAATTGAACTACTTAATCTGAAAGGTGCCACACACAGCAGTCTTGGTCTTCAAGCACATTCATTCATTTATATCAATCATCAAGGGATAAATAGTATATGTGGAATAGAAGATTCACAATCAATCAAAATACTTTCTATAGCCCCAGTTTCTAAGTGTGTGTGTGTGCATGTGTGTTTATCTGTCTTTCCATAGACATACAAATATAAACACACACACACACACACACACGGAGAAAAATATTTTCTTATGGGCAAATTGTTCTCACAGCTTCATGTGTTATTTGTAAAGCAAAAATATTCATCATATTTATTACATTCTTCTAAACAATAATGAAATGGATAATTAAAAATCTGTCCATTTAAACAGATTAGTTATTCCAGCAATACTTATTTTGAAATAAACACAGAGAGATGAATATACAAATTGAACTGTACAGAGATAAAAGCTGCTAGTTGACTCATTTGAAGCCTTTGTTGATTATACATTGTAATAAGCCCAATTACACAATTAAACAAGGTTTCTCCTCATTTCATTTTATGCTAATGAACATATTGAGCAGCCTGAGAGAGATGTTTTGGGCTCCAAAGAGGAGTTATAATTACACATCTTTCTTCTTGACACTGTTTACCCATTATTAATTAATATTAAATATGTTGATTAAAAGCCAATTTGTAAGTTTTTCCATCACATTTCTTAATTTATGCCCAGCCCAACCTTTTTCAAAATCTTAAGCAATGAAATTAAAAGCCATGTTTGGAAATGACTGAATCTTAAACTGTTGGGAATGTTGTTTTTTTTATAAAAAACAGCAGATGTTCCAGAAATTCCAGTTGTTAACATTTTAATTAAGGTGGATCTGTGTCAGAAGCTACAGCAAGCCCAAGCAGGCATTAACAGATCTCTTAGAACTCATTCTTTCCCTTTTTTTATATTACTTAAAACAACAGATGAAATTCATTCATTCATCTGTATGCAGGAAGTCCAGATTAGACTGAAGCTAACCACAAACGTCTCGTCTCCAGCTGGGCTCTCTCTTGCAATTTGACAATGAAAAATGATTGAGGTAAAGATTAGAAAAATATATACGTGGAGAGGTGTCTCCTGTTTTAAAACTCTTTTCCTGTTCCAGAAATGTTTTAGGTCACAATAAAAACAAAATACATGTTTGGAAATATGTACTGTATACTTCATAGTTGGCATCTTATTTCATGCTTTACTGTTCCAGAACATAGATATTCTGAAGAAATAATAATTTGCTTCTAAGTATGATGGGTATCATACAGATCTAACAAATAAATAAGGTCTATAGTCAATGATAGGTAGCTTCATTAACTTAGACAGGTTTTTTGCTACCTATGCAAATAACTGAGTTGGAAGGGACCTTGAAGGCCTTTTAGTCCAACCCCTGCTCAGGCAGGAAGCCCTATACCCTTTCAGACAAATGATTATCCAACATCTTTTTTAAAACTTCCAGTGTTGGAGCATTCACAACTTCTGGAGGCAAAGTTGTTCCACTGATTAATTGTTCTAACTGTCTGGAAATGTCTCCTTAATTCTAAATTGCTTCTCTCGTTGATTAGTTTCCATCCAATGCTTCTTGTCCTGCCATCAGGTGCTTTGGAGGCAACTATACCAATGACTATTATTGCATTTTCTAAAATTCCATCCTTTTCTTCAGTAAATCTGAATAGATTTGCTTTGAATTGAGTAGATTTGAGAATAAATAGATCTGAGAATCGAGGGGACTAATGTGGTGAATGGGTTAATGTGAGGGATTAGGAGTTAGAGCCAGTCACTCTATTGTTGAGCTCAGAGTTGTTGTTGAGTGGAAAAAATGTAGGAAAGAATTCTATGTTCTCCACCTTTCCTCTGTGTCCTACTAGAAGAAAATCTTTTTTGTAAATAATCTCATTTTAGATATTTTATGTTTCCCAATTGTATGAACATGTCAGTGGCAACCTGATTGGCTAAATCTTGAGCAACACAACTGACCCTGATTTTTTTTCCTCCCTTGGATATGTCCGCTTTACTGCCTCTCTGTTGTGTCTGCCTGTGTGAATCTGGGGTCAGTCTGCTGCTTCAATGCACCATGAAGGATGTTTCAGTGTGACCTTCCCTGGGGGTGCGAAACAATAATCCCTTCTGATGTTTTGCCAACAGCCCAATCTGCACGCGACAAAGAGACTTTATTCCCAGTTTAACTAGGCAATAATTTTATGTGGTGGGGAATAGCCTGGTCCTTTATACTGGTCTTTTAATGTTTATAGTTAGGAATGTTTTCACTGCTCTCTTGGTTCTCTTGGCTCCTGGAGCATTACATGACATTTATTTGTCTTTCTGTGATCCAAGGGTATGACGAGGAATAACTCTGAAGACACTATGGTTGTGCTCACATTTAACTAGGGCATGTAAGGATCTACCAGATGCATTTACATAAGATATCAAAGTGGATAGTATTGGCTTTGGTTACTTGGGAAATGGAATGATTCAATAAATGCAGTGACCCAGCAGTTTTGTTAATCCGGTTTATCAGGTTAAACATGTGTACAAGCAACTGCCCTACATGTATATGCATTTGGAGGAGACTAAAGCCAAAGACTTGTGTCCCCCTTATGATAATCCCCCTTATGATATTTCCCCAGAAAGAAACATTTTCTTTTGCTTCACCTGGATTCTTCTGCATGTACTTTCTCCCTTCTGTGTTCCACACTTCTAGCTTCATAGCCTTCTTGGCTACACAGCCAATATCTGAAGTAGATAATGCTTACTGTGCCTTTAGCCTTCTGCTATCATTTTATAGTAGTTCTCTGGCTTGCAATCAGTACTTAGCTATCCCCAAAGCCTTTAGCGGTTGGGGGGTTATTCATATTGCTTTCTATTGCTCCTCTGCTTCTTCTGAATTGTAGTAGCATCAAGACTCTCCATTCTAGTCCAACTTCCACACTTTCAAAAGATGTATAAAACCATATTCACTTTTTGGCAGGATTATATGTAGGAAGACATATACCTATTTATTTGTGCAAATGCAGATCACTATGCAAATATGAAGCCACTGAAGGAAACATTTCTATTAAGCCCAGAAGGAAAAGTGCTGGTTTCATTTTTATCTCCATTTTCAGAATTTTCTGTATTAAAATATGAATCATACTCCAAAATTTTTTGCTTTATCACGTGTCCTCCAGAGATGATAAATGTCTCTTCTTTGCTTTTACACTTTGACTTTTCTGACCTACCTGCAGATACTGCTGCCCTTGTCATTTGCCAATTTGATGTTAACATCAGACTCAATGAAAATGAGTATGATATTTTTATTTTTATTTCTTAGATTTATTATAGCCAATATAGCTGGTCTTTATTTAAAAAAATGTTGTGGTCTTTAATCAAGAGCATTTGCTGCAATTTCATTTTTTAAAAATAAGCCTTGAAACTCTTATCTTAGAGCCTATTTGAAAATGCCTTAGTGAAGCAAACTGTCTATTTACCAGACTCTCCAATTCCAAATACAATAAATGATGAAATTAATCATCCCTGGGTTTTTTTTAAATATTAGTTTAATGCAAGATTGTCAAAAAGGCAAGTGGCTTGAGATGAAGTGTTGATCTTGAGCTCTAATCTCCATCTTGCATCTCTGCAGGTTTCCAAGAAACATCCAGCACTTGCTTAACTTCTGGGGTGTGATTAGTTGCTAATCAGCACATCCTTAATTGTTTCCTTTAAGCTTAATTACATTATTCTGGAAAAAGCCCATTTGCTGCCTATTTGGTTACCATTAAGCTGAGGACACCCCTCTTGGGGCAGTAGGTAGAACAGTCTGCCCAGATGGGAGCTGACTGAGCACATTCATCTCCTTCATTTTCAAACATTTTATTGTAAAACATGCTGGTTGATAATTGACATGCTGGTTGATAATTGACAGCCTGGTGCTATTAATTACAGTGGAAACCATACATACAAACATTCCCAGCTGTGTTGTGAAATCAGTAGTGGAGCATTGAAAAATCCCATATCTGAACATAGTACAGGTAGTCCTCATCTTATAACCATTCATTGAATGACTGTTCAAAGTTATAAGGGCTGATAAAAGGAAGTTATGACTGTTTTTCACACTTACAACTGTTGCGGCATCCCCATGTGATCAAAATTCAGATGCTTGGCAACTGATATGTAATTAGGATGGTTGTGGTGTCTGAAACGACATGAGAGAGCACTGCACACTCGAACAACTAGACACAAGAGCATTTTTTCCCCAAATGCTAAACAAATAATTCCCTCAACGCTTTTCAACTATTTACAAAGTCTGCACTACTATTACTATTAATCCTCTCATCACTCCTTATCACCCATCCCCTCCCACTTGTGACTGTGTAACTATAACTTTGTCACTTGTATCCTTACGATTTATATTGACTGTTTGCAAACAGATAACAGATAATCAGAGTGGGAAGGGACCTTGTAGGTCATCTAGTCCAACCCCCCGCCCAAGCAGGAGACCCAACAACATTTCTGACAAATGGCAATCCAATCTCTTCTTGAAAGTCTCAAGTAATGAAGCTCCCACAACATCCGAGGGCAACTTCTGTTCCATTGGTTGATTGTTCCCACTGTCAGAAAGTTTCTCCTTACTTCCAGGTTAAATATCTTTTTGATCAGTTTCCATCCCTTATTCCTTGTCTGGCCTATAGGAGCTTTAGAAAATAGCTTGACCCCTTCCTCTCTGTGGCAGCCCCTCAAATATTGGAAGACTGTTATCATATCTCCCCTGGTCCTTCTCTTTACTAGACTAGCCAAGCCCACTTCCTGTAACCGTTCTTTGTATGTTTTGGTCTCCAGACCCCTAATCATCCTGGTTACTCTTCTCTGTACTTTTTCTAGACTGTCAACATCTTTTTTATAAAGTAGTGAACAAAGCTGGATGCAGTACTCTCAGTGTGGTCTTACTAAGGTAAGTGGTATTAGTACCTCCCTTGATCTTGATTGTATCCCTCTGTTAATACAATTTAGGATTGCATTAGTTTTTTTGGCTGCTGCTGCACACTACTGGATCATATTTAGCTGGTTAGCCACTAAAACTCCAAGACTCCAAGATGCTAGTATGATTTGATTGCTTATTGTACCCTATGACTATCATTAAATGTTGTACCTTATGATTCTTGACTCTTGATGAATGTATCTTTTCTTTTATGTACATTGAGAATATTTGCGCCAAGAAAAATCCCTTGTGTGTACAACCACACTTGGCCAATGAAGAATTCTATTCTATTCTATTCTATTCTGTTCTGTTCTGTTCTGTTCTGTTCTGTTCTGTTCTGTTCTGTTCTGTTCTATTCTATGTCATGTGATCACCTTTTGTGACCTTCTGACAAAAAATTAAATGGGGAGTCAAATTCACTTAACAACCATGTTACTAACTGAACATCTGTGGTGATTCATATAACTATGGGCAGAAGAGTTGTAAACTGGGGCAAAACCTAGCTTGTATAGCAACAGAAAATTCAGGCTTGATTATGGTCATAAGCCGAGGACTAGCTGTATCCTTATTTCTGGCCTATGGGATTAGGAACCATTACAATTAGAGTTTTTTTTTTCTCAAATTAGCAAGTCAAACTAAT
Source organism: Laticauda colubrina (assembly GCA_015471245.1). Classification (NCBI taxonomy): domain Eukaryota; kingdom Metazoa; phylum Chordata; class Lepidosauria; order Squamata; family Elapidae; genus Laticauda; species Laticauda colubrina. Next base: position 5,101,829 of record BLBF01000042.1, on the reverse strand, counting down.
CATAATTTATATCAGCCCTAAGTCTGCTGCTATCGTCTCTCCAAACTGGAATTATTTATTATAATAAAAGGCCCCCAGTGCGTACCCAGAAGTAATGTCCACAAGAGAGAGAAGAGAAGAAGAGCAAATAATAACATACAAACAATAACACCACTGACATCATCATGTAAATGACACAATATTTTTACATCAGAAGACAAGAAGCACAATTCAGTTATTGATGTGTTGACAAATGCCATGAAAGTTTCCATATTGGAAGCAATTATCCTTTGGTTTTTTTTCATAATTCTGCAAAAGTACAAAGGGCCCTGCCTATCTTGCCATCCAGTATGCCTTCTTTAGTTTATACATTTTATAACAAGAATCCCACTAACCATAAGAAGTTAAAAACAGGAAAGGCAGGAAACAAGTAGCTGCTCACATGCAATTAGTCGCATCCTAAATTTTAAAATATAGAGACTCACACAAAACAAGAAAGAAGATGAGTCTACACTTTGCTCCCAGAACGAATTAGCCCAGATTCTTGTTTTCCTCAACACCTCTCTTCCATGATCTAATCCTACCTAGGAAACATTGAAATCACTTTATAGCACATGGTAAGAACTTAATATCTGCATACAGAAAGATGAGACACTCCAACTTTAGATACTTTTCTTCATTTACTATCCTTCCCTTCTGTCCCTAAAATTAAGAAGCTGAGCTGTCACATCACTTATCAAACTTCAAATGCAGTGCTCAATTTTGTAATCCCTTGTTCAGCTAACTATAGAGACAACAGAGGTAAACCTGGTCTGATTCTTAAGCCTACTGCATGTACTTTCAATGTTTGTGGCATAGCCATGCCTGAAAGAAAATGGAAAGCTTGACTAAATTAAATCTATAAGGTAAAATACAAACTGATATAAACATTGCTGGAATATTCTAAAGCCAAACTTGGTAGAGACATCCAGAGGAAAGATATGGTGGAAGAATTCCTGTGATTTTTACTGGCCAAAATTGGTAGAGATCTCTTTATGATCTTTAGTTGATTTCAAGAGAGAGATCTCTGAAGGTTGGAGCCAACTTAAGAGTCAGACTGCCAATTTCGTTAAAGCACCAAGCAAGAAACCAGAAAAATGTGAGTTCTAGTCCCGCTTAGGCATGAAAACTGATTGCTGTTATTGGGCAAATAGAACGAGTTTAGGTACTGTAGCCACCCTTGAGTTATTTACAAAAATAATACAGGTGGGATTTTTTAAAAAATGTGATACTGGAAATTAGTTTGACAGACCCCAATATGGGACCTAGAAAGAGTTGTATGAATAGAAATAAAATATATGTACAATCTGAGATGCAAATTGGATATAACAATATCACGATGAACATGTTGTCATTTGGATGGGTTTCTTATGTTTATATATGTCTTTGAGTTGTCCAAGCTTCTAACCTGACTACTCCTTTCTGACGTCATGGTTTGTTTAAACACGATCAATTAGACACTGAACAAATCACAATGGCTCAGCTCATTCCAGCATTCAATGCATTAGCCAAACCAAACCACATTACGGTTTAATACATACGTGAAACTATGTGTAATCTTTTTTCCTTCTTTCAAAAACTGGACTATACCAAGCCAGAAGGAGAATGCACAAACATGGGGAGCTGTCCAACAGTGATCTACTCTGGGATTTGATATCAATAATGAAAGAGAGATCTTGAGAAACTAGGTTGCTGCCATTACTTATATTTACCACAATCTTCAGATGCATAGATTCTCTGAGTATGTTCTGTATAGCTGCTTACAGCTTACCATAAGATAGCTAATAGATGCTTCCAGTCAGTTCTACAAGAGGTTTCCAAATATTTTTAGAAGCCATTTTGTAAGTTGCTATCTGTATCTCTGATAGATATGTATTGGGCTGAGACATAATTTGGTAAACAGCTACACAGGACATACACAGAGAATATATGCTTGACAGCAAGTGGTGAAAATAAATAATGTAACAATTACTCTTAAGTTTTATGTTCCTGTGGAAGTTCTTAGCTCAACCGGGAACTTCTCTTTTACTAAATTCTACTGTGGACTTTAGGACACAATTATTGCAACTAAGTACTACTATTAATAACAACAATAATAAATTAAATGAACAGTATATGCTGCCAAACTCCAAGTGATTCTGGGTGTTTTATACATTGTTAAAACCATTAAAACACACAAGACAAAAGCAAAGTTAACAAACCCAGATGGGAACAAGGAAAAAGAAGAAAAGAGGGCTTCAATTATGCTCATCAAAAGAGTAAGGGAAAAGAGTCAAAAGAGTCAGGACAAAAGAGTAAGGGAAGGGAGGGGAGGGGAGGGGAGAGATGAGATCTTAGGGGTCTTCAATCTAATCCTAAACAGGAGACCCTATACCATTCCGGACAAGTAGCTGATCAGCCTCTTCTTAAAGGCCTCCAGTGATGGCACACCCACAACTTTTGAAGGCAAGCCATTCCACTGGTTTATTGTTCTCACTCTCAGGAAGTCTCTCCTTAGTTCTAAGTTGTTTCTCTCCTTCATTAGTTTCCATTTATTGTTTCTTGATCTGCCTTCAGAGTCTTGCCCACTCAATACTCAGCTGTGTCTCAGTGAATTACTTTCGAGTGATCCTGTGCTTTCTTAGGGTTTTTTTGTTGTTGTTTTTTGTCTTTAACAATTTCCCTTGGGGTTTTTCTTAAAGCTGATTGAACTCTTTCCTTCTCCTCTGTGTGGTGAATTGTGCTTTGGCAGCATAAAGTTTCACGCTTTGATTTTTGTTTTTTTCCATGCCACTAAATGGATTATCGGATTTTTATCCAGTTCAGATAGTTCTCTATCTTCATCCCAAAGATGATTAGGGTTTTTTTTTTAATGCTGTATTGTTAATAAATTGACTTTCCCCTTATCAGCTTTTGCCATTCCCAGGAAATAAAAAGGCAGATTAGCTTTGATTAGATTGAGGCACCTGTTCTCTGACCAAGGAACAAACTAAAGATATCCTTACCTTGTTTTTCCAATTTAAAAAAAAAAAAACTATCAGATTTTATTCTGCATCTGTCTGAAAACAAATTTGCCCCCAAACTTGCAATTTATATGAGAAAGCCCTTAATAGTTTAATGTTAATATAAATCCAGAGTTCACTGTTACTTTTCTCAATTGATGGCATTTTTTGAGGTACAGCATAGTACAATTTTTGAAATGCTCACTTTTCTCTCTTTTTAATTGTCCGCTGATAGATAAGAAAAATAACTTCACATCCAAGAGTGGAGGATCAAGATCCATACAACTGAAGCACTGCACACCTTTTAATCTCTGTGGAAATAGGAGAGGAAACTGTTGGTCAGCTACTGTTTTTGTGTGAAGTGTTTGTAAAGTGATTTTGGTTTATGCCTCAGGTGCAATTTCGAATCAAATCAGCAGATGGATGGATGCCACTGATTGGTCACTTTGGAGACTGAAGACTAAGGGCTGCTTGATTAGTAGCCTAGACAAGCATCCCAGCATGACCCTATCATATGCAAAGAAGGGAAATTGAGTACTACAAGCTATCATCAGAAAGGCAAAGGAGCAGACACTAATGCATTAGTACATGAAAAATTAAAATTATTTTTAAAGATTTAGAGAACTTTCCAGGGGTGAAATTCAATCACCTTGCACCACCTTGGAAGAGGTGGTAGGGACGATTTGAATCAGTTGTAGGCCCCACCGATGCCCGCCTGCCTTCTTCCTTTTAGAGACTGAGTCCCACCAAGCCATGCCCACCAAGCCATGCCCACAGAGCTGGTAGGGAAAAATTTTGAATTTCACCCCTGGAGCTTTTGTTGGTTGCCCAGCTATCTTCTAGACTAGAGCAGGAGTGTCAAACTCATTTTTATTGAGGGCTGCATGACAGTTGTGTTTGACCTCTGAGGTGGGAAGACGTGACCAGCATGACATAACTCATGTCAGGGGCACCTGTGGTGGCCCGAGAGTTCTGCCAGTGAAAATGGGCTCAAGTGCCCCATTTTTGGCATCAACAGCCTCCTGCAGCCCTCTGCCAGCAAAAGCAACAGTCGGGAGGGGGGTACACACTCCTCCCTGACCTTCGTTTTTGCTGGCAGAGGGCTGCAGGAGGCTGTTGTTGCCAAAAACGGGGCATGGGACGGCTGCGCGCAGCCCTCCAAAATTCTGTTTTTGCTAGCAGAGGCACCACAGGCTGGACCCATTTCCAGGGAAGCTCCACAGGCCAGATCTAAGTACCCTGTGGGCAGTGGTGGAATTCAATTTTTTTTACTACCGGTTCTGTGGGTGTGGCTTGGTGGATATGGCAGGGGAAGGATACTGTAAAATCTCCAGTCAGAGGTGGTGTTTGCCGGTTCTCCGAACTACTCAAAATTTCTGCCACCGGTTCTCCAGAATGGTCAGAACCTGCTGAATTCCACCTCTGCCTGCAGGCCAGATCTGGCCCTCAGGTCTTGAGTTTGATATCCCTGTTCTAGAGGTTTATTGGCATAGGAAACTGAATTAAATAGATTTCTGACATAGCCCCACATAGCTTTGGGGGGAGGGGGGAGTTGCACTTTTTTTAGTTTTCCATTTATAACGTGCATATGCAATTAAAGTCATAAAACTATTCAGACTTGAGGACTCGCTGATGACTATTGTTTCTGTCTAGATTTTTTAAAAAAGAATTTCCTACATTCTATTTCATTCTGTCTCTAATAAGCATGTGACAAAACTAGTTAAATTTGATTGAAATTGGTATACTTCTAAGTTTATTATGTTTATTACTATAATAAATATAATGTGGCTTCCACTAATCCAAAGGGTAAGAGTTCTTATCTTGATATGGTGCTTTTTCTCATCAGCTCCTTTCCTGGTAGTAAAGTATTTTTGCTAATGTTATATTGTTTCTCCCTTATCCAGGTGACCAGATGCCTATAACTGTGTAGACAATTAAAATTGTCTTTAATAATGACATGTTATTAACAAATAACATGGGGCATCACTGGTATCTTTTTGTTCTTTTGGAAATATTTGTCTCCTTCTCCTTTCTCTATTTTGCTCTTTTAGAAGCTTCTCTCTTCTCTGTTTCTGTTTTGACTCTCAGATATTTATTTTCCTTCTTTGTAAAAAAGCTGTCCTGTCAATTCTTTATTGCAAATTGTTAAAATAAATAAGAGTTTATTCTAGTTTCCATAGGATGCATGTATAAAAGCAAGAATGAAAGAATTTTATTGCTATATCCTGTTTTGAATAAAGCATCAGATATCACATTTGTCTTTCTTCATATTTATGACTGTTTACATTTATAGTTACCGCCTTTGGAGTTTTCTTCCTTGATGTCTGTCAGTTCTTTCCATTGCTGAAGTTTTACCACATTCAGTTTTTTGGAAAAAAACTAAAAAAAAGAGTCTAAAAACCAAAACTGCTTTCAGTTCAGTTGAAGAATTATTTCCGCAGAAATTTGCTTCTGTGCTGTTTTAATTTTGGAATTCCTATTTCTTTCTGTCCCCAACAAATATGCAAACTTAGAAATTCAACCATATTTAAAAGCAACTATCTTAATACAACTTCACTTCTCAAATGTCCCTATCTTCTTTTTCTCAAATCCAAATAATATTCACTACTTAGCAGAGAGATGTATACAATGGCTTTTAAGGCTGTTTGATCCTCTCTGGCAATTGACAGTATATAATTACAATAAAGTCAAATGCAGTATTAAAATCATAAATATGAAACAATAAAATGAGAGGACACCTTTTCAAAGCATGTTCATGTAAAAACATTTTAAAAGGGCACACCTAGAACTGGCTTTTTTAAATTAAAACTCTCCCAGCATGAAATCTGACCTGGGACTGAATAAAATCAATATAAATAAGGCCACCTTGTCAACCTTAGAACAGATGAAATCCAGGTAACTTCCCTTTACCAGCCTATTATTTTGGCTTGTCATGAAAGACTGATGTATGGGGACAAAGGACATTTTTAAAAAAATCATACTAGAAGCCCAGATGGCATTTGCTCAATCAGAAAAAGTGGTTCAACTGTCCCTCAGAAATTGTGTGTGCAACTATGACCAATTCAGAAAAAAATATTTTTTTTCAAGAGCAAAATCTGTTTATATGTTAAGAAACCACCTTTCATATGGTTTCATAACTGACTTTAAATCTCTTCATGCTTTTTGATTCTTTTGGCCTCCACTCCTTTAACCTGAAAATTTTCTCTGTTGCAGCAAGCAGGATTTCAAAAAGGATGCAACAGCGGCAGCACTAAGCAGGTGTTTAGTGAGAACCAGTAGGACATAGTGTAGTGTTTATTGACCACTTTAAAATGTGTGGATTTTAACTCCCCATCCAGCTTGCTAGCTGGTCATTCCCAGTGATGAAGCTCCACAACTCCTGAATGCAGGCTGTTCCATTGGTTGATTGCTCTATCAGATAATTTCTCCTTTAAAATGTATGGTGTAGTGGTTAATCTGCTGAATTAGGAGTAGAAAAGCCCTGGCTATATTTCTACCTTAGGTATAGAAGTCACTAAATCACTTTATTAGGCATGGAGTGATTTTGAGACAAGCACTGTCTCCTTCTCAGCTCCAGATCAAAATCAGGCTCTGTGGCGACCTGGATGAACAACACCCCCTCATCACATCCTACATTTGCTAAAAGAGCTAGACAAAAGCAATGAAAACAAGTAGACCCTGTAACTAAATGGGACAAATGCCAATAATAACAACTACTTGGTAAGTGAGTAACTTTCTGAAAGCAGGGGAGAAGAATTGGAGCAGCCAATAAACTTCAAATGATTTTATGTAAAACAGGTTTTCTAGAATCATTTCAACCTCCTTTTGACCTGAGTTCATAGTCAACATTATGATCCTCCAGATAAAGATGTTATATGACTCCAGTTCTTTTCCTTGACTTCAGGGCAGTGCTTCCTGACCTAGCCAACTTCCAGGTGTGTGTGGACTTCAATTATTGCATCAATGGCTATGTTGGATGTGGAATTCTGAGATTTTTGAAGTTTGCTGTTGTTGTTAATTGTGAAGTCATGTCTGATCCCTCACAACCACATGGACAATGTTCCTCCAGGCCTTCCTGTCCTGTCTACCATCCCCTGGAGTCCATTTAGGCTCATGCCCACTGCTTCAGTGACTCCATCTAGCCACCTCATTCTCTTCCCTTCCTGTTGTGGTCCACCAGTGGCCTGAGGAGCTGGCCGCAGAGGAGGGCAATAGGGAGGAACATGTTCTGGAGTCTGAGGAGGGCTCGGACGATGGATCTGCATCTGAAACAGAGATGGGGCCAGGGCCATCTGAGAGTTATGTATGGACTCCAGAGCCTCCAGAATCTGCCATGAGTGAATAAGAGGAACAGGGGGAGCCTGTTCCCAGTGCGTGCTTGCACAGAGCTGCCAGAAGGCAATAACAGTTAAAACAAAAGGGGTGACTCGGGAATAAGGCTTGGAGATAATTGGCTCCTCCCATAAGACATAAAGGAGGAGCAAAGGGAAATGAGCCTTCGTAAGAAGCAACTCTGTTCGTTCTGGTCAGTTTAAAAATCTGGAGCTCTGTGTTGACTTTGTGTTCCATTTGGCCTTGTACAGCTAATTGGCAATTTAGTCGTTGGCAGCATTTAAAGGGAGATAAAGGTGGGTGAATATCAGCCTTATCCCGAAAGACTGTGGCAGACTTCTGTTGGACTATTCACAGACTGTGTGGGACTCATTATGGGCTGTGAATGCGTATAATTCACAGCCATTGAAATTTTTAAAAATGGTTTTTGGGAACAGCGTGTGATTGTTACAGTCCTCGGAAGCTTTGGTCAGAACAGTTCTGTTCTTCTTTTGCCCTCAATCTTTCCCAGCATTCGGCTCTTCTCCAATGAGTCCTTCTTTCTCATTAAGTGGCCAAGTATTTGAGTTTCATTTTCAGGATCTGGCCTTCTAAAGAGCAGTAAGGTTTTAAAGTTTTCTCATCTGGAAATAGTCAAGTTTGGGAAACACTGCCCTAGGGAGTAGGAGTTTGAGATCATCAATTGTGACAATGGTCCTCCATCAGATGAGAATTGGGGACAAAATCATCTAGTAGTTCTGCTTCTTCCTGAGAGACCACTTCCAGAAAGCCTGAAACACAAAACTCAAATGACCCCCCCCCCCACAACAGTTAAGTGAGGGGGAGGAGAGAAAAGTGGTCCACAAATCTTTCCAGAGAGGGCTGCTTAAAGTTAGCCCCAGGTCCCATCTCACCTAATAGACTCTGTCTGTATGGGCTATTGTTTAAAGCCCAGCCTTCACTGTGCAAGCTTTACTGATCCTTTATTTATATGTCTTTATTGCATCAAATTGAACCAATAAATCAAGTAGCAAATGAGGAAAGAGTATTAAGCTACTGGATGTGCTTTCTCAAATGCTTCATGTGACCCTTGAGAGAGTTTCTTTCTAAAAAGTTACAATCCTGATCGAAGCACAGGGCCTCTGGGAAAAAAAATATCAGGTTTTATTTAGACAGGTTTTTCTTCCTTCCTTCTTTCCTTTTTAACCAAGAATATTCTTGGCGTCTTTTTGCCTTCTGCAGTGGTAGATTGCATCTATCCTAAGAGTAATTTTCATGGGGCCACTAAGTCTCTTTAGGCTAAAACAAATAAATTCATTGATTTATCCATAATTGGAAAGAGGCTGCTCCTTGTTTTCCTTTACCCTGGTATACTGACCTGAGTAATAATCCACATGAGCCCCTGGCAGGACTAACTTCAGATAGCGTGAGGAACCTGTGCTGCTAATGTAGCTGATGGAGGTCAGTTGAGAGGGCAGCCTCCCCCTCTCCCAGGTCCCCTCCTTCTCCTTCCCTCCGCCCGCCTTCTCTTCTTCCATCTTAGAGGTAATAAACAACAACACACTGACTATCAAAAGGTGTAGAGTTCGCAAAGAATGAGACCGGAGACCAGCATAACTTCAGCTCTTTTATTTAGTTCTGAAAATCCATCTGAGACAGGAGCCACGGCAGCCCTTTTTATAGATAGGCTGCTCGCAGCTTGTGGTCAATGACGGCTCCTTGATTCTCCAGCCACTGAGCTGGCCAATCTAGCTATTATTGGCCAATCAGCGTCGAGTAGAGCACCAATCAGCTTTCAGTGTTTGTTAACCAATAGGGATAGACTATTTGAAGTATGTTAATATGGAACACCCCTCCCCTCTTGGTATGGTCCTACCTTATGTAGTCATGTAAATAGGCGGAGCTTTTTGTCTAGTTGACCTGCGCAGTTTAGTTGTGTTGTCGTCTTTGGCGGGTTTGGACGGGATCGCTGTTTCTCCTGTCCTTCTCTGTGGAACCTCCTGGAAGGTGGAGTCAGCCATGCTGCTCCCGCCTGGCCTACCCGGGCTGGTAGAGTCAGCTCGGCTGCTCCTTTCCGACAAGACATCCAGGTCTTCTTGTGCCTCCTGTTCCTCTTCACTGAAGTCTTCCGCAGGTAAATTGTTGTTTCTTTCTGATTTTATTTGCAAATGTTGTTTATGGTTTGTATTTTGATTTTGCGGTGTTTTTTGATCTGCCGGAGGGTCTCCCCCTCCCCTCTTATTTGTGTTTGAGGGGTCTCCTCCCTCTCTGGTTGGTTTATTAATATTTTTGTTTAATGTTTGCTGTGGTTCTGGTGTGTGTGTGTGTTGTTCTTCGTGTCTGGGTGTGTCACTGGTTTGTTCCAATGTTCGTGATCTTAATTGATCAATGTGTCTCCTCCAGCTTCTACCATCATCCGTTTCTAGTCTATACGATCGGGGTCCCATTATTTGTGTTATTTTTGCTGGTACCCACAGTGGGTGCCCAGTGAGATTTTTTGCATATACTAAGTTTCCTGGTTCGAATGTGCGGTGTCTGCTGGAGGAGTCAGTTGGTTTTTCAGAGCTGTATGTTGGATGTAATCTATCCAATTGTGATCTTAATTTTCTGCCCATTAGTAATTCTGCTGGGCTTTTATTTGTAGTCGAGCTCGGTGTTATGTGTTGTATGGTGAGCATTTTATCAATTTTTTCTTTATGTCCTCTGTGTCTAATTTTTCTATAGTTTCTTTGGTATATCGGACCATGTGTTCTGCCCTCCCGTTCGAAGCCGGTCAGCCTGGCACTGTCAAAGCATGCCTTATGCCCTGTTCGGCAAGGAATTTTTCAAATGTTAGTGCAGTGAACTGCGGGCCCTTATCTGAGACTAGCAAGTCCGGTAACCCATGTGTGGTGAACAGTTTTCGTAGTTGTTTAATAACTGCTTCTGTAGTTGCAGAGTTCATGACGCTTACTTCTAGCCAATTGGAGTAAGCGTCTACTATGATTAAAAATGTGTGTCCTTTTGTCGGCCCTGTGAAATCTATGTGAATTCTTGACCAGGGGTCCCTTGTTGTCTCCCAGTCTAGTATAGGTGCTGAAGCGGGTGTAGGTCAGGATCTTTGGCATTTTCCGCAAGTTTCTACCCATTTCCCAATATCCTTATCGATCCCTGGCCACCATACATAACTCCTGGCCAGGGATTTCATTCAAACAATTCCCAGGTGTCCTTCATGTAGCATTCTCAGTACTTGCTCTTGTAACGGTTCCGGTATTATCACCCGATCCTCCCATAGAATGCAACCTTTTAACAATGACAATTCAGTTTGCCTGTTCTTGAATGGTTTAAATTTAACGTCTATCTCGTCTTCCGGCCACCCTTTTCCTAACCCAGTTTAAGATCTGTGACAAAGTTTTGTCTCTTGTTGTTGCTTTCGCAATGTCCGCTGTGGTTATGGGTAGGTTTGATAATGTCTCAATCTGTAGGGTGGATGTGGTTGGTGCCGGGTCAGTTTCGGTAAGGGAGTACGGCTCAGCGCATTGGCATGGGAAATGTCTTTGCCCGGTCGGTGAATCAGTTTATAATTGTAGGCTGCAAGGAACTTGGACCATCTTGTCATTCGTGGGGATAATATGTTTGGGGTGGCCCTGTTCCATGCTAGTATTCCTAATAGAGGTTTGTGGTCTGTAATAAGTGTAAAAGTCCTACCGTAAAGGTATTCATGGAACCGTTTGACACCGGATATTGCTGCTAACGCCTCTCTGTCCAATTGACTGTAGTGACGTTCAGTTTTGGATAATGTTTTGGAGTAGAATGCAATCGGTGCTTCTCTCCCATCAGGCAGAATATGGCTAAGTACAGCTCTGACGCCAAACGGTGATGCGTGACTGTCGAACGGTGACTGTCAATGGTAGTGTCTCGCTTTATTGTATTAATACAGAGTCAGATGTGATTAAGTCTTTTATTTTCTGGAACGCTGTCTCTTCATGTCATCCCCAGGTCCAGGTAGCTGCCTTGTCCAGTAGCCTATGTAGTGGTTCCACCTTCGTTGCCTTCTATGGCAGAAAAACATTGTAAAAATTTATAAGTCCCAATAGTGCGTGCAATTCTAGTTTGTTTTTTGTTCTATGTGCTTCTTTGATTGCTTTAATTTTTTATCTGTGGGGTGTATGCCCTCTTTATCGATTAGATATCCCAGGAACTCGACTTTTGAGGTGGCTAACTGGCACTTTTCTTTTTTGACTTTGAGTCCCACCTTTTGGAACCTTTGTAACACTATTCTAAGACGGGCTTCTAGTTGTCTCATGTCGATGGCTGACACTAGCACGTCATCAAAGTATGGGACTACTCCTTTTATCCCTTGTAACAAATGCTCCATTAGGCTTTGGAACACCCTGGGACCACACTGATTCCAAATTGCAGCCTTTTGCATTTGAAGGCTCCCCTATGAGTCACGATCGTTTGTGCCTCTGCTGTTTTGGGGTCGACTGGTAATTGTTGGTATACTTATGCAAGGTCGAGCTTTGCAAAAACCTTGCCTCTCCCCAGTGAGTGTAGTAGGTGTTGCACTACTGGAACAGGATACGCGCTTTGCTGTAGTGCATGGTTTAGAGTGGCCTTGTAATCACCACAGATTCTCACGGATCCATCTGGCTTAACTGGGGTCACGATTGGGGTTTCCCATTTAGTGTGGTCAATTGGTTCCAAGATGCCTTGTGTGATGACTTTGTTAAGCTCCTCATCAATCTTTGGTTTTAATATGAAGGGTATTCGCCTTGCTTTTAGCCTAATAGGAGCTATTGTTGGATCTAAATTAAATGATATAGGGGACCCTTAGTACTTGCCTAGTTTCCCATCGAAGACGTCCTGGAATTCCCTCATTAGGTTCTCCTCCCAGTCTGTCTCAGTGACGCTGTTAATGCCGGTCACACCGATTCCCAGAGGTTCAAACCACTCAAGTCCCAACAGACTTGGCTGGTTTCGGTCTATGATGGTTAGAGGCAGAATTTTCTTGTGTTCTTTGAAGGTGATTTGGAAGTGTCCGAGTCCGACTACCAGTATTCTGTTTCCTTGATAGTCCTTTAGTATTAGCATTTGGTGTTCTAGTTCAGTTCTGCCAAGATGCGGTACCGGTCTTTTAATGGTATTCCATGATACCATCGATAGATACGATCTGGAATCCACCTCCATTTCACATTCTTGACCCTCAATCCTGACTGCCACATGTACTTTTCAGCCATTTGTTGCGTTAGAATGACCGATGGTGATGGTTTGGTGTGTTTCTTCTTTTCTCTAGCTCTCGTTTAGCTGCTTGCCTTTCTTTCATGACTATCACGGTTCCACGTTTGTCTTTTTTTGATTCTTGGTGGTGTGTTGTCCCTACGTTGGGGGCTGTAGCTTTTACGGTTTTGGCATACTCTTGCGATGTGTCCCCATTTCTCGCAGTATCGGCACATGGCGTCTAGGAACTGGCACTCGGAACGGGGGTGGTCTCCTCTGCACCTGGCGCACTGGAACCCCGACTTACGACCTTTCTTCTCCCGTCTATAACGTTCAGCCTGGAGTCTGTGGATCTCTTCATCATCGTCGTTGATCTCGGACGATCCACTATCCGCGTAGTGTGTGATGGTCTTGTGCATGCTCTCTGCCTTTTTCTCTGTACTTTGGCTAATTTCGGCTGGTGTTTTGGATGTTGTCGCATTCATTTGTTGCATTTTGGCTGCTAATTGTTTAGCTGCTTCAGCTGCCATGGCCTCAGCGATAGCCTCAGTGACTGTAATCTTTGGTCGGGTTAGCAGTCGGCTTTGTAGGGTGAGGTCTCTCAGACCGAGGACCACGCGATCCGTCATGGCTTCGTCCATGTTTAGGAATTTTCATGCCCCTCCAGTGTCCCTGAGAGCCACTACGAAGTCTGCGATGCTCTCACCTTCTCTCTGGTCCCATTTGTAGTACTTGTGTCTCTGAATAAGGCTGGAGACGGTCGGTGCGTAGTGAGCCTTCAGCAATTTCTCCAAATCTGGCCAGGCCATCTGCTTCACATCCTCTGGTTTAGCTAGCATCTTGGCCATCTTGAATACTGTGGGCCCACAGTGCGTCAGGAACACAGCTCTTTTTCGGTTGTCTGAGATTCCTTGCAAGTCGTTGCTTTCCAGGAACATGAGGAATCTATCAATGTAGGATTCCCAGTCCTCTGTTGCTGGGTTGAATGGTGTGGGTGGTGAGTTGGTTCCGGCCATTTCGTCTGCTCGGTTCTTGTTGCCACGTGCTTGACTGGTCTCCTCTCTCAGTATCCCACCTTCGTCGTCAGTGTAGAGTTCGCGAAGAATGAGACCGGAGACCAGCATAACTTCAGCTCTTTTATTTAGTTCTGAAAATCCATCTGAGACAGGAGCCACGGCAGCCCTTTTTATGGATAGGCTGTTCATGGCTTGTGGCCAATGGTGGCTCCTTGATTCTCCCGCCACTGAGCTGGCCAATCATAGGCTAGCTATTATTGGCCAATCAGCGTCGAGTAGAGCACCAATCAACTTTCAGTGTTTGTTAATCAATAGGGATAGACTATTTGAAGTATGTTAATATGGAACAAAAGGTACTTCTCTGTTCATTAAAGCCACTAAGTCTTGTTCTGCAGGCTTCTATTTGATGATGCAGAACTTCTTAATTGCATTAGTAAACTGACAAGAAAACAAACTGTTTCGTTCATCTATTCCTGATCAGACCAGATTTTCTTCAAATGGAAGCATGCTCTCCTTCTCTGTGCAGAAATAAATATCCCTAAGGGGAGAAGATTCAGAGGATCACTGGAGGGCAGCAAATTGAGATGAAACCTTCACTACCTACTGCCTTCAGCTGGTCATTTGGAGTTTTACAGCTGACATAAAGCTTGAAAGCCCTGCTAGAAGCTGCCTTTGCCAAACATTTGCAATTAAATGAGCTCAACTCTTTATCGACAGGATTATAGCCCAACCTTTATTGACAGAATCTTCCATATGGCAATGAAATTCTTAATTTATGTCAGTGTTTTTCCAACTTGGCAACTTTAAGAGGTGTGGTTTTCAACTCCCAAAATTTCCCAGCCAGCATGGAATTCTTGGAGTTGAAATCCACATGTCTTAAAGTTGCCAAGTTGGAAAAACACTGACAGCTGCTAGTTATCCTACCCAAGAGTCATATTAACCTTTGTATGTATATATACCAACTTTTTGAAATATATAACTGCTCTCCATGATCCTAATAGACTATTCTCAAGATAAGGATGGCAAAAAAGGATGAGTGGAGAAGAATATATGGTTTTGACTGGACATGGCAACCTCCCTTAGATCTAAAATGTTGTCTGAAATATGACTCCGGAGTTAGAAATTCAAATAATATGACATTGAACTTCCTAGAAACTGTATTTGCCTTGTGTACATAAGGAATGATTTTATACACTATTCCTATAACAAATTTATTCATGGTTAAGCTAATCATGCTTTATTCCAGGTATGTGTTTAAGAGGGTGAGGCTGCAACCTGGCCGTTTGCATTTTCTGTTGCATTGCAAGTCGTCCAGTAATACTGCAACATACAACTAAGAGGAGTGGCTGACTTGGGAAGGCTTATTCTTGTAAATGATTCCCACACACATCTTTAAATCCCTCCCAAAAAAAAGTTGGTCAGATTTTCACTTAATTTGGAAAAGACTACAACAACAACACTATTAAAGCCAACCTCTTTAACACATTCTTTGGCTGAATATTTGCTAACAGCAATGGATCATGCCCAATATTTCCTAGTTGAATCACAGACAACTACAATGATCTCATACATATCGATTTTACAGTAGACAATGTTGAAAAAGCACTATGTGATTTAAAACAATCTCTATCTATTGGACCGGACGGAATATGTGCCTACTTCTTAAAAAAGCTACCCACTGCCATCGCCAAACCTCTAAGCATAATCTTTGAAAAAAATTTCAGGACCAGCTCCTTGCCTAACCTATGGTCACAAGTCACAGTCATCCCCATCTTCAAAAAGGGAGACCCCAGCCTCGTTAAAAATTACAGACCAATCTCTTTATGCCGCGTCACCTGTAAAGTCATGGAATCAATTATTAACCAGTCTATCACCTTCCACTTAGAGACAAACAACTTACACAGAAAAAAACTATCCTGCAATCTGCAACTCTTATACTGCAAAAACATATGGACTACACAACTCGATCAGAGCAAAGCAATAGACGCAATCAACATAGACTTCAGTAAAGCCTTCGATTCAGTGGTACACAACAAACTACTAAAACTAAAATCTTATGATATCTCTGGACACCTGCATAACTAGATAGAAGCATTCCTGTCAAACAAACAACAAATGGTCAAAATTGGGAGTGTCCTATCAAATTCTGTACCTGTCAATAGTGGTGTCCCCCAAGGCAGTATTCTAGGACCAACTCTCTTCATACTCTACATAAATGACCTCTGTAATCATATGAAGAGCAATTGCGTTATCTTCGCTGATGATGTAAAGCTATTCAACACCACAGACAATACTGCTACTCTTCAAAAAGACCTCGACTATGTATCAGAATGGTCAAACAAACGGCAACTTCAAATCTCAACAAATAAATGCTCTGTCTTACATATTGGCAAAAAAAAAATATCAGAAATTAAAATACAAGCTGAATAGTCAAGACCTTGTTGATGATCCAGACTCTGTCAAGGATCTTGGAGTACTCATCTTTAATGATCTAAGTGCTTGAGCCCACTGTAACTACATAGCCAAAAAGGCATTAAGAGTTGTTAATCTAAACTTACGTAGCTTTTTCTCTGGTAATATTATACTACTAACTAGAGCATACAAAATGTTTGCTAGACCAATACTCGAATACAACTCATCAGTCTGGAACCCACATTACGTATCTGATATTAACACTGTTGAGAAAGTCCAGAAATATTTCATAAGAAGAGTTCTCCACTCTTCTACTCATTGCAGAATATCTTATACCCCCAGACTTGAAATTCTAGACCTAGAAAAACTAGAACTACGCCGCCTTCGGTCTGATCTAAGTATAGAATATAAAATCATACATTGCAATGTCCTACCTGTCAATGAATACTTCAGCTTCAACCATAACAATACAAGAGCAAACAATAGATACAAACTTAAGGTTAATCACACCAAACTTGATTGCAGGAAATACGACTTCAGCAACAGAGTGGTCAATGTCTGGAATACTCTACGTGATTCTGTGGTTTCTTCCCCAAACCCCAAAAACTTTAACCTTAGACTGTCTACCATTGACCTCACCCCTTTCCTAAGAGGTCTGTAGGGGGCGTGTTTAAGTACACCAATGTGCCTACTGTCCCTGTCCTATTGTTTCTTTTTATTTTTCTTATATGTATCCATGTATTCATTACTATGTTTTTACTTATACCTATTATCTTGTAAGCAGTTGACAAACCAAATAAAATAAATAAATAAATAAATTTCAGCTCTGCAATCTAGGGATGATGGCGAGGAAAGAGATTGCATGTAGCCTATGAGCAAATATTGTCCAATCATATTTCAACACACTTCAGTTTTCTAGTTCATAACATTACCGAGCAAGTCATAAATTAACACATAGATTTAGTTTGCACAGTGTAGTAGACTAACATATAGTTGATTACTTAGTGTTTCCATGTTTCATAGCCACAGAGAGGAAGGATTCAATCTATTTTCTAAAGTGCCTGAAGGCCAGACAAGGAATAATGGATGGAAACTGAACAAGGAGAGATTTAACCTGGAAATAAGGAGAAACTTTCTGACAGTGGGAACAATCAACCAATGGAACAGAAGTTGCCCTCAGAAGTTGTGGGAGCTTCATCACTTGAGTCTTTCAAGAAGAGATTGGACTGCCATTTGTCAGAAATGATGTCGGATCTGCCCAACCAAAGCAGCACCATTTATTCTTCATTTGAGGGTATTATTAGCAAAGTTGAGAAAGCCTTAACATTTGCAGAAGTACAATACATTTTCAAGGAGAACAAATGTAAAGCCCCTGTCACACTGCACCAACGGATGCAAAGAGGATGTAAAACGGACAAAAAAGCTTGCCATCCGTTGGTTAACGCAATGTACTCACCGCCTCCATTTTGCTTCCTCTCTATCCGTCCAGCATCCGTCTATTGATGTTTCATCCACTCAAAAAGTTTTGAGCTGCCCAAAACTTTTGCGTGGAAAATGTATCCAATTCGTCTGTTCTGCATCTGCTAAGCATCCGCTATGCATCCGTTCTGCATCTGTTACGCATCCGCTATATCCGCTTGGCATCCGTTCCACATCCGCGCAACTCGCATCCGCTTGGACGCAGGGAGGAAGCGGAACGGATGCAGAACGGATGCAGAACGGATGCAGAATGGATGCAGAACGGATGCCTAGTGGAAACAAAGCATTTAAAATGGAAAAAACATCCGCAGAGGGGACTTATCTCGGATATAAAGGATGTCTAGAGGATGCCTAGAGGATGCCTAGAGGATGCAAAGGGACACCTATACTGCCTATAAAAAGGGGGAGCAACACATCTGAATCTCACTTTCAGAACAGCAGCCCTGTGGTGCGGACCTCTGCAGCCTTCATCTGCCTCTTCCTCTTCCACAGCATCCAGTCAGATCCACCGTGGATCGTAACATGGTCCTTTTGGCAGCCACCATCCTTCTGCAACAGTGCGAAGCCATCTACAGGCTCTGTGAACTCTACTACGGGAAGAAAAAGGGGTGGCCAAGAAGCGTCTGGGTACGAAGATGGTTCGCCAGAAGAGCAAAGGATGGACTGTACAACAAGCTGATGGTGGAGCTCAGGAGCGAAGACACTCGGGCATTCCAGAACTTCATGAGGATGCCTCCAGCCATGTTTGACGAACTTGTGCAGCGCCTGACACCCAGGTTGACCAAGACAAACACCAACTTCCAGCCCAGCCTGGAACCTGGGCTCAAGGTGGCACTCACTCTGTGCCACCTGGCCTCAGGGACCACCTACAGGAGCATGCAGTACAGCTGGAGGGTGCCACCCAACACCATCAGCATTGTGGTCAGAGAAGTGGTGCAGGCTATCATCGAAGAATACATGGAGGAGCTCCTACAGTGCCCCTCCACTGAAGAAGGATGGAAGAAAGTTGCAGAGCAGTGGTATCAGAGGTGGAACTTCCCACACACCTTTGGAGCCATAGATGGCAAGAACGTGGCCTGCAAAGCGCCAGCCAAGTCAGGGTCCACTTATTTCAACTACAAGGGCTTCTTCAGCATCATCCTCTTCGCCATGGTCGATACTGACTACAAGTTCATGTACATCGATGCTTCAGGCAGCGGCTCATCTTCAGATGCCCAGGTATACAACGCCAGTCACCTCAAGGAGGAGCTGGAACGCAACCTCATCGTGGGCTTCCCAGATCCAGAACCCCTGCCCAACGACACGCAAGATGTGCCCTACTTCATCGTGGGGGATGACGCCTTCTCCCTCACAACCTACCTCATGAAGCCCTACACCTCCAAATACCTCACCCGTGAAGAGAGGATCTTCAACTACAGGCTGTCCAGGGCAAGGCGGGTGGTGGAGAACGCCTTTGGCATCCTGGCCAACAGGTTCCAGGTACTTCTCACCACCATGCAGCATCACCCACAGACCGTGAGGAGGATCATGGAAGCTTGCTGCATCCTGCACAATCTCATGCGCACCCGCTAGCCAGTCTTGCAGAACAGTCTTGTGGACCTCCAGCAAGGCAATGGGGACATGGAGCCTGGGGAATGGAGGCAAGGGCGAAACCTGATAGACACTCAGGATGTGCAAGGCCCCAACAGAGCCTCACGTGAAGGGAAGAAGCAGCGCAACCTCCTGAAACACTGGTGCAACTCCCCAGCTGGAGCGGTGGAGTGGCAAGACAGGATGGTAGATGCTTAATGGATGCTTCCTTCAGCCTGTCTCATCACACGGATGAGATTGGGCCGTGTATGTTGAGTGGCCCTACAATGAACAGGGCATTTAATAAAGAGTTGTGTTTGTGTTGACATGTGTGGATCAATGATTACATTAGTATTGATAATGAAGGGCCATAGGTGTGGCACCTGGGAGGGTGGACCATACAGTCCCACTATGCTTGCACTGGAGGTTTATCTATCCCACAGCTATTACCCATCCCATAGGTATCCCTGCCCATCCCACAGGTATCTTAACCCATTCCACAGGTATCCCTGCCCATCCCACAGCTATCTCAACCCATCCCACAACTATCTTAACCCATTCCACAAGCATGCAAAGGCTTAAACCATTTCTAAAAGTTTCCAGCAAGACTTTATTAAAAAAATGAAATGAAGCAAGTGTGTGAATCAAAAATAGACTTTATTAACAACAAGCTATAAGACAAAAATGAATCTCTGGCACTCCTCTTGGTCGCTCAGTCTCAGGGGTGAAGGGTGCAGGTGCTGTGGAGGTGGCTGGTGCTGGAGTGCTTGTCATCAGCTCCTCCAGAAGCAGAAGCAGCAGAAGCCCCAGAAGCCCCAGCTCCAGAAGAGCGAGCCCGTGCTGCAGAAGCCCCAGCAGAACCAGAGTGAGGGCCAGGGGACGGGATGGTAGCCCTGTCCCTCTTGCAAGGGCTGGCAGCAGATGGCTGGCAGGGAGCCAGGGCTGGCAGCAGATGGCTGAGGCTTGCTGTGCTTCAGCATGGTTGTGGGGTTGTTGGCTGGCAGGGAGGCTGGCAGGAACCAAGGCTGGCAGGAAGGCTGGCAGGGAGGCAGGCACCAAGGCTGGCAGGAAGGCTGGCAGGCCGGCAGGCACCAAGGCTGGCAGGCAGGCAGGCACCAAGGCTGGCAGGAAGGCTGGCAGGCAGGCTTGCAGGCAGGCAGGCACCAAGGCTGGCAGGAAGGCTGGCAGGCAGACATGAACCAAGGCTGGCAGGAAGGCAGGAAGCAAGGCTGGCAGGCAGACTGGCTGGCAGCAAGGCTGGCAGGCAGGCAGGCAGCAAGACTGGCAGGGAGGCTGGCAGGGAGGCTGGCACCAAGGCTGGCAGGAAGGCTGGCAGGGAGTCAGGCACCAAGGCTTGCAGGCAGGCATGCAGGCAGGGAAGGGAAGTCTGTCAATCCGTCTGGCAGCAGGTCTTTCCTCTGAATGGTGACCTGCTTCTGAGCTGCTTCCCTTTATATCCATGGGGCTTACGCAATGCATCCTCCCCGCATGCGCAATTAACACTCGGCATCCGTTAGGCTTCCGCTGTGCATCCGCTAGGCTTCCGCTGTGCATCCGCTTCATCCGCTGTGCATCCACTGTGCATCCGCTGTGCATCCGCTGTGCATCCACTGTATCCGTTCCGCATCCGCTTTGCTTAGCCCCCCCGGAAGCCTAGTGGATGTGCCATCTGCTCCCATCCGCTTCCATCCGCTGGCCTTCTGTTCCGCATCCGCTTTCCATCTGCTCTGCGTCCTCCCCCCGTGTTATCCGCTCTGGTTATGCAAATTTTTGCCCCTTTTGAGAGCGGATAACAATGGATGGAACATTTTGCTCGTCTGTTGTGTCCGTTTTGCATCCGTTGGGCAGTGTGACAGGGCCTTTAGTTGAGAGGAAAAAAGAGGGGGGGGGGGAATGCAATAAGAACTTGAATTTACTGTTTTTTAAAATATCCTCCTTTGATTCTGGAAGAATTCACAAAATTGATCAAATGTACCAGAGTAAATAGATGGCACAGTATTATAATTCAGTTGCTAGGCAGGATTGGAGGCACATGGTCCTTTGGACAAGTAATTTCCTCTCTGCTCAGCCTACCCCTCAGGATTGTTGTAGGAAAAATAGGAGGCAGTACATAAAGCTAACAAAGGAAGAAAGAAACATTGTGAGTGTGTTCTGTATTCCATACTCTTCTGTTCTTTCCCTTCCTTCATATTCTTTCACTCTGTTCTAACATCAATTCATACTTGTTTCAACCGTATTTTGGCCATCTCTAAAGTGTCTCTAGGCCTTTTAGAGAAATATTGCCCCATGGTCCTTTACAGGAAAGGAAATATTCCTTGCCTCATAATTACCAATCTTTTTTGGGAAATGTACTCTTCAACTTCTCTGACCTTATGAATTATGAATTAATCCTGCTTGTCTATAATTCTCCCCTAAGTTTCCAAAAGACAACAATGCTGTTTTATTGTATCAGGATTTGCTCAGCCTCTTTCTATTAGCAGCCCTAACAGGAACAACAGCTGTTGGAAAACTAGTGCCTGTTTCATAAGGGTTTAAATGATTAACTTGAATTGGAAATACAGCCTTTTTGGAAACCTGATGCTAAACATAGAAAATCCGGACAGAAATATGAAAAACAAATTACCTGAGCAGGCATAGAATGTTGAATTGTGGCATATGAATATTTAAAATTCTGAACAGGAGTACTTTGCACAGTTACACCTTGTTGCAAGTAACAATTATATTTTTATTTGTTAGTTCTTATACACTGTATAAACCAAGAGTGGGCACAAAGATTTGGGCTTACTTGTGCATTTCTGAATGAGTTGCAATGAATTGGCAAGAGGTTTTGATTTATATTTGTTTAACAATATTAATAACATTTTCCCTCACTTTCTTTCTAACAGATAAACTAAAAAAAATTGGATAGATGAGTAAGTCATCAGAAATGTATTTTTCATCTGAAAAGACTATGAGATCAGTCCTAGGCTAAGTATGCACATCTGGATGTACACTTCACCATTATTTTGATCGTATCTGGGAATATTTAACTGATAACAGCAGTAATCAAACCCTCTGATGAGCAACCAATGGCTGCTTCCTCTAAAATGGATGTGCATGGAGGGGTGGGGATATAGTATGTGTGGGTAACTAAAAAGGATGTGTATGGAGAGGTTTTGCATCTTACTCAAAGCTGCTCTTTTGGCAGCTGCTCGGAAGAATTTTGGAGCAGCTTCAGGTCTTCCTCTTTCACAATTCGGAGGAGCAATGGTTGGATGAAGAACCCGATTTCCAGGAAGACCTGTTTGCAACTAACAGCAAAACCAGACACAGCTGGCAAAAAGGACAACTATTATAAAAAGCAGCAAATTATTCCTTTTTGTGGCAGAGCACGTTCTCATTCAAGTGGAGTAAGTTTTCATCAACAGGTGAATCAGCACCCCCAATACAGTAGTGCGATTCAAAAAAATTTTTACTATTGGTCCTGTGGCCGTGGCTTGGTGGGCATGGCAAGGGAAAGATACTGCACAATCCCATTCCCTCCCCATCCCACTAACCTGCTTTCTAGTTCCATTCTCCTGTGCAGGGAAACAAAAGAAGACCCAGCCAATCAGCTGGGACTCAGGAGGCAGAGAATTGATGGGGGCGGGGCCAGTTAGAGATGGTATTTGCCAGTTCTCCAAACTACTCAAAATTTCCACTACCAGATCTCCAGAACTGCAAAAACCTGCTGATACCACCTCTGCCTCAATAGGTAAAAGCAGTAGTCAGGCATCCACGTTGAGGTATTTAATGAACTCTCCCCGCCTGCCCCCCCCCCCCAAAAAAAAATCTCTCTGCACAAGAGCCTTGAAGGCTCCAGCTTGCTGAGAATTGGCCTTTCAGGCTGGGCAACTGATTATCTGACCACAAGACTCTCCTGCCCCTGCAGGAGATTACAAATTGAGCCTTTTTGGAGGAAGCAGGAAAATGTAATCATTTCTATGATTTATAAGGCCACCCACCTTAGACAAGTGACTCTGGGCAGCATACAAGGATTAAACACCCACACACCCCAAACCTATGATATAATGAAGTTTGTTGTCCAGAGCACCAGAAATGGAGATCTCTATCAAAAATAAAAACAAAAAACAAAACCCAGAACCAGTAATTTGAAATGTTCAGATAGGCTTTTCATTAAGAATCCCAACATGTATTGAAAGAGAACACTCCTTATTATTTTGATGGGCTCAATGTTTCCAAACATTCTTATTTTCTTGGTCACTGACTGTAGTAGGAAGCAAGCGAAAGATGGATTCGGGTCTAGAATGTGATTTATTCCTGTCTTGGTCTTTCCATCTTGGACCACATGCTGCTTTTGATCCTACCTGTTGTAGACCAAACTCCTTTCTTTCTGCCAAAACCATGGCTGACCCAGCCTCCTCTGGCCCAGAGGTCCATAGCCTGGAATCCTCTGAGTAGCAGCACTTGCAGCACCTTGTTACTTTCATCAGCATGAAGAGAAAAAGTGGGGTCACACCACAAGAACCACTCTTTTGTGCGTGCAATAGGGTGCCACATACAGAAAAAGGAGCAAGATCAATGCCACAACACTACATTAATCACTATGACCTCTGGACTTTTTGGATTTCCCCCTGCAAACACCCATGTGATTGGGGCGAAGTACAAGGATGGCGCTATGAATATGGGCAGGTTTTTTAAAAAAAAGTTTGGTAGGTACAGGCAGAAGTGTCCACACACCAGTTCACATAGGACAGTTCCTTATTTTTCACTTAATCCAGAAACAACACCGGCATATGGACCATTGTTCCAACTCCTGGCTGACTGCAACCTGCACATTCTGCAGCCTACAAATTGCAAATTCAGATTTCGGACCCAGGAATTGCAGAAACGGATAGGAGTGCCACTTACATTAGCTGCATGAAATTGGTCACTGGTCTCCCTCCAGTGATCCATATTATTATGCAAAAACAAGAGCAGTTCAGATGCAAAAAGTACTTAAATTGCAAGGCTGCCTTGGACCCTGAAGCCTATCTGAGCCTCCTGGACACACTTCCCTCCTTGCTAGGTTTTGGTTTTTTTTAATGGTCCCCATTATTTTTTAATGGTCTCCATTGTAAGGCAAGGAGAATGTTACTATCTAACTATGATTTAGAGAATCAATCTCTTCTGCTTCTAATCTAAATGTTTTACTGTTAACATTATGTAGTTTTTAGGTTTCTTTCCATCATCTTTCCCCTCCACCTAAAGGAATCAAATTCTATCACTCGGGGTTGCTGATCCAAGGAGACACGATTTTAATCCACATCTGTAGAGTCAGATTTGCTCCCCAAAAGCCCACAGGATGCAGTGAGAAAGACCATTGCTGTCTCCAGAGAAGGGATTGTTAATTTACAGGTTGTCTGCGACTTACGATCACAACTGAGCCCAAAATCCTTGTTGCTAAGTGAGACGTGTTGAATGAATTTTGCCCCATTTTACCACCTTTCTTGCCTCAGTCGTTAAGTGAATCCCTGCAGCTGTTAAATAAGTAACACGGCTGCTAAGTGAACATAGCTTCCCCATTGACTTTGCTTGTTAGAAGGTCACAAAAGGGGATCAACGTGACCTCAGGACTCTGCAACAGTCATAAATAAGAGCCAGTTGCCAAACAAACTGAATTTTGATCATGGGACCATGGGGATACTGTAACAGTCGTTAAGTGTGAAAAATGTTCATAAGTCACTTTTTTTCAATGCCATTTCAATGGTCACTAAATGAACTCTTGAAAGTAAAGGCGAGCTTGCGTTATAATGCCATATACTAGCTTACATTTTCCAGAGAGAGAAGCTAAACTCTTATTATTGGAATGAAAAAAAATTTCTGCCCTCCTTCAAGGAAGCTCGGTGTGTGTTTCCTTATTATTAAAAGTGTAAATTCTGTGTCACTGACTCTGCAGGGCCTGGTGACTTAGTGTCTCTGTAAGAGGGCAATGGGAGCAGATAGAAAGTTAAGGGTTCCTCCCGTGTCCCCTCTTTCATCTGTCGGTCTGCTGCTGTTTCCCTAAAATAGGACTTGTTAAGCCTGGGTTCCCCAACCAGGGTTAGGTAGACAAGCTAAACAGAATGTGCAGCGTTAGTCAGATAGGCACACAGATAAATGAGTGAGCTAAGCTTGTATGTTTATTAACATACAGTAAAAATAACAGATACGCTTGTGCTATCAAGAATATATTTTATTCCATTATAAGTTAATAGCATAGTCAAATAACAGTCCAATATTCATTTACCATGTAGTCAGTCCATTCAGGGGTATTCAGTTAGCAAAGTCCATGTAGAATATCCTATGTCAGTTCACATAAAAATCAGTCCTTTGTTGTCTCTCCCGTTCGAGCAATGCAGTCTTGATTCCAAGCAGTAATCAGGGATCATCAAAGCCAGAGAGAGAGAGCAAGCCGTAGTCTTGCTACTTTTATATTGTTTTCTTAACCACTCCTTTAATTGCTATTTCCCAGTTAAAGCTGTATACACTCTAACATACACTAACTATGATTCATAGTTATTATTTCACCTAAACCAGTTAGGGTGAACAATGTTATCCCTAACAGGACTGATCTGAGATCAGAGTCTTTTGCCATTGCTCCCAGGCACACATGCCCTGAACAGATGCTCTCTAACTCTCAATCTGGCATGAGGTAATTAGGTGCTAGGCTTGGCCTGCCTCTATAATGTATTTCAAATAAAACCCTTGGTTGCTCTGGTTAAAAAAGATTGCTTTGGAAATCATTGGTCAGGTCAGATTCCTGCTGTCAGAAGCTCTTACGTCCTGGGGGGTGCCTCCAGGGTGTGATTTTTTAAAAAAGTAAAGGGGTTGGCCATGATATGCAATTAAAACTCTGCCTGTTTTTGGTCATTCATAATCTTAAAACTGGAAGACAGTATTTACTGATTTACTGCCACCCCAATAATTAGCGATTCCTATTGCTTGCACTGCAGTTTATAGCAACACCTGAATCTGAAATTTAACTTTGGGTAATGGGAAGAGGGCATGTATTTGCTCTGCCACTCAGCTACTAATTCGATTTAAAGAGATCCTCATTAAACAAAGATGCAGTCTTTTTTGGTGTGAAATGAAGTGATTAAATGTGTATATTCACAACTCACAAAAAGGCACGAAAAACAGTTGGAGCCACCCATCTTCTTATTTTCTAAGAATGTTTCTGTGGCCCTCAAGCAGGAATGTCAAACTTGCATCATCATGGCAGTGTCATGTGACCTATCGGGACTTTTTCCCCTTTCGCTAAACTGGGCAGGGGCGGAGCCAGCATGTAACGCATCCAGCCCACAGGCCATAAGTTTGACATCGCTGCCCTAAAGTATTAATAGGAATATGGTTATACTGGGAAAACAGGTATATTACTTTATCTCATGTTAATCACCCATGAATTTCTCATTTTTTTTAATTAAAAGAGGCTTTAAAAATGAAAATATGGAAGGAATGTATCAGCACCCAGAGATGATGTGTTGGTGGTGTCAGGCACTAACCCTATGGCACCATCACACAATAATAGGTCAGTGTTAAACATAGCAATTAGCATGTTGTGTAGATAAGGTAAATTTGGTTGTTTTTACCCACCCTTGTTTAAGTTTTTGTTATAGCATAGGGTGTTGCTTAACCCTTAGCCATTTTGTTGGTTTGTAAATCAGTGTTTTATATGCAAACCTAGGAAATGAGTTTGTGGAAACTCAGCCAGTATTATTTGTTTAATTTTTTGGCTTAGTGTGGTCTGTGAATTTAATCTTGTGGTTTGTAAACTATAGTTTACAGCTGAGCATATCTGAAGTCAGACAGTTTTTTTAAGGAAACCATGGTTGGGCCATCTGTGGCTTAGTACAGTAAGTGAGCCTATATTAGAAATGTCCGGAAAAAAACAAAACACAAGGTGCTCTTCCACCCATTCTGACTTCAAAGGAAAAACACTATACAGAGATATACATTCATAGTGAGTCCATTTTCCTTGCAAGAACTCAGCAAATAAATATATGGCGTGGGGCCAGATTACCTGCTGTACTGAGACTGCTCCATCATACTAGTTCTGGTACCAGTACTGGTCAGGTAGGAAGAGTACAGGGAATCTTCAACTTACAACCACAATTGAACCCAAAGTTTTTGTTGCTAAGCAAGATATTTGTTAAATGAGTTTAGCCCCCAATCTATTGTTTTTTTGAAATGTCTAAAAACCTGGCTCTGCCGACTCACTTTGGGGCTCACATAGGATTTCACAGCTGTGGGGCTAGTTAGTGCCTTGAAGGCCCCTTTGGTCTCCAACCATGCAAATTTTGCTGCTATTCCAAGCCTCATGTAATGAACAATCAAGGGCAAGTATGCCTCCTTACTATAGTGTAAAATGCAACGTTAATTTCTCTTCAATTAAGGAATCAGTGAAATCATTTCTTTTAGTCATTCACCAGCTAAATCCAGGAATAATTGCAATGTGTAAATCATTGTTGCAGTATCAATGGCCTCCCCTTGGCGCTGGACGCATGTGTGCCAGAACAAAGGCAAGGATGCTTCTCTTCTTCTCAGGAAGAGGGAGATCAATCAAACCATGTTCTGCCTTACTGATGTGGAGCAATCTAAGAAAATTAATAGCAGTCACGCACAGCAGGGTTGGCTGGATTGCCTGTTCTTTTTTTGCACTTGGGGATTGGTGTAAATAATGTACCCATCTGAATGATAAATGTGGAAGCTCCAGATTGTCAGCTTTGTCATTGATCAAGTGGCTTTGAATGTAACAGTGAAAAGGGGAAAGACGGGCTACGGTAGCCTACAGACTGTGTCACTTGCAACTATACCCATATATTTATTAGCTCCAAGGTGTTGTAAAAAAGCTCCTTTTCAATTGGACAAAAGGTTTATTTACTTTGTCACCAGCATAAAAATTTAATTAATATATAATTTGTCCCAAGCCAAGGAGAACAAAAGCATGATGGCAAAGCATTCTTTCTCAAAGAGGTGGGAATAACCATAGATTATTGATCACAAATTAATGAAATCAAATTAACAAAGAACAATGAGACAGTGTGCAAAGGCTGCACACCAAACTCCAGCATTTACACTTTCAGATCTGAGATGTCAGGATTATATCTTCTCTCACCTGCCACATAGGGTGGCAATCCTTTGGGCATCACATATGCCATTGTAAAATTGATACCTATTAATGTTTGTATATATAATCCTGAAGATCTTGCAACATTCAAGTCTTATTCAATTTCCTGCTGTTGTGAAATTAACGTTTAATGAAATAATTATACTTTTGACTTAACGCTTGGGAGTCTTTTGGGTAATAAGGCATCTATGGAGATTGTATTGTTGACTCCTGCTGCATAATACTGGAATAAATGATACAGTCAAGCTTTCAGGGTCAGGATGGCTAGCAGATGTATTTATACATACAAAATAACAAATATAGTTCATAGTAAAAACAACCCAAATGGATCCCTCTTTGCCATTGTTTAGAAGAACTGTGAAGAGCTGGCTTTTCACCCAGGCCTTTGGCAAGAAAGAATGAGACTTCATTGTACTTATCATTTATGTTTAATGTCTAATTAATTTTATTTGCTTCAACGTTGTGAGCTGCCCAGAGTTGTTGAGAGTTGGGCAGCATGTACATTCAGTTAAAGTTGTTCACCCTTTATGTGTGTTGACACTGGATTCGGCATTTTTATCCATCTATTGAGTCCTTCCCAAAGTAGCCCTAATCCTAGACCTGTCTTCCCAAGGATGTGGGATAGGCAAATGTTGCTTGATTATACTCAATATATTGTGGCAGGATATATAAGTTGTTCCAAGTAAAACTGCCTTTTATAGTTGACAGGGCTTTTGCCAATGCTGATAGTGTTCAAGTGGTGCACCAATTGTTTCTGGGTTGCATCCACCATAGGTACTATCTTTGCTTTCTTTTGCCACAGTTGCTGTTCTTGTTGTAGGTCTTTGCATTTTGTGATTTTCTCTCCAGTTCTCTTCTCTTCTGTTGTCTCTAGGTATTGCAATGTCCACTATCCAGACTTTTGTCTTTTTTTTATCAAAAATTGTTATGTCTAGGGTGTTGTCTGTTTGAATTCTAAACTCCCAGAACACTTTTGTTTGTTTTTTTCATTTTCTATTACTTTGTCTATTGCATGATCCCACTTCTTGCCTGCAGTATTTCTTGCAGATATTCCAGTGCGCTATTGTCATGAGTTGTGTGTAGTCACTCTGTGCAATCTTCTTGCAACAGCTAACTAGGTGGTTCACTGTTTACTCTGCTTGTTTGTATTATAGGGCTTACTTTGCAGCCTGTGTAGTGAGGGAGGTTTCTTTCTTACTCTCTCTGCCCTTTATGCAGCTGTGTGGTTTATCTCCCCTGATGTGAATGTTCCCCAGATAGCATGTCCTTCCCGTGTCTCCCAAAGCCATTTTCACATACCATTAAAATGTTTTGTGAGATGGGCAACTATATAAATGGAAAAACAAACAAATAAATGGTGAGTTGCTTGGAAGCATCCAATGAAATAGAGCAATTGGTTTCCACTACCGTAACAACAAAATCTATCAGGACTATTTGTGGATAAAAGAAGAAAGCAATGAGTCTTTCCACTTTCAGCAATTTATTGTGAACCAAATAAAGGTGGATGTACACAGGCATTTATCTATGTACTTATTATAATGCTACCCACCCACCCCCGACATCTAACATGACAAAGGCCCTGGAACCAAAAATATCATCACTCCTGGAATAAGCTGATCAGACAAGTTTATTTGTTTATAGATAATCTTCACTTAATGACCCGAATTAGGACTGGCAACTTTGTTGCCAAGTGATGCAGTTGTTAAAATGTTGGTGCAATTGCTTTAATTAGCGACTTCTAGGCAATCTCAGTTGCTGTCATTGAGTAAATTTCATGCAGTTGTTAGGTGAAGACTTACCCAGATCCAAATCATTTTTGGAAGAAAGTAATCCCCCATCCACCTATCTCCCATCTCTTGGAGAGGGAGCTGTGGTGGCGCAGCAGTTAGAATGCAGTATTGCAGGCTAACTCTTCCCATAGCCAAGAGTTCAGTCCTGACTAGCACAAGCCTTCCATCTTTCTGAGGTTGGTAAAATGAGGACCTAGATTGTTGGAGGCAATATGTTGACATTCAAGAGCGCTGTGAAGCACTATGGAGCAGTATAATAAGCCTAAGGGCTATTGCTATCTGTCCAGTTCTTGCCTTTTTGGTACCCACCTACTCATCACCAGCTTCCCTCACAACCCACCCACTGCATCACATGGCATTATTGCCCAAGGGCTTCTTTTGAGCTGCCTTCTTTTGCAACAACGCACTTCTTTTCATGCTGCTGGGTCCTCCTTTCATGAAAGGAGCCCCCTGGCTGACACACAAAACTCAGCTAGTTGTGGTGCTATGTGGCATGGCATACATCTGCCCATAGCTCTAACTTGCCGGTCTGCAGGATGTTTCCACATCATCTCCCCTATGCATGGCCAGGATGGTGAGTCCAATGGAGGAGAGACAGATAAAGAGACAAAGGTCAGCTGGAAATGAGAGAGAGCAGTGGTGGTGATTGGTAGTTGTAAAGGCAGGGAGGCCTGAATTTTGTTCACATAATGGTGGAGGTGCTGAATGATCAGAACTTTAAAGACAAATTGTAAGTCCCTGCATTCAATGCCATAATAACGTTAGTCATTGAACAAATGGACATTAAGGACTACCTATATTTAAAGAACTTTTGCAGCTGCCTATCTCGCATAGTAATCCTAGGTAGCTCACAGTGATCAATAAAGACATCAATAAAAAACATTATTCCATCAAGATGCCAGAACCACCCACACCATAACCTCTTAAGTCAACTTCATCCTAACTCAATGCTTTGGAAGAACCAAGTCTTCATGGCCTTCTAGAAGTTCTAACCACCTTGGGCTTCTGGAGCTGGAATTCTTTCAAAGAATGCTGGACTAATTGGACCAAGATTTTACTTGTTAATACTTGCAATATGAATTTTAAAAAAGAAGAAATAGATATGGTGATCCTAACTTTAGACCTGAGGGGAAAAGAAGTGGTATTCCCAGTATTCTTTGAATTTCACAGTTCAAGAGAGCAAAGAAAACAGAACAGAGAAATATAAATTGCTGCAATTACTTCTTATAAACCTGATTAATAACTACTATTCCAACTACTAATAGTACTGTATTAATGATGGGCCTATTGAGGAAGATTACCAGTGCTTTTGAAGATTGTTGGACCTGAAAGGGGTACCAAGCTGACTGCTCTGAATTCAAATGCATTTTGGCTATGGTGACAGGATAACTCCTTGTCTATGTGCCAGGACCCTTTCATTCTTTGGCTCAAATGAGCACTTTTGTCCAAAACCTATATAAAGACTGAACTCTGTAATGTCATAGAAGTCCATGACATTAAGTATGTGGATGTGAGCAAATTCCCTCTTTGAAGTGTTAAAGCAGTGGAGTTCTCTTGAAGACTTGACATAAATGCTTTTAAAGAGCCTTTTCAGGCTGTCTGCTGTGGGCTAATTATTTTCCTGGCATTACAAGCAAAGCAGCTTTGTGTGCACATACATGAGATATTCAGAGAAAAGCTTTTATAATAGCAATGCTGAATCTTTTAGAACAGTGTTTCTCAAACTTGGTAGCTCTTAAGATGTATGGACTTCAAATCCCAGAATTCTGAGTTTAAGTAACATTTTGTTAATTATTGTGAAGTGCTCCTTTCAAAACAACTTACATAGCTGTATAAATATGCAAAATGCTGGAAAATTCCCCCCGCTTCAGGCAGTGAAGACTTATAAAAATTGCTGCAATCTGCCATACAACCATATCTGATATTCAATTACTTAGGCAACTTAATTCAATCCATTTTTCCTCATGGAAATCCTTTATTCTTGAATACCTGAAGCACAAAAATGATTGAATGAGGGGAAAACCAAGAAGACATTTTACAGCCTTGACTTTCCCTTACATAGTTTGACTATTTCACCAGAACTTTTTGAAGCCCATCCAATATTTTCCAACAGTTCAGCAATGGCTTAATTCCCAGATACATTATTTAAGATCAATTGAGATTGGACAAGAAAAACCATAGCTAGCATCTCCATTTTTATATGACCACATGAGGGAAAGCTTATCTCTATGCACTATTTAACAGCTAAGTAAATATGTGCAGACAGGGGTGCTTGTTATCTTCTCCATTGTGCATTGTTTCAGCTAATTCCTAGCCTGTATTTGCTGATTTCATCATGTTCAGCTGGGATATAGTGACATTTCTGAGAAGTGCCAGCTCATGCTGCTATGTTTCACTGCTAAAACAGTTCAAAAGGATCAAGGAGAAGGATCAGGAAAGTTGCTTTCAATGAATGACAAAGATTCTGGCCTTTTGTCTAATAAATAAGGGGGGATTTTAATCAGGATCAGTGAAGCTGGGCACTGCCTAAGTTGCAGTTATGCCTTATCCCTGGATGTATTGATTGTGGGGGAAGGGTTGACTTCAGAGCATCTGATTCAGTTTGATTGATATACTGTGGGTAGGTGAGTAAACTGATCAAAGTGTTAATTAACTGGTTGTTGGATGTATATGTTCAAATTTATTAGTGTTTAGATATTAATCTTTATACCAATGACAAAAGTTCTTTCCTTTCAGTTTTAAGAACTGTATTTCAGGAATTCTTTAATTATAGCTAAAAACATATTTGAAGGGGGAACTAAGTATTCCAAATTTTCCTTTAAAAATGTGTTTCTTAAACAAGTGCACATCAAGCAATATTGCTTCTACTTCAATTTTTTTTCTTGGCACCTCAATTACTTTTCTTTTGCTTGAAAGGAATAAATTTAAAGAATATCACTAAGAAAAATGTTTGATTTCATCACAGCATAGAACCCTTTCCACTTTATCATCACAAGAAATGATATATTTAAGGGATACATATATGCCAGCTGAAACATTCGGAAGCTTATCATTAAGCTCATATATTATGCTCATATATTAAGCTCATATATTATGAGTAGCTGTGCACTTGCTTCTGAGAAATAGTAAGGTAGAGCTAGAAAAAACTAGCACAATGGTAGGGAAATTGGAGGCAACACAACAGTTTGAGGGGCAAAACACAAATCGCAGTAAGAGAAGGTAACCACGGTATGTAACATTGGGTATAGCACGAATGATGTATAGATAAATGTTTCTCTCTGTCACACACATTAGTAGAAGGCAGACCTACTTTGATTAGTGGGAAATTCAAGGCAAATAGTGACTGGGTTCACACTTTATGTTATGCCACATTTTCATTTTGATTTATTGAATACCATAATGTTTGTTAGGTTTGCATAACTTGCTCAGCCTTAAAATCAAGATTTACAAGTCATAATGGCCAGATTTGCATGACATATTTTTTTCCATACTGCATTTTCAGAATTGGTTGGAACAAGGTGTGATGAGGGCCCCAATTCAGGAGGGTCTAAAAAAGGAAGGAGACAAATTAATGGAGAGTAAGGCAATCAATAACTGCTAGTTATGATGTCTTTTTTCCAGGCTTCCCAGTGATCTTCCCATCTGTGACACCTGATGCAGGAACAGGAAAACCTGTAATCTGACCCAACCAGGTTCTTGTGCTATCTGTCACACTGCAGTTTTTATATAGGAGCATGGAAGATTTTACAGGTCTTCTTTAGGGAATTCCAAATCAAGAACATAACAGTACAGTTTGAGTAGTAAGCATCCCTTTATTTGCTGACACCATTACAAAAACTGATTACATTAGCAACCCAAAAAAGAGAGAGTAGGGAGGAGGAGTGTTTACTTCAGGTAGAAGTTACAAGGCTACTACTCCCAAACTGTATCTAAGTAAAACAGCATAGGCTGTCAATATTAAAATGTTATTGTTGCTGCTGCTGCTACCACTATGTCAAGGGTGCATGCGTGTCTGTGTGTGTGAACGAGTTTTACTGAGCATAGTAAAGATAAAAGGTTACACATTTACTGTAGCTCCAGGAATGTAAAGCTCTAATTATCCAAACAGATTTATTTAAATTTATTTATTATAAAACTAAACTCTGGAGGTGTCTGCAGAGTCGTCTTCTTCATCATCTTGTTTAAATCAGTAGTCTAACAAAGAGTAGAAAAGACAAAACTCTGTTCAGTGTTTGACGAAGTAGAAAGGGTGAACATATAAATAAGGCTTTAATTTGGCAAAATATAAAATACATTGCCTTCTGCTACCCCCAAATTAAACGATCTCCCCATGATTTCATTCTGCAAAAGAGAAGCAAAACAAAACAAAAACAAAAACAAAACAAAAAGATAAGCTTAAGGATAAGGTAATCACTATGGCAAACTATTTTTATTTTTAAAAGTAACAGAAAAATATGTAATATTTTGCGGGATCCGGTTCTGTTATTTAAAAAAAACCCTCCTGATTCTTATTCTTATAAGAGATTTTTTTAGGGAGGAAAAAAGTCAATATTCAGCATGTATAGTTTTCTTAAAGCTAAAAAAAGTACTGAGTAAGCCCAAATTCAAAATTTGCTAAATAGAATGAATGAAAATTAACTTTGTAAAGAGGACAGACAATTGAGCATCCAAATTCCGTATCTGTCCACTGTTTACATTTGTAAATAAGATTTTTGTTATCCCAGAATGAAAATAATCATTAAAATCACAGCTGTGAAAATATATTTGCCCTGTACAAGAACAATGAAAGCAGCTTTGAAGGATAAATA
Organism: Laticauda colubrina; assembly: GCA_015471245.1. NCBI lineage: Eukaryota > Metazoa > Chordata > Lepidosauria > Squamata > Elapidae > Laticauda > Laticauda colubrina. The sequence continues at coordinate 5,067,119 of BLBF01000042.1, read as the reverse complement.
CAAATCCATGGGAATGCTCCTGGGAATTTTGAAAATGACAATTTCAATATTTCTGTAGGCTGCTGGTTGGGAAAGGCTGGTCTGCAATGACTCTTACTAACGTGTTATTTTATAAGTAGAAATAATTCACAATGGTATTTCAACCACAATGTGAAGCTGCAGGCTTCTATGATTTGATTACTGCTTTCTAGGGATCCTGAAAACTTCACCAGTTACTTTTGACTTCCTGCTTTAAGTCCATCTTAGGAAAACAGACTCAAATTCTCCTACCTAATAGCTGATACTGTTCTTTTCCCTTTGTGAGCATTTGGCCAACTGATGCAAGAAGCTGCTTAAGGTGGACAATATCCTGAATTAGATTCACATTATCTGGACCAGTCTGAAAAAGATGAAAGAAAGTAGAAAGTATTATTGGAATAGAGGAGGCCAAATGAATTGGACAATTAATTTTAGGATATGAGCTTGATACTTAGTCGAAACCTCAATCTGCCTCACCCCTTAGATAGGGTCTCTTCATTCCTAAGAATCTTCATTCAACCTTCATTCAGCTGTTCTACACAAGTTTCACATCATGGTCAAAAGACTCCCTTTTCTCCAGGACAAGCAATGGGAGGATTTGCTCAGATTTCTTGGTCTTGAAACATTTTGTATAGTCACTTCAGAAACTCTTTAAACTCCTCCCACCCACCATGGCCAGATTTTTTATCGAAAAAAATTCTCCAATTAGAAAACAATGTCATGGAGAACTATAACAGATCCGATCTCTTTGAGGTGCTATCTTTTTATGTGAATGTTTTTTATTTATTTATTTTTCATTGCATAAGGCTTCACATATAGTGGTGTCCTAAATCAGAACAACCCAGATACATACAATAAGAACTAGATGATGATGATGATGATGATGATGATGATGATGATGACGACAACAGAGCAAAAAACTTTCCACCTATCTCTAAGGTTTCCAAAATGTGTTTATAGTACTTGCCAGGACATTATTAGTCTGCCATCTGGTGGCAGGATATAATAGTCTTTAGCAGTGTTTTT
>BLBF01000042.1:5007617-5066065 GCA_015471245.1 Laticauda colubrina | reverse complement strand
GAGCTGAAGTCCATACATCTTAAAATTGCCAAGTTTGAAAAACACTGGTCTATAGTCACTGGCCAGCCCCAAAGACATGTAGGAAAGAAACTGCAAGATCATAGTACAGTTACAGTTGGTTTGGAGTCAGGTGCCTAAAGCAAATTAAATAAGTAAATAAAAATATACAACACCTATAGACTTCTAAACCAAATCTCCAATGGCTTCTATAACTCAAACACCAATTTTATGTAAAGATTGCAGTGGATCTCTTATGCCAAGCAAATGATAACCATGCAAAAATGGGACGTAGAATTTCTATTATGTTCAATGATCACCAATGATACAGAGCAAAATGCACAGGATAAATCAGCCTCTAGGCTATCTCCTCTGTAACTGTAGTTCCTAAGGCATATTATTTATATATCTGGGAAAATACTCACCGTCTGTGAGCAAACATCACTGTTCTGTATCACTTCAGGGCCCATACTAGTTTTTCCTATTTCCCTTTCTAGGATCACCAGTGATTCCTGGGCCTTTAAAAAAATCAGAAAATTAAAGTAGTTATTGTTTTAAAACATCCAATCATAATCCGAGCCTTTACTGATTCAGTATTTGAAATGATCAGTTAGATCATTATTTTCCATTCTAGATCACAAGCGTAATCAGTGAAAAGATGTACAATACTGAAATGTTCCAGTTATTGCATGTTTTTCCAAACTCTCAATGACAGAATTACAGATTTTTGGGGGGTGGGGGGGAGTTGAGAAGAAAATTACACCGACTTACGGCTCAGTGAGAGATAGATGAATATGGGAGCTGGGGTTTCATATTCTACTCCCAAGTCTCTGAATCAGAATGTCTCATGAGCAGCTTACTAGGAATGGCAATGGGGAGGAAGAGGAAATGCTCATATACACTGTATTTATTATTTCAGGTTCATATCTTCTAAAAATTGAAATGTGGGCATAATTACTACATTTGCAAACAGTTCTATAAGAACAGATTCACTCAGCCTAGAAAGCTAACAATGGTAACAGTTTACAGTCAAACTTCTCTGGTTTAATCTGAGGAGCCACTGTTCCCCCACCCCCTAAAATGAAATCTCAAATACAGGGCTTAACCAATGAGAAGTTTCATCTACATATTGTTTAGAAAAATTCTTGCTCCAGAAAAACAAGTGTTGCAGGATTGCAAAACAAATAAAAAATAACTAGGTCTCTAAACAGTGCAAACCAACCAACCCATTGAAGTCTGCAGTTGTGACTTTTCGATGTTCTTTTCCTGTTTATTAGCCCTAGTTATCTTTTGTTTTGAAGCCTTGCAACACTTGCGTTCAGGGGCAGGATTTTTTATTAATTACTGATTAAATCAATAAGAATTGTCAACAAACTTTCCTGAGGAAAAATATTTCAAAGGGAACACCACCAAGAAGGACCTTTTGCAGACCATCTGTGTAGGCGGAGAAGCTCTCCTGTTAATTTAAGTAACATTTTGGAACTGATATTTCCAAATAACCTTCTAAGGACAACTTCATATAAAATGCATTGCTATAAACTAACATGAGGGTTATTGAGGTATGGGTCCCCGTTACTTTTCCAGGAGGAGCTAGAATTGGCACAGCAACCTTAACAGATATTTCCATGACTAACTTGAATCTATCAATACCCCAGAGCCGTGTTGGCGAACCTATGCCACTCATGATGGAAGTGGCACGCAGAGCCATTTCCCCCAGGCACATGAGAGGTCGCCCGGAAAAACCCCACTGCATATGCAGGTGTGCTGCTGCCCGACAGCTGATAGTATCTGGTACGCATGCGCAGAGAGGGGTGCATGGGAGATGCATGTGTATACACAGGATGCACTGTGTGTGAGGGGATTGTGCACGCATGCGCAGTTGCGCTGCGTGAGGAATCACACAAGCATGCGCAGACATGCGGCACACAAGGGAGAATCGCACGTGCATGTGTAGATACACAATGCACGAGGGGGAATTGTACACACATGTGCAGACACATGGCGCATGAAGGGGAAATCGCACGTGCATGCACAAGGGGCTGGGGAGGCAGCACGCATTGCCTTCTGGGTGCTGGCACGCAAGCAATTATCAGTACGGGAGCCGAAAAAGGTTAGCCACCACTGGCCCAGACTGGAGATTGTCCTTTAAGAAGGAATGAACTATCATCCAGAATCAGTTGGCCATTATGGAATGGCCACTAGAATGTTAAAAAAAAAGTGGGAAAGTACATTCGGTGTTTCATAGTAGTTTATTAAAGCCAATGATTCTTGGTGTAGCTCCGAAGCCTTTGTTCATTGCAGGGCATGAACATTATGAGGTTAAGAAATTTTGGATTCTAGGATTTTCAGGGGGAAGTTACAATATTTAATTTATTGAAAAGGCTATCCAATTTCACAAGCAACTTGGGCAAATAGCTGGAAAGTTAATGCTGATGGATTGGTGGGAAAATTCCATGAAAAATACCCACACAAGCCTAAAGCGAATTCTGTGGGTAGCAGAGGAGGTTAAAATGCATATTGTATGATTGTGTTCAACCTAATTTCAAACTTTGTGTATTTTATGTCATTACAGGGGTTTTTTTTCAAATGAGGGCAGCATGTCAAGCCAAAAATTGACATATGTGTAGCCATTTTGGTTAGGTTTAGTATATAGTATATATCCTTTTTCTTACTTTCTCTTTGGCGGTCATGGGGGAAGGGTTTCGGGCTTGCCACATTCCTAAGGGGGGAGGAGTTGAGATAAAGTTGTTTAGGCTAGGTGATTCTTGCTGACCGTGCTCAGGCCCCTTGAGGTGCAGATTTATGACATCAAGCAATGTTTAATTACTTCTATTGGAGAATGTTACTTTTGCAGGTTGTTTCTAACTTCTAATATTGTGAGGTAACTCCGGGTTGGGTCAGATCCGGAATTACTACAGGATTTGCTCATTTGATTCTTTCCTAAATAAAATAAATTATTCTGGAAGATGGACTTTGCTCTTTTCTTTTTAAATGGATTTCATCACTTGGAAATCTGACACCTATGAAGGAAGAACATCAATCATAGGATTTATTACCTTTGGCAAATCAGCAGCTAATTGGTGTCTTTCACTTTGATCAGTTAAGAGTTTAGATGATGTCTCATTCAGCTGGGTTTTGAGCTGTAAAAATAAGTTAGGGTCAGTTCACAATGCTTAAGAGGAGCATGGGGCAATCTTTGGTAAAGTAATACATGTATAAGAATATATGCATACAGAAGTTGAATCGCGACAAATTACATTGAGGGATAGGAAATTCCATTGGAAAAAGAAGTTAAGAAGAAAAGATAAGCTTGAAAGAGGTTAAAATCAGTAGAGAGAATCTGAAACAAATACTACTTTTAATGACTTGCCAACACTACCAGTGAAAGTGAATAGATTTTTTACAAATATACTTTACAAGTAGTCCTCAACTTACAACAGTTCATTTAGTAACTTTGAAGTTACAACAGCACGGAAAAAAGTGACTTATGACCATTTTTCACACTTATAACCATTAAAGCATCCTCATGGTCATGTGATCAAAATTCGGATGCTTGGCAATAGGTTCACGTTTATGATGGTTGCAGTGTCCTGGGGTCATGATCATTTTTTGCAACCTCCTGACAAGCAAGTCAGTGGGAAAGCCAGCTCTACTTAGCAATAATGTTACTAACTTAACAACTGCAATGATTCACTGAACAATTGTGGCAGGAAAGGTCGTAAAATAGGGCAAAATTCACTTAACAAATGTCTTGCTTAGCAACAGAAATGTTGGGCTCAATTTTGGTCATAGGTCAAGGACTACTATTGGCTTGAGATTTAAAGCTGACCAAAGGTTATTATTCTTGACACTAGATAAGTACATCTCCATAAATTGCAAATGAACTGATCAGAAGAAGTACTTGTATGGATATAACATTGCTTTGTTGTCTGCAGATCAGTTTTTAAAAACATGAAGAATCCTTTCCCAAGACAGTATTTAGACATTTTCTGTGAGTTTTCAGGATCTGAATCAATATGTGGAAATAATAGATGAAAATAACATCCAGAAAAAAGAATAGGGGAAATTTTTTTTGTAGAACCAGTTCCCTGCTAAAAATCATATTGAAATATCAATTCTCCTGAATTGGCTCAAAAATATGTTCTTTGCTTAGGTTTACAAGTTATATAAGTCATTCTTTTAGCTAAGATTGGTAATGTAATTTGTATCCATCATTTCCCAACTGCTCCCAAATATGACAAATTCATGTGGTTCAACAAAGAGATGAACTTTTTCACTTGCTATTAGGTTAATGTACATTAGAGATTTTTCATTTGCTTGCTTCTTTTGATCTCTCTATGCTCATGCTTAGTTTTTCTTCACCAAATGAAAATGACTTTCTTGACCACAAGACATTCCAGTCTTTGTTGGGAGTCCACTCCTTTTAGATGGCTGATATGCTCTTTTCCTCACTGAATAGGCCCTCTGGGTCTCAAGCTCCATATTCAGTCAGTTTTTCAGGAAATTTTTAAAACCCTCCCCTTAAGCTAATAAACCATACTATCCCATAGAATCATAGAGCTGGTGGTAAATTTTTCAGTCAGTGGTTCTAACCCTCTGTTTGGTAGCCCAAATTGATGTTCTCCCTACAAACAACTGCTACACCTCATCTGCCTGAACTCTACTACCCCGTGGGTATTTCATTCCAAGATCAAGCTGGTCTTGCACAGGAAGCTTTCCTACCACTGACATTTATTTCTCTTTGTTAATAGCTTTATTATTCTAATTCTTATATTCTGAAAGTACAGAGAATACACTGTGTAGCCCTTTTGGTATTTGAGGAATATTGTCTCAAGGCTAAATATATTTAATTCCTCCAACTGTCTTCACAGACTGAATTTCCAGTCCTATGATCATCTTCATTACTCTTCTGTGAATCCTGATAAGGTCCAGTGCTGATAATTGAATAAAACTCTTGAAGTGTCATTTGCATATTCCAACATATTTGCATACAAGTTGGATTTTTTTTTTCCCTTCAGCAACTGAAATTCCTTTCAGGAAAGGAAGTCCACAGTTCTAGTGAAACCAAAGATTTTCCTCCAAACAATCCTACATCAACACCCAAGTCCAGTTCCTCTGTGTTCTGTGAACATCATGTTCCAAATTCACAAAGTATAGACTTATGAATCCTTTAGGCAAGGGAGAAGTGGGCACATGAAAAGGTATACTAAGCACTAGTTGTGTTATTGAGAGGCAGAGAAAGGCTACAAAAGTGGCTAAAGTGGGCAAAAGCTGAGTCAAAGTGGTTAGCAGACAGACAGGATTTGGAAAAGTTTCTCCACTTTTCAACAGATAAGTGGAGGTAAGAGGACAGGTGGAGGACAGTGGAGGACAGGCCTCTTACCAATGTTAACTCTTCATTCTGCCTTACTGCTTCAGAATATGAGTCATCAAGTTTTCTCTGCAATTCAGTCAACAGATCTTTAAGCTGAAATGAAGTTTTCAGAGGCTTTAGGATGCATTACCATATGTTCCCAACTCAGCCATTAATATAATTTATTTCCAACTAATAAATGAATTTGAAAGAATAAAAATCTCCCAGATCGTTGGATGAGCAAGTTTTTCATCTTTGGGCCAACTAAGTATTCATACTTCCTGGTAAATGTGTACATGTGACATAAAGTATATCTGGCTTCAATAGTTCAACTAGATACATTACCTCTCGGACTTCTGACACATATGTTGATCGCTCTATTTCTGCTTTTTCCAATTCATGTTCCAAATGCTCTCGTTCCTTTTTAAGCTACAAAAGGAACAGGCAGTTACAAATCACATGTTATTTCAAGTGTGATCTGGCTGGCCTTTTCTACCTCCCTCCCTCCCTCCCTCCCTCCCTCTCTACACACACACACACACACACAAAATAAATGACATCCAACTTTATCCAATTTTATAACTTCATTCAAATAACTTTTATCTTTAAATTACTGTCTGCATTTTATTGAATATAAAATGGAAGAATTTATTCATAACAATTCTAACTATGTGGCTAATTTTTTCATTAAATAGCCATGTTTAAAAACTGATAGCAAAGCAATTGCTATTTAATCATTGAATTGTAGGCTGGTTCACTAGGCTTGCTCTGATATCCTGGCTTACTGGGAAGACCTGATTGAATTTCCTAATGCGTACAGTGGGGAAAACTGTTTCCACAATAAGAGGTAGGACAGAGAAAGAACACTATATCCAGACAATTATTGAATTCCTAGACAAATAAACTACAATGTATCCATATATTTAGTTTTCTGACAATCTGACAGGTGAGCTCACTGAAGGCATTCACTGCTGGCAACAGAAGGTCAGTTGGGGCCTTCATGGTATAACTCCTGAGTGGCTCCTGTCAGCCCCAAGTGTCCCCTATCATTAGTGGAGGGCCTCTGAAAGATAAAGCAGCAGATGTAATGTCTAGAGTATAGGCAGAGGAGGAAAAAGTGGATCTGACTGAGTTTGAGTATTTGTGCAGGTTCAGACATATTCTGTGGCAGTAAGAAATTAAACATTCTGGATGGAACCTAATGAAGGAGAGAACCAGCCTAGAAATAAGGAGAAATTTCACTGCAGTAGAACAATTACCCATTCAACCTCAGTGAAGGTTTTTTAAAGAAGAAAGTGGACAACCATTTGTCTGAAAAGGATCTTCTGTTTAAAAAGGAGGATTGAACTAGAAGACGTCCAGTCCCTTGCAATTCTGTTATTCTTTCTGTATCAGTGAACTTTAGGGCAAAAATCAGCTTTATTTTCTTTTACATTAATAGCAATGACAGAGAAATCTGTATGAATTAATGGAAGGGAAAACAGTTGTGCTGATCCATAAATTAAATAATCAATTGTCTGATAATCTTTTTTAGGTATCAGTCTGGGTTTACCTCGGTTTAGCTTTCATTGAATCTTTCATTTTATCCCCTATATTAAGAATTATTATACTTGGGCACTCCCATCGAAGACGGACCAAAGACTGTGATTGTGCGCAGCTTCGATCCATGCTTATCCTGTTGGAGGGTCCCAACGGGACCGGATCCATCTTGGACCCACCTTGGAGGGGTAGGGGAAGAGGGGAAGCTGCATCTCTCCTCCCTGGTTAGGTATACTCTCCTTGAAGAGAGGAGGTAGCGGCAGTTTTAATGGCTGCCCTGAAGAAGGAAAGCTTCCGGGACTTAAGTGTGTGCTGGAGCAGTAAAGTGGTGAGCAGTGTGTAACCAGGCAAAGGATTTTGGATTTTTTTTGACAACACCGAGAAACAGAAGGAAAAAGCCCTCGTTTAAGAGTATGGCAGGGGCGAATGGAAAATAAGAGGTAATTATAAGGTAAATAAACCAGACCATAAAAGGACAATAACAGAATTAGAGACCAAAATTGGAATAAGATACAGAAATTGGCATTAATTAGGCATTGGATAGAACGCTGGACTTGCCCGGAATTGACTATATTTAAAAGAGCTAACAATTGAAAATTAGCGGAATACAATTGAAAAGAGAAAAAAGAACTTTTGAAAAGTAGAAAACTATGTAGAGCGCCATCTAATGATTAAAGGCACTTTTTCTCTTATGACTTCATGGAAAATTACTGGTTTTACAAATGTGTGAATGACAAATGAAATGAAATAAAAGACTGTATTATAATAATAACCCCAGAAGCACCAAAAAAGGGGGGATTGCAACAAAGGAACAAGCGAAGATAATATTTTGGGACTGACAAGGAGACAGAAAGATTAATAAGAGGAATTGAGGTAAATGGATATTTTTGGCAAAGACTAAAATAAAAGACTCTGATTTTAATAAAATAAAGAATAACACAACTGATTAAAAAAATAGAAGAAAGAAGCAAAGAATTCAAATTGGAACTGCAATAATGGTGGGATTCAAAAACTTTTACTACCAGTTCTGTGGGTGTGCCCATGTGACTGGGTGGGCGTGGCTTTTTTTTTAGCCCTCACCCATTTTGGGGGAGCTTCCTAGCCACAGAGGAGCCTCTGAGGGATCATTTTTAATTCCCTAAGGCTCCTCTGGGGCTCTGGAAGAAAAGGAACAGAGCATGGGAGGGGCACGCAGCACCCCTCCAAGCTCCATTTCAGGAGCTTCCTAGCCTCAGAAGAGCCTCGGGGGGAGTGTTTTTGCTCCCCTAAGGCTCCTTTGGGGATCTGGAAGGCAAAAAATGGAGGGGGGTTGAGCTCCTCCCTCCATTTTTTTCCTTCTTGGGTCTCAGCAAGGGGAATCCTGACACAGCTGATCTTATCTACAGCTGACTGTCAAGAGGGAAAAAAAAGAAATACTAGGTGGGCAGGGGGCAAGTTGAGCAAGCATCGGGTGGGAGGGCGACCAGGTGGGGGGCATAGCCAGCCAGAACTTACTACCCGTTCGGCGACCCTCACCAAATTCTTGCTACCGGTTCTCCCGATTCAGTGTGAACCGGCTGAATACCACCACTGAACTGCAAACTGTGAGAGGAATGTTACAAGAAAGAATAGAATTATTGGATATACTGGCAGAAAAATTAATGGTGATGCAGTTCACAGAAGAGCAAAGAAGGTTTGTGGAGAAGGAGTTAACAGAAGAGGAAAGCAGCTTAGAAGAGCACAAAGAACAAGGAACATTGAAAAAAGACATGAAAAGAATCAAAATTAAGACATTGATGATAGATGTAATAAATAAAAGGGAAAATATTCCCAAGATTAAACAAAAGAAGAAGCTGTACAAGAAGAAATTCCAAAAGAGAGAACAGGAAAGGGTGGAGGGAAAAATAAGTTAATGGCAGATAAAAATAAAAACAATACTAGGGGAAAAAAGAGGAGTTAAGAGGAAAGACCAGACAAACTTAAGAAAAGGGAAAGCTGGTCAAAATTATAAGAAACTATAAGGCTGAGAGATTTAGAGATAAAGCTTAAAGATAATATAAATGTGGGATACCACATGGAAATGTATTTTGGAATTTTTTTAGAAATATAGATTGGGGAGATTTGAAGTTCAAAACTTATTGGGAATTACCTTAAGATTATTATATATTTTTGGAGAAGGCGGAGCTTCGTCTCGGTGTTACAGCTGCGATCTCGGGGCTCTGAGATCGCAGCTGATATTTTCGCCCCTGGTCGGTCCTAACGGACCTAAACCGTCCCGTAGAGACGGGGATTGTGAAGGGCACTGTCCCAGGATCCCAGAGATATCGCAAAATCTCTGGTTTGATCCGGGAGAAGCCCTTTTGCTGGCAGCGGAAAGGCAGCCTCCAAAGCTGCTGAAGTCGGGACAGCTCCGGAAAGAAAGTGGCTTGAGCGAGCGTGTGTCAGCTGGGTGAGAAACTTCTTTTGTATTGTAAATTGGTTGAGACTTGAAAGGACATCCTGAACAAAGAAGAAATCTGTGACTTTATTTTTGTTTGACTGGAACTGGTTGAGCGGCGTTTTTTAAGTGATGTCAAATTGAGGCTTGGATTCTTTCCTTATTTTTTTTTTCTGAGGACTTTAATGTGACTTTGTAGGTAACCAGATTGAATTTTCTCTTATATATATTTTTATGCTTCTTTTGATTTTTTTAATTTTCTTTAGGATAGAGGCTCCCTTTGGTTATCTTTTTCTTTCTTTTTGTTTGAGTTTTTTATAAATATTTTTTCTTCTGGCTGGGGGGGGAAAGAGTATTAAGAGATGCTGCAACACTGCCAACTAGAGGCTTGAAAATATTTTATTTGAATTGGGGAGAAAAATGTATAAACACTCCTTTTCAAGGACATTTTAATGTGATAAGATAGAGGGAGAACACAGTAAAATATTATTACAGGTGCTTTCCTGGACTCTTATCAATATTTCAATATTTGAGGCTTGGCTTTGAAGCTGCTTGAGAAGAGAGTCATAATAAGAGCCTTGGATAAAGAAATAAAGTGCAGTGTGCAATGCATATATATATATATATATATATATATTTGTGAAATTCCTACTCCCCAGCCTTTTTGTAAATTTTAACTCTAGTATTTTTGCTTTTTATTTTAAAGGGAAAGCCTCAGAACTCTTTCTTTTTTTTCTTGCTTCTTTGCTTCTTCCATCTATGTTTTTGGATCACTTTGTTTTTCTTTTTTGATTATTTTTTTTTCTTCTATTTTTTCTTTTTTATGGTGGATTATTTCAATTGGACTACGGTCTAGAAGAACCTGAAGACCTTTCTTTTTCCTTTTTCCCTTTTTCTTCTTTGGTTTTGGGCTTTTTATTATTGGGTTTTTTTTATTTTTTATTTGGACTATAATTGGCTACTTTATCAGCTGGATTGAAAGTCAAAGAGAATCTGAAGCTTTGGAAGCATTATGAGCAGGAAACCAAAATCATTCGGCATTTCTGCTTCTACCTCTGCTTCCCCACCATCTGAAGGACAACATTTAATTCAGACAATGTTGAAGCAAGATAAAGAACAAGAAAAAGTAAATTTACAGATGATTATGCAAGGAATCCAAGATATTAAGATAAAAATGGATGCTATTGAACAAAGAATAGAGAAGACTGATGAAAAAGTGGAAAATATTAAACAAATGATGGGGAAGTATGAGGAGAGATTCCAAAAAATTGAGGAAGAAGGAAAACAAAGAGAGGAGAAGATTGGAAATATTGACACTAGATTAACAGTGGTAGAACAAGAAAAAAATGGGATGTTGAGGTGGGAGATGGAAAGGTCAGAATTTTATCTTAGATTCCAAAATATAGAAGAGGAAAAAGGAGAAAATTTGGCTGCGATAATGATAGAAATGTTGGCAGATGTTCTGGAAATTACAGAGGAAAAGATGATGGATGGAGTAGATGAGGTATATCGAGTTTATACAAGATATGCGATGAGAAATAAATTACCAAAGGAAGTCCATATTAGATTTACCAAAAAATCCCTCAAAACACAAATATTACAAGTGGTAAAAGACAAAACATTGAAATATAAAGGCAAAGAGATTGTGGTTTTAAAACAAATACCTAGAAGAGTGAGAGAGATGAGAAGAGAATACCGATTTCTGACCAAAATGCTACTGGAAAATGAAGTGAACTATAGATGGCTGATACCAGAAGGACTAATCTTTATGTGGCAAGAGCAGAGACATAGAATTGATTCGATTGAAAAAGCAGAACTTTTCTACGCAGAATTTTTTGGAAGAAGAAGAGAGGAGGCAGAGAAAGAGGTCTCATTAATTGAGTTTCAGGAGGAACAACTGGAGATTGAAAAAGAGAAAGGAGTTGTAGGTGGACAGGTAGACAGTAAAGAACAACGTGAAGTGAGAGCTACGAGAGCTGTTAGACCTAAATATAAAGCATAATCATGGAAGAAAAAAAACTGATTACAATGAATATAAATGGACTTAACTCAGCTGTTAAAAGAAGGAAAACCTTTCATAAATTAGAGAAATTAAAACTTGATATAATTTGCTTACAAGAAGTTCATATTAAAAAACAACATGAGCAATTGTTAGTACAGCCAAAATTAGGGAAAATATTTACTTCTTTGATTCAATGTAAGAAAAGAGGAGTGGTTCTCTACATTAAAGAGGATATCCCAGCAAAACTGATTTACACGGATGAAGACGGAAGAGTATTAATGGTGGAAATAATGGACAATAATAGAAAAATACTCCTGATTGCAATTTATGCTCCGAATGATAAACAAGAAGAGTTTTATAAAAAACTACATATGGAAATAATTAGACTGGACTATGTTAATATAATTATGATGGGAGACTTTAATGGAATTGTGGACAATAAATTGGACTATATAACAACAACAACAAAACAAAATAGAAAGGTTCTCCCTAAATCTTTTTTTAAAATGACAGATGAATTAACCTTAAAAGATATTTGGAGAGAAAGAAACGTTAAAGCTAAACAATATACTTTTTACTCTAATAGACATTTATCATGGTCCAGATTAGATATGATTTGGATCTCAACAGAATTAATATCCATTATTCAAGAAACAAGTATTGAAATAAGTACTTGGGCAGACCATAGTCCAATGACAATTAAATGGAAGGGACAAAAAAAAAGATTGAGATGGACATTAAACAACACTATTTTAAAGGAGAAAGACTTTATACAATGGATGGAGAAGGAATTGGTTTTTTTCTTTAAAGAAAATAAAAAAGAAGATACTTCAATACAGAATGTTTGGGATACAATGAAGGCATGCATATGTTAGAGGTTTGATAATAGATTATACAAGAAAAAAGATTAGGAAAAGACAAGCCTCCAAGACCTTGGAAGATAAATATAAAAGACTTGAAAAAGAACTACAGAAAATGCCACAGAAAAAAGGTATTAAATTGAAACTGGATGTAATTAAGCATAAAATGGAATTAATAGAGAAAGAAGAACTGGCACAGAAAATTAGAAATTCTAAACAGAATTATTTTGAAGATGCAAATAAACCAGGTAGATGGCTAGCATATAAACTGAGAAAGGAGAAGGAATCAAGAAAAATATTGAAACTAATAGATGATCAAGGCCAAGTTTGTTGTGGTAATAAGGAGAAAAAGGAAATTATTCGAGATTTCTATGGGCAACTATATAAACAAGAGAATGTTGATGAGGAAAAAATTAAACAGTATTTACAGAATGTTAACTTACCGAAGATACCTAAAGAGACTGAAGAAATGTTAGAAAGTAATATAACAATGATGGAATTAAATGAAGCATTTAAGAGACAAAATAATGGGAAAGCACCAGGTCCAGATGGGCTTCCGGCAGAATTCTATAAAAAATTTCAAGAATCATTCAACACCCCATTGTTAGAAGTTATGAATGAAGTTATGTTAAAGAAGATGACACCCAAAACATGGTCAGAAGCTTATATTACACTTATTCTAAAAGAAGAGGCTGACCCGTTGCAAATTAAGAATTATAGACCTATTTCCTTATTGAATGCAGATTATAAAATCTTTGCTTCAATTTTAGCAGAAAGACTGAAAAAATATTTAAATAATTTTATTCACCCAGATCAAAATGGATTTCTGCCAAAGAGACAAATTAGAGACAATATGAGAGTAATCTTGGATACTTTGGAATATTATGAGGCTCATTCTGAGAAGCAAATGGCTTTGATATTCCTAGATGCTCAAAAGGCATTTGACAACGTGAACTGGAGATTTATGTTATTACTATTGGAACAGATGGGTTTTGCCAGAAAATTTATTCAAGCAATAGAAGCTATATATAATAAACAGACAGCAAAGGTAATGATGGAGGGAGAATTTACAGATCTTATTAATATAAGAAAAGGCACAAGACAAGGGTGTCCCCTATCTCCTTTGTTATTCATATTGACTTTGGAAGTGTTGAATAGAAATATTAGGGATGACAAAAGTATAAAAGGAATGAAAATTAAAAAGGAAGAATTTAAACTACAAGCTTTTGCTGACGACTTAGCTTTTATTCTGGAAGACCCGTTAGAAACCGCTCCAAAGTTATTGGAAAAGATAGAGACATATGGTGAGATGGCTGGCTTGAAAATAAATAAAGATAAAACAAAGATTTTGACAAAAAACATGTTACTGAGACAAAGAGAAGAACTGACAGATCTTTTGAAAATCCAAGTTACAAATAAGGTTAAGTATCTGGGGATATATTTGACAGCAAGATGTAGCACATTAAAAGAGAATAATTATATTAAACTCAAACAACAGATAATTACAGACTTGAAGAAATGGGATAACTTGCAATTGTCATTAATAGGGAGAATTTCAACAATTAAGATGAATATTTTACCCAGAATTTTATTTCTCTTTCAAACAATACCAATTAGACTTGAAAAAGACTATTTTGAAGATTTAAATAAAATCATGTTGAAGTTTATATGGCAAGGTAAAAGAGCGAGAATAAAGTTAAAGCTTTTGCAAGATGCTAGAATTAGAGGAGGTTTTGGCCTGCCTAATTGGGAACTGTATTATCAAGCTGCAAGTTTGATGTGGGTCAAAGAATGGATAACATTAAGAAAGCATAGATTGTTGACATTAGAAGGACATGATTTACTGTTGGGCTGGCATGCTTTTTTATGGTACAAGGGAACTAAAACACAGGGGTATTTCAGAAGACATTATATACGGGAGTCTTTCTGGTTAAATTGGGAGAAGATAAAAAAACAATGTTATTTGAAAATTCCAGTTTGGTTATCGACTATTGAAGCATTTTCCTATCCTATGATCTATAAAAAGGAACAAACAGTTAGATATGGGGAATTGTTGGATGAAAAGGGTGGACTTAAATCGATCCAAAACTTAGAGGAACAAGGTATAAGGATGAATTGGTTTTCATATGCGCAAATACACTCAAGATATGATGAAGATTTTAAAACGGAAGGATTCCATGACAAACAGACTGATTTAGATAAGATATTGATGGGTACTGATGAGAAAGTGATTAAAAAATTATATGGTTATTTATTGGGAATTAAGTTAGAGGAAGAACAAGTTAAAGAAACTATGATTGCTTGGGGGAAGAATTTTGGATATGGGATTGATTTAGAGAAATGGCAAAAATTGTGGTCTCAAAATTATAAAATGACAATGTCAACAGCATATAAAGAAAACTTGTATAAGATGTTTTACAGGTGGCACTTCCCCCCGACAAGAATAGCAAGAATGTTCAAGAACAAATCTGAAAAATGTTGGAAATGTCATCAGATACCTGGCTCATACTATCATATGTGGTGGACTTGTGAGGATGCCAGAAAATATTGGACTAAAATTCACATGTGGTTGGAAAAAATGACAAAGAAACACATAGACTTGAAGCCAGAGATCTTTTTATTGGGAATTTTACCTGATACATATCATAAAGACTTGAAATATTTGATTGTAAATGTATTAACAGCGGCTAGGATTGTATTTGCTAAAAATTGGAAGAATGAGAAAATACCATTACAGGAAGAAATTATTAAGAAAATATTGGAATGTGCTGAGATGAGTAGATTGACATTTGAAATTAGAGAGCAAGAAGATAAACAATTTTATGAAATTTGGGATCTTTTTTATCAATGGCTAGATGATAAAATACGATAATAGAACATTAATACTATATCTATAAAGGGTTTTTAGGATTGATTTGTTATGATTATATGATTCGTTATAGAATAAACTGTTTAAAGTATTGTTATCTCACAAAGCATGAATGATTAAAAGTATAGTCAAAAAAAATTTTTTTTCTTTTTTTTAGTAATATTAGGATATGGATTGACAATATGAATTGCTATGCAATATAACTGTAACTGAGACTACAAAATGAATGCACAAAACTGATGAACCAACCGACACACCGGAAGTATATATGAGAGTAGATGTTTTTAATGTTTTGTATGTCATGTGTGTTTGTAGAAAATTAATAAAATTCCTTTCAAAAAAAAAAAAAAGATTATTATATATATATTTTTTATGAGAAAAATGATGATAGAGTAAGAGAAATTAAGATGGCTTTATTGTTATTAAATCCATGCATATATTTGGATTTGGATAATTGATTATTCAAATGATATTAGAAGAACAAAGAATATGGTAAACTAGAAAAAATATGCTATTATGACCAAAAAGTGTGGAATAAAAATTAAATAAAATTTTATAGGTTAAATTTGGTTAAATGGAAACAAAAAGGAAACTTGATTTTTTTCTTTTTCTTTATTGTATACATATTATATTAGACATGAAACAGAAAATGTAATTGATTAAAGGACATGAGACAATAGAGAGTATTGTAAACCAGCAAGGATTATATTGTAAAGTATTTGTAATGAAAGTATTATATTATGATTAAAAAGGAGGGGAACAAAAATTTAACAAAATTTCATAGGTAAACTGGCTAAGTGGAAACAAAGAAAAAATAGGAAATGGTTAAATGAATATCTCTGGGATAAATATAAGATTTATTGTAGATTGGGGGATATACCATGTGGATCCTGAATATATTAGTTTTATTTTATTTTTACTCTTTTTTGTTTGTTTTATTACATATTGGCTTTGAGAAAGTTAATGAAGATAATAATGTAAAATAAAATATGTGATAAGCTGAAAATGGAAATAGCAGGGGATAAAGAGTGGAAAATATATGTAAGGATGAAATGTTTTTGATATTGAATTAATGAATTGAAATATGAAGTGAGAACTTATTTAAAGATCAGTGGAATAATGATTTGATATAAATTAGATAAGAAAGTTGGAAATGTAATTATGACTATGTATGAATGTTGTAACCTCGAATCACATTGCTCACTTGAAGAGATGTGTAAAAAATAAAAAAAACTTTTTATATATAAAAAAGAATTATTATACTGAGAGGCATGCTGTATTTTTTCTGGACCAATAAAATAATGAAACACTGTAAGGATATTTTCAGTTAACTAACTCTAACTAGTTCCCAACTATTTTCAGCATGAATGCTTGATTTTTTAAAATACCTGTTGTAGTTCCTTCTGTGATTCTTCAATTTTTATTTTCCATTTGCTTTCTTCTTCTTCTACGCTACGCTGTAGCCTTTGCAAGATTCCCTCCTAGTAATACAAAATTTCAGTTATGTTGATGCCCACAAGAAACTGAGGAAGAAGAAATATTACTGAACATAGCCAGATTTTATAAAGCTCCTTCCTACCGTCTCTGCAAGAACAACTTTGTACTTCTCACATTCTTGCTGCAACATGACATGTAGTTCATCTGCCTCTTTCAACTTCTGTTCCATGACCTATAATGATAAAAAAGATTCCATAATATACAGAATGCAAGGCAGAGAACTCTCTTTATTCCAGTGAAATGTTGTATGGCTACATTTTGAAAGTTCCATCAGCTATGGATTTTGCACAACTAACCAATCTGGATAGGTAGCATGGATGATAATAATAGAACAGGGTTAATAGTAGAATATGAATTCAATATAAGTTTAGGGAGTGACTACAAACTAAGAAGAATGTTATTTATTTCTTCAAGCAACTCACATCTATTTAGCAATTACATGTTCATCATTTGTACACAATTCTATTTCAAACTCAACCTTACAATGTTCAAAAACAACAATGTTTAACTACTTTAAATCTTTCTAATAATGGTGAATAAGAAAACAAGTGGCAACTATGTTCCTCTGCCATCGGTTCTTTTTTATTTTATGTTGTATTCCCTTTGACAAAATGTTAGCATCCCACAATAAATTAGCTGTTTGGGTTTGCTATTATTTCTCATCTACAAAATGCTTCTTGTGCTGAGTCATACATTCCCCTCCCCCCATATACACACACTTTTGAAAACAAGATGTTGCTTTTTATTTATTTATTTCACATTTGTTCCTTTAAGAATCTGGATAGGTGGCAGAGATAATAACAGAATATGAATTCAACTTAAGTTTATGAAATGACAACAGACAAAGGAGGACAATTATTTATTTCCTCAACCAACTCAAACCTACCATTGCCAATGAAATATAATGCCAATGAAAAACTTGAACACAAAAGAAACAAAGTTGGCAGAGAAAACAAACCCAGACAGGAATAAAGACAAAGAAGAAAAGAGTTGTTGGGGAAATGATGGGAAAAGAGCCACAAAAAGCTCATGCTCCTTAGATTGGATCAACAAAATGCTGTGGCTATATTGCTAAATTTCAATAACAAAGCTCTATATAAACTGTAACAATGATGACAACAACAACAAGATATACAAAAGTGGAGATCTCAGCTGAAGAAAAAGTGCATGCTTGTTATTCTACAAAAATGGTCCATTTGCTTTTCATGTTTTGTTCAATCAAATCTAAAAACTCAGGATTCTGCAGAAGATAATCAATTCTATAATTAGGCTCTGCAGAAATATAATCATTCAAAACATTAAAGAACATTGGGAAAACACTTGTGGGACAAATTCTAAGATTAATCTTGGCGTTCTATTGTCAATCAAATCTCAAGATATTACTAGTTAATTCTCAAACACAGGACATCAGTTTTCTCCCTGCTCCCCCAGAATAAAAAAAAATCCTGATATTAAAAAACTACTTAGCTAAAACTAAATTCATATCCAGTTTGCACTAACCTTAATGTCATCTGATCGAGAAGTTTCTTTTGTATGTTCTCTTATTGCTTTTTCAAATCCACACATCCACTCACTGTGACTCTGAATATGAAAAAACACATTACAAGAATTTAGAAATAAATAAGTAGCACAGCTAATTAACTAGCACAGACAGAATCTTGAATGGTCTGTACAGAATAGCAACTTAGAACTTAGCAGTCTTTGAAGACACAATTTTGCTAAGTAGTAGAAGTGAACCAGCCAAAGCATTAACAAGAGAACTAAGTTCATATTAGCAAAACCCATTTTTTTTACCCTTCAATATTGCCTCAGAAATCAGTCTTACTTTACACATGGGTTGCCCATTTGATAAATTTAAACAAATGGTAATCTTACCAAAGTGGAAGGAAGAGAGACTATAGGAAATAGCTTCTGCAATATGTTTCTCATCTCTGTTTCAACAGCCTCTGCATGTTGTTGACTGTCCTGGATTGAAAAAATGTGAAAGAAAAAAGATAAAATAAGTGTAAATCTTCTACCATGATGTCATATCAATTTCCATTTCTTGGCCTAAATAGTTCTCAGTTTAATACTACTGATTCTAAGGAGCAAAAATGATTCCATCTGCTGCCCTTGCATTTGGAACATGGAATGATTCGCTTTAAAACTAAAAGTTTTATATATGCATATATATTTAATATAAAACTTATACAAGGTTTAAAGCAGATGAAAACTATAATAATAATAATCAACTTACATTTGGAATCTAATAGATTTTTTTAAAAGATGGAAGAGGGGAATCTTAAATGGGTGCCAGGAAGAAATGTATTACCCAAACTAGTTTGAAACAAAATCTTTATCAGTCTGATTACAATATTATTCCGTCTTGCATATTTCTGGATACAACAACTTATCTATTTTTTCCATTTATCTGCATGCTTGCTGATCCTTTAAATCAGGACTGAATATTTATATATGACCAAATTAAGGCAAGAAAGCCTGCAGGGGTTACATTTTGAAAGGCTCAAACAATTCTGGAACTAACTGCAAATATTCCAGATTATTTCCACAGCAATTATGCCATTATGAGGAAACTTTTTTTTTGTTATTAAAATTGTAGGAGTTGGCTCCCAGGTGACATTCATTTTCCTTTTCTCTCTTCCTTAACCACTTTAGTCCCTCTATGAAAATTCCATGCGGTATTGCACTGGAAATACAACTGTTATTAGAAAACTCAATTATCACTTCAAAAGTGACCAGAGTCTTCCAACTTCAGTTATTATGGTAAAGCACTTGAACAGTTAGTTATGAGTGGGTCACACACACATGTGCCACTTGATCTCCCATTGTTTGACCCTCTGCTGAGACTCTAAATAGTTTCTTTTGTAATAGCAGAACAGGCTGCAAACTGATTCCTGTTTGCTTCCTCTTGTAAGCAAATACAGTTAAACTCACTTCAAATTAAAAAGGAAGCATTCTGACCCCAGACTTCTAGTTTATGGTCACTTAACCAATCAAAGTCTAAAACTCTGTTGTCTTTATTGCTTTGCAACCCCAGGGTGCAAAATGAATGTGATTAAGAGAATAATTATAGTCAGGGTTGAACTGTGGAATCCTTGGTGCTCTGAGCTTGGTTGTTTTCTTGCAAATGCTTCATTACCAAATTAGGTAAATTATTAGTTCTAGAGCTGATTATCTTCCTCCTAGTCCTGATGATGTCACCTAGTTTGGTAATGAAATGTCTAAAAGAAAACAACCAAGCTCGGAGAGCACCAACGACTCCACAGAATGTGGTGGTGATCAGGCAATATTTCTGGATACAACAACTCTTCTATTTTTTCCACTTGTTTGCATGTTTGCAGATCCTTTAAATAAATGTGAAGCAACATTATCTTTTTAAGTGTCAAGGCGAAATATGTTCACAGTCTTTCACCACATGCTTCAAGAGGTATCTTCCCTGTCCTGCTTTTGCTTTCCTAGAATATTCTATAAAAATGTCAGAGCTGGGCAGCATTTTTTTTCCTCTTGGATAAACAATCTTGCCAAAAGAAGAAAGATCAAGGATTTCAAAGATCAAAAAGCAGGCAGCAACCA
Organism: Laticauda colubrina; assembly: GCA_015471245.1. Classification (NCBI taxonomy): domain Eukaryota; kingdom Metazoa; phylum Chordata; class Lepidosauria; order Squamata; family Elapidae; genus Laticauda; species Laticauda colubrina. Next base: position 5,045,959 of record BLBF01000042.1, on the reverse strand, counting down.
ACACTTGTTCCTTCTACTTGTTGCTCTGCAACAGAGCAGAATGGAAGGGCAGGTGGGGGAGTCATGGCCGGTCATAAAACACAGTTCATAGATCAAAGCAATATTCTTCAGACAGATTCAATACTGTTTCTGTTTCCCCTAGGTGGACTGCAAATATTCAGATTCCACAAAAGATGGACCTTCCTGGTCCACAGATCTGCCAGAAGTTCAAACTCTCTGTGTTATTGAAGTTTATTGTGCCACCATTCACCAAAGTTGAAGAACCTACCAGGCCTATCCTGTAACTCAACTCCAGCAAACTCCATAAGCAGTGCAACAAAGGCCTGCCAAAATTTTATTTCATTTTTTAGGAGAGGTTCTTCCTAGCAGTTTTTTCACTTAGGTGAGTGCTGCTTCAAAACAACTTGAGCTTGTGGATTATATCACTAAATTAAAAATAGCAAATCGTGCACCAAATTATACACTAACAAATTTATTTTTCTGTAAGCTTTTGTGGATCAGCCAGTCCACTTCATCATACTGTATGGTATAGTTTGTAGTCCAAGATTATAATTTTTGATGCAAAAGAATTAGCATAATTACTCTTTTGGAGACTGTGATTATATTAAGTTTGTTTTCCAAAAATATAAATCAGTATATTTAAAAATAAGAATATATAAAAAAGAACTGCTAGTTTGGCTGAAAACATAACAGGAGAGTTGCTAACAGAAATGTACAAAACAGAAATAGTTTAAACTGCTTCCTTATAATAGCTTTCCTCAACCTAGCACACACCAAATGGTGCAATATAATCCAAAGCACCATCACCAAACAAACACCGTGAAACATTGGGTTGTGGATTATGGGGACTGTAGTTCAGCACAATTAGCTACAATGGGTGGAGCCAGTGTTATTTTTAGTTAACCTAGTTTTAAAGCTCATTTTAAAATTTATAAACCCTAATAAATCTTAAGCTTGGTAAAAAAAATTTTTTTTCAATTATTACAAATTTTAAATCTGTACTGCAAAATTTTACAAAAAATCTGGTTGTGGCAAACCTTAATCAGGACCTACTAAAATGAACTAGAAGTCTCTGTGATAAATTTAACACAGACATAACTGGGTCTAGTTAAGCACTTTGAAATATCAGTGGGAGCTTGTGTGTATAATGCTCCCACCAAGATTAAATTTTATCCAGACAACTGGGACACTAGGCTAAGTATTAAATTTCAAAGTTGTTATATAATAGAAGTAAAAAAATTGTCTTTAAAAAAAACTTACGGGCAGTTCTTTTATGACAGAGTTCCTTTCAGCACAAAACAAGAGAAATTTTCAATGACCAAGAGGGTGGCAGATCATCACTCTGCAGACTAAACATCACAACCCTACAGCTCTAGCATCTGTCCCAAGCAAAACCAAAATAAGCAGCATGCTCACAAATTAAATGTTTAAGGAAAGAAAGAAAAAGAAGGGTATAAAGATGACAGGCAGAAGCAAAAGTGACAGTACGTGGAGAAAGGAAGGGAGGAAGGAAGAAAGAAAGGATTCAAAAGAATGTATTTAAAACTGCAGTAAAAGCTAAATGCTTCCATTTGATTTTAGAAGGCGGCTGCAGAATCACTTCTAGCTAATGCATTGTTTCTAGCAATTAGCATTACAACCTTGGCAGTCTTGTTCACTCTGTCCTGCAGCAATTTTTCAGTTGAGGCCAATGCTTCCATTGCTTTCCAGTTTTTCTTTCGAAGGTCCTAATCATTTTTAGAAAGAATTGGTTTCAGTTCAGCCAAAATAAAACGATTTCTGCTTTCACCTCAAAGAGCGAGCATTTGCATTTGAGCACGGTTCACTGCAAAATGGGTCGGTGCTCTGTTTAGATGAGGCATACTAGCAAAAGACAAGTGTGATGTTAAAAAGACAGAGCGTTGATATGGCAAAAAATTCAAAAGCAAAAAAAAAGCATCTATTTCTGATTTTAGGGCCATAATATCATCATGAACAAGAACCTCCCCCCCATACTTTGACTGCATTTGTAAAGAAGAAAATGGGAGAAATATTCAAAAGTTATCAGCATACATACATGCATACTGACAAACATACATACGCTAGATCAGGTACCCACTAAGTTGGCTGCATACTCTAGAAATTAACCCAAATAGAACAGCACTGAATGTAAGGAAGGTTTCTCAGAGAGGTGCTTTCAACCTCTGCTTTGACTTTAAACACTGCTGGAAGATAGTGTATTTTTAGGAACAAAGCAAATTATGCAATAGCGGCAAACATCTGGAGCTCGGGTGTAGGATGGGATGAAGGTTCATTCTCTGAGCTTGTGGGTTGGTTTCCAAATGTTTCACTACCAGGTTAGGTGACATCTTCAGGAGTTTAGGGGATGTCAGTGTTGGTGTTCTTCTGTTTATAAGGGCTTCAGGTACATGTGAAAGTCTTGTGATGGGTCAGGTGTGAGTCATCAGTGAGTCTTGTGATGAGTCTTGTGATAAGAAGGTTACATTAGGTCAGGTTCATCAGGAAGTGAACTGCTGAGGGTGGGTTGCATAAGTTAGGGCTGTGACCCATCACAAAAGACCCTCACTTGACACACTCACACCTGAAGCCCTTATAAGCAGAAGAATATTGACCTACCATCCCCTAAACTCCATTGAAGATGTTACCTAGCCTGGTAACAAAACATTCAGAAACCAACCCACAAGCTTGGAGAACGAACCTTCACCCTCAAAACAAATTATTTTAAGTGCTGGAAATTTCAGGCCTTCTTCTTAGTACAGAAGAATCTAAAAGGATAACACAGGAAATGAATGTAGTCTAGCTATTGTTGGACTCCTATTACCCTCACCTCAAACCTGAATTTTGGATAAGCAGGCTGGGGCTGATCGGATTTATAATCCAACTGTGTAAAAAAAAACACCCAGTCTTCTCCCTTGAGATTTTAGGACAATTTAAAGGAGATCCAGCAAGAGTAAAAAGTACTAAGCTAGATGAACTAATGATGTGAATATTAGATTACAATTCACATTCTTCTCCTAATTTTTGTTGGCTACCAGGGGAAGGACAAAACTGTTTTAGCTTATGTTCACTGGGAGAATCAGAAGACAAACTAGGAATTAAACTTTTTTGGCATTAAAATTTGTATTTCATAAGGTGTTCAAGGTGATCAATCATATTTTGATAAAATAATGAAAACTATGTTAAAATACAAACAGTATATTAATCAAAGGAGAAATTCAAATAAAAATTCTTTTTTCCTTGATGATCATCACATTATAAGGGAGTGATTTTCCTCAATGGAATTCCAAAGTTGACAGTTGTGTATCTTTATTCTCCTATGTCACAAACATCTCCAGTAACCTTTTTAGTTTGTCTTCATTCAATTTTTTTATAGAATGGAAGCATAAAATAGCTTTCTAAGAGGGAATTTGCAAATCCAATTATCCCTACTCAATGAACAACACAGAATATATATCCATTGTCTCTTTCTTTTATGGTGACTGCCCGGAAGGAGATGAAATATATTTCAAGGACAAGAAAAATATTTAGGAAGTTCAAAGGAAAAGTTTCAGAGCACCTTATACAGCTCCCAATAGAACAAGAAATTTGACCATCTTGCATATTTCCAGTTTTGCTAAGGATTCAACAGAAAGATTCGAGAGAAAAGATGAATCATAGAACTGGAAGGGACCATGAAGGTCTTCTAATCCAACTACCTGCCCAAGGCAGGACCATCCTGAATGTCCAATCTTTTCTTGAAAACCTAAGGTGATGGAACATCCACAGTTCCAGAAGGCAACCTGTTCCATTGACCAATTGCTCTCACTGTCAGGAAATTTCTCAGTAGCTCCAGGTAAGATCTCTCTTTAATGAGCTACTGTTGCTTCTTGTCCTGCTTTCGGATGCTCAAATCAAGTCAAAAAATCTCTGAGCAGGTGAAGTGAGTAAGTGTTTAAGTTTGCTTCTTTGGTCAAGGAACTATTTATTCTTTATTGGGTATTGCTTTTCAGAAGTATCTTCCTATCAACTTTCAAGAAATTCACTTAGCCAACTAGAAAATGCATAATTTTCTTCTGAAATTTGTTTAATAAGCAGTGACTGACTGTCTCAGATACTTCCAAAAACTTTTCATCTTATAAAAGTGAGAGTAAAATTCCCCTCTGACTATCCTCTGAAAAGCCACCCTTCTCTTACTGCTGGGGGAAAGGGGCTAAAGAAGAGGCCTGAGATATACATATTCATTTAAATTTTAAAACATTTGTGCTTCACTTCACATCAAAATAATCTTAAGAGTATTTCATAGTAAAATTCAAACATAAAAAATGGTCAGGTTAAAACAACTGATAACATTAAAACATGATATAAAAGGTAAAAGAAATCCTCTAGACATGCTGGACTACAGTTCCTAGGAGTTCCACAGGGAATGCTGAGGAAAATGGGGCTGTAGTCAAGGAAACCTCTAGGATGAGAATATTAGGTACGCAAGGTGAGCTTCCTTCAACATCTGTCTGTCCAAAAGTTATTCTAGAAGGAGTTACTTACGTCGTTCTTTTGCCTCTGTTGCTCCACTGCAAGTTTCAAGGAGTCCAACTCATTTTGAAGGCTGGTGTTTTCTTGTTCTTTCCCAGAAATGCTAAATCCATACAAGAAAAGGCAAAGTCACAGCCATGTAGAAGGGAGTAAAACAGGGACTGTGAAGTACATGCCTGCTTTTGTTTCTTCAACAGAAAAGACAGACAATTTGACCTCTCCCGTCCATTGTCAGTATATATATTCAGGATTCCACTTTGGATCATGAGAACTAGAAAATCTGCTCTTTTAAAAGTAGAAAGAGGAAGAATCCCATTTCTGATGGATTCAGTTGGAAGCAAGAAGGCAGAAATTGCAAATTACTTTATTAGTTAATCATTCTTAACTTTCTCCTCTGCCTGATGCAAAATTTGGTAAATGGAGACACAGACAGTATAAAGCATGGGTCTCAAACTTGTGGCATCAAATTGCTGTCACATGACATTTTGCAATGTTTTTCCCATTTGCAGAGCTGGGGTGGGTGTGGCCTGCCCATGACGCATCCAGCCCATGGGCCGCCAGTTTGACACCCCTGGAGTAAAGCATTTTTCTTCTCCCCATTGACTGACTCACCCTTCCAAGGCCATAAGGTTGCTATTCCATGCATCATCACTAAGTGTATTCATATACCCCATAAACACATCTTATTCTCATAGTAAACCTGGTGTTTTTCAAATTAGACTATTTAATGAGAATTCAAGAAATCTCTGAAATATGTTCTTTCCCTATCTACTTTTCTCCTTAAGTGCCTTTTTTCTAAAGAGTCATTTTTGGTCTAGAAGCCCAAAGTGACACCACAAATAATGGCAACTGTGCACTGAGTGATAAAGTTTCTTTTGATTTTAGCTTTCAGATGATGGGTTTGCCTTTTTTAAGTAGAGATGTTTTGCATTCAGAATTGGTTTTACATACCATTATGTTGATCCACAAAATGGGCTAAGATCAAGGGAGACTCAAATTCAAATCTCTATGTGCTTATTCTCAGGGTAATTTTCAACAAATTACTCAACTGTTTTTACCCCACGTGAGTGTGAGGATAAAACTAGTAAGAAGCCCATCAACATTCTCCTGAGCAATTTGTAGGAAGCATGTCATAGAACTATAATAAATGCCACACAGTTATTATTAAATACATTTAACACATTTGTGCAATCTAATTGGCAACAGCTAAACAGTATTTTAGCAAAATGTTTAGCAGAGTGATGTTACACTGCAACATCACTCTGAATGCAGAATACATTTTTCTAAAGGATATGAACTGTGCAAGCTTTTATTCACAAGTAAATAAAATGCAAGCTTTCTGCACCACTAGAAATCAATGTCTCTTAACTGTTACAATAAACATAAAGTCATCGATAAAACTAGGAGTATTATAAGTGAATGTCAAATACCAATAATTTTTAAAGGGGCATTTTTAAATGCCAAGGAGGTTATTTTTCCTCACACAAATTGTCAGAACAGCACAGGTGGGACAATATCTTTGTATTATATACCTAGACAGCCAAAAATAATATTGATGTGTTTTTTTGAAACACATTTAAAATGTTTGATTTCAATGCAACAGACCATGTCCAAGGAAACACTAATACGGTTATCATTGAAGATAATGTACAACTTGTATATTGTTTTTCAAGCAATGGTGTTCAAGGCCACTGCCTTGAGCCATATATCAGCTTCATACATCATGGTACAAACTGCTGAGGCTTATAAAGCTTTCCAGGATATGCCAATGAATTTAGACTATGAATACACAAAGTAGCTAAATTGCTGAGGAAAGAGTAACTAATGAAAGGAAATGGGAATGAAGCAACATCCAGAAAAATATTGTGGTTCATACCCATGTAAAAGACATGCTCAAATAAGTTAACAATAACTTACAGCTGTAAAAGTTGCTCATTCCTGATAACCAAAGATTCCTGAAACAGAGGAGCATAAATCAGTTAACTGAAATGCAGTGAAATTTTCCCAGCTTTCACAGTATTTGACATGCAACCATTTGCCACCCAAAAATTTTCTCTCTGCCAGGAGCCTGGAAGCCAATCCATAAATTGCACACAAATGATTAGAGCAACATTTATTGCCATATATAGATTATTTTTGGACATTTATCTGCTTTTCATGCTAATGCCACCACAGAAGACAAGTGTTCTTTCAATTTTCCTGCAGCTAATTTACTTCTGATCAGTTTTATTTTTATCTTTATGGTGCTCTGGGACACCACTGGGCCAGTAGCATTATGATGTGTCAGAATGAGGGATCTTTTTTGTCGTTTAGTTCATTGGGGGGGAACTGGGAAAATCAAAGAGAAAAGTGGGTTCTTAAGTATCTTAAACCTTTGTGTCTTATATAAGACCCATTATTCCAATAAATAGACAGGAAAATTCCTTCTTCTTATCTAGCCAAACATGAGATTTGGCCGATAGTAATTTCAATCAGCTAATTTATTTTATTCAAAGTGACTCCTAAGGCAGAGAGCATGCAATACATCTACTTTGTCACTTTTTAACTCTGTTAACATAGTATTTGGAGAAATACCTGTTTGCTGTTTTCCTGCTTGATTTCTTGAATCTGTGCTCTCAATAACCTATTCTCTTCCTGTACAGCCTGTAAGAGAGGATAATGTTTTAAATCTCTCTGCCCACTTCATAATACCCCTCCCGCTCCTCTTAAAGCCACCACAGGCACCTGCAACTCTTTTCTTTGGTGAGCAACTTCTTTTCCCCTCTCATCTAATAATGTTGCCATTTCTTGCACTTCTTGTTTCTCTCTCAATCTGTGGAACATGGTTTAAAAAATTACTCATAAAAAACAAAAAGAACCCTCTAGCAAATTACTTAAAGTAGAATAGTTTAGCCAGCAAGCAGGGCTGAATGATATGAAAACATTTTTTATGACAGGATTGCTTTTCAGGTTTCCCAGCTAATTGTGTTTGTCATGCTTCTTTGACTGCTCTTGCAACTTACTATGCCAGAAACTCTCATTGTTCATTTGAAGATTTATTACCCTGATACAAGAGCAAGTCTTCAAGAAAGAGGGCATCTTCCAATACAAAAAGTTGTTCCAACCAATACTAAGTACAGTGAAATGTCTCTCTTACTCATTCACACTCCAACTACATCAAGAGTTTACCCCAAGTCAAAATATGGAAGAATAGATAATGGTGGAGGAAGTTCCATTTTGTTCACTTACATAGCCTCATGATCTTTAATAGAAGTAGCAACAGAAACCTAGCAGGAAAGAGACAGAGGAAAGTTAATGTGACAAAATATCTAAGATCACTTGCTGAGCTTTAAAAGCTTTATCAACTATACCTGATGGCATTCTACATTCTTCAAAATCTCACTCTCCTTTTCTTTCAACAATACTTCTACACTCTTCACATGTTCCTCTTTCTCCTTCAGTCTGCAAGAGAGAACAAGATTAAAGTTACATTTGTGAGATGGGTGGCTTTTTAAATAAATAAACAGCAGACAATAAATAAAGGCAACATCAATTGTTATATGTCCTCAAAGAGAAAAAAGCCAGATAGTGAATTCAGGGCATGATCACAAGCAATGTGAGTCAGCATCTCACCAGAATACAAAGGTAAGGTAGGGTAAGAGCAATGAAAAAGCAGCAAAACTAACAGTGTAAATAAGTATTTTGAAGAATCCCCATGATGTCCAGTTAGTGCTGAAAAACTGAGAATTAATCTGAATTGGTACTTAGATAACAGATTCCCAGAAATACAAGGGCTATGTTAGCTTTGGAAATAAAAAAAAAAACTTACAAAAAGGCAATGGCAATACATCCAATTTACTGCCAGGAAAAGCACAAGAATAAACTCATGCTTGAAGGAAATCTTTTTAAATCATTTTTTTAAAAAGGAAAGAGAACTATTGAAGCCTAAACCCTTCTTGAACTGGATTTCACTGATATTTCAGTGACTTCATGTATTCTTTATCACTCTTATTAGCACAGTAGGCCTACCAGACCTGGCAAGTACTTCTGAAGTCTGATTTAGCAGTGACAGGGATTCTGCCTATCAGAAATCTGCTCTCTATCCCCGGGGTTTCCCAGAAATGACTGGGTGTGAGGGCCTGTGCACAGATAGGCTATAAGGACATGCTGAGATTTCTGTTATATACTGACTGCCTACAATGACTTTTATCAGCTCTGGATATACACTGCTCAAAAAAATAAAGGGAATACTTAAACAACACAATGTAACTCCAAGTCAACCACACTTCTGTGAAATCAAACTGTTCACTTGGGTAGCAACACTGATTCACAATCAATTTCACATGCTGTTGTGCAAATGGAATAGACAACAGGTGGAAAGCAGAGGCAGGTAGCAAGACATCCCCAATAAAGGAGGGGTTCTGCAGGTGGTGACCACAGACCACTTCTCAGTTCCTATGCTTTCTGGCTGATAGTTTGGTCACTTTTGAATGCTGGCAGTGCTTTCACTTGAGTAGTAGCATAGAGTCTACAACCTACACAAGTGGCTCAGGTAGTGCAGCTCATCCAGGATGGCACATCAATGCGAGCTGTGGCAAGAAGGTTTGCTGTGTCTGTCAGCGTAGTGTCCAGAGCATGGAGGTGCTACCAGGAGACAGGCCAGTACATCAGGAGATATGGAGGAGGCCATAAGAGGGCAACAAACCAGCATCAGGACCGCTACCTCCGCCTTTGTGCAAGGAGGGACAGGAGGAGCACTGCCAGAGCCGTGCAAAATGACCTCCAGTGGGCCACAAATGTGCATGTGGCTGCTCAAACGGTCAGAAACAGACTCCATGAGGGTGGTATGAGGGCCCAATGTCCACAGATGGGGGTTGTGCTTACAGCCCAACACCGTGCAGGACGTTTGGCATTTGCCAGAGAACACCAAGATTGGCAAATTTTCCACTGGCGCCCTGTGCTCTTCACAGATGAAAGCAGGTTTACACTGAGCACATGTGACAGACGTGACAGAGTCTGGAGACGCCATGGAATATGTTCTGCTGCCTGCAACATCCTCCAGCATGACCGGTTGGCAGTGGGTCAGTAATGGTGTGGGGTGGCATTTCTTTAGGGGGCCACACAGCCCTCCATGTGCTCGCCAGAGGTAGCCTGACTGCCATTAGGTACCGAGATGAGATCCTCAGACCCCTTGTGAGACCATATGCTGGTGCGGTTGGCCCTGGGTTCCTCCTAATGCACGACAATGCTAGACCTCATGTGGCTGGAGTGCATCAGCAGTTCCTGCAAGATGAAGGCATTGATGCTATGGACTGGCCCGCCCGTTCCCCAGACCTGAATCCAATTGAGCACATCTGGGACATCATGTTTTGCTCCATCCACCAACGCCACGTTGCACTACAGACTGTCCAGGAGTTGGGGGATGTTTTAGTCCAGGTGTGGGAGGAGATCCCTCAGGAGACCATCCGCCACCTCATCAGGAGCATGTCCAAGCATTGTAGGGAGGTCATACAGGCATGTGGAGGCCACACACACTACTGCACCTCATTTTGACTTGTTTTAAGGACATTACATCAAAGCTGGATCAGCTTGTAGCGTTTTTTTCCACTTTAATTTTGAGTATAACTCCAAATCCAGACCTCCATGGGTTGCTAAATTTGATTTCCATTGATAATTTTTGTGTGATTTTGTTGTCAGCACATTCAACTATGTAATGAACAAAGTATTTAATAAGAATATTTCATTCATTCTGATCTAGGATGTCTTATTTTTGTGTTCCCTTTATTTTTTTGAGCAGTGTATTTGGTGCTGGTGTGGGAGTTCCAGGGGATACAGTTCTTACATTCCTATAATTACAATGCCTTGGAAGAGAAATCTTGCACAGTTCGTGAGTTCCTGAAGTAGCCTTGAGCCACTTACACAAATTATTGCTTTGAATATATAAATATGTATTAAATTCAGTTTTTACATCAGAGCAAATGAGATATTTGAATGAAGGACATTAACTACTATACTTTATTGTACAAATCACTTCCTGAACCGACTACAGATTATGGCATTCCTGAATTCTGCAGGGGCAGAGCACCTTTTAGGACGATCCACTACATATGAATCTTATGTATTCATAAAATTTTCAAACAGCACTAGACGTTTCCTTGAAGATTTGCCAAGAACTGTCCTATGCATCTATTCTTAGAGTGACTGGTCCTTTAAAGATAAAATTGTGGGACAAATCCTGCATATCAACTGGTATGTGTGTGGGTTTCTTCATGGGAAATGTCACTCATACCTACTCTAGTTTGGAAACCAATAGGGTAGAGACTACTGTGGGGAATCCAGCATTTTGTGTCAAAATCTGGGAGTCTTATGAATTCACACAATTGATGAACTATAAAAGATGGTTTGTAGTATGAGCTATGCCACCATTGGATTAGATCCATGCCCCACTTGGCTTTTTGGGCAACCAGAGAAGGTATGGGTGGCAGTGTATGGCAGGTGAGTAATGTTTTCTCAAAGGAAAATTGTCAATGTCTTTAAAAGAAGTGGTGCTGAAGCCTCTCTTGGCATCTCTTCAACCAATCACATGACATACTTTCCCTTCTAGCGGTACCTAATTTCCAAAGGAGATAGACTAATTATCCTGACCAACAGACAATTGCAGTTGTTATGGTAGGCTGTTTTAATATCTTTACATGCTGTTAAAATAATAACTTTGATTTTAGTTACCTAACCTCTAATCAGAGACTTATCATAGCCTTACCATAGTTTTCCAATTCTAGATTATGCAACAACTGTTTATGATAAACATGATAAAAATTAGAACTACGTTGTAATAGAATTCTATTTAAAAGGACTCCTAAAAAACACCTAAATTCTTATGAGAAACTCTTACTGTTTTTGAAGATCTTCAACTTCCTGAATAAATGACACCTAACAGAAAAAATATACATATATGTAGTCAAAAGAAATGTGCAGAATAATGATAAACCATAAGTTCATGTGGGGTGGGGAAATAAGAAAGCAAGCCATAATACAGTGCTAATATCAAATATATACAGTTGTCTTTTGGAATACTTTGACACTTCTGTAAAATGTTACTCCTGGGAATTTAATTCAATGCAGTCAGACTATTTTAAAAAAGAGCATTTTTGTAAGACTAAAAATGTGTTCTGGAACACAAAAGAAATAATGGGCAATTATGAAAAGGTCTTGAAACAATTTCTGGCCTTGACTTCCAGAAATCAAACTAAGCTTTTTCTGAAACCAACCAAGCTGGTAGCCAGCACACCTTACGGCACTGAATTATAAAACTGAACTACATGTTATTTAAAAAAGAATATTTTTATCCTGATTCTTCTAGGATTCTTCTATTTATTGAGTGATCCCCATTTCCTGTATTTTAGGAAGGAGGAAATAGTTTTTCCTTGCTGACTTTATCGATCCATGCATAATCCTGTACACCTCAATCCTGTATCCTCTCAGTTGCCTTGTTAGACTAAAAAGCCTGCAATAGCACAACTTTTCATCATTAGGAAGCTATTCTAGCCCTTGATTATCTTAATTGCCTTCTTCTAAACTTTCTCTAGCTCTATTATATCCTTTTTGGATTTGTGACCACCAGAATTGCATACAATATTCCAGATGCAGTTGCGCTATTGACTTATATAAGTGTATTACAATATTGGCATCTCTAAATACCATTTAGAGTAGCTGTTTTCTTAAAATTCTTCTTGGGTGACATCTCTAGCATTTCTGTGAGTCTTTAGAAGTATAATTCATGGAAATACTAGGTCTATCTTTTAAATAAAAATATGTTATATTTCTCAGTTTTTCTAAGAGCTCAAGATAGCTTTCACGGAATCTTAATTTTATGTTGCAATAAAGATAGTGAAATAGGCTAGGCTGAGAAAGATTGACTGACAAATAGTCAATGATTTTTGAGCCCTCCTAATCCAAGTTCAACATTATAGTCACTACATCACCTTGACTGAGATGGTAAAGAATAACAACGACAATGATGTTAGGAGCTTGAGTTGATGAATTAAATTTGCATATGGCAAAAAAATGATTGTTCTTTAGATGATGTTTTCATAACGATTACATGATATAGATGTAGACAAGACATATTATCTTATGAAATGTCTTCCTCCTATTGCATGCATACTGATTAACCTTTTCTAAGATTTTTGGGGGAATATAGAACTGCTTAACATTAGCAGAGGCCATGTCCTTTAAAATTCAGCAACATACTCCTAATCAAATTGATATATCAATTAAATACTGCAATCCTATATGATTCATTGTTTTAAGTGTCATAGAAAAAACTGAAATAAAACTTTTTTTACTGAGAGTTAACAAAGAAGCACTTAGATATGAAGGGAGGAACAACGGCAAGTAAAATACACCCAGCTTCTAGCTCATAATGGCTTTACCTGAGTGTCCTTCTCAAGCTGGGCCTTTCTTAGTTCTTCTTTCACAGCCTCTATTTCCTGTTCCAAAGCCTTTTCAATGACAAAACATACAAAATTGTATAATGGAGACAACACAAAATGAGAATGTTACAAAAAGAAATTTGACTAAAATGCAGTGCAGGGGCAAACACACTCACAAGTTAATGCCACAAATAATGGAGCATTAACATACAAATGATCCAATACTTACCCCAAGAGTTTTCTCCTTGGTTGCAACTTTAACGGCTTCAGCGTGAAGCAGTTCCTCCACAGATTTGATCTTTCCATCTTTTTCACTAATTCTTTAGCAAGGCATAAAATTGAAAATGCATATATAAAGAGTGTATTTTAGAAAATAAACTTTAAATATATAAGTTCTTGTATAACTTACAACTCTTAAGAAAGAGCTTAATCAGGAAGCAGTTTGTAAATGCCGGATGGTGGAAAGCAAGTAATATTTCTACAATAGTAATTGGATTTAATAAATACAATAGCAAACAAAAACCTAGATATGGAAGAACTAATAATGCTTGACAGTAAAGAAATATCCGGTTTATTCCATTTAAAAGAAACATTTATTTTGACATATCTCAGTGTGCTTTTGTAACAGATAGTATATGGAAAATCAATTTCAAAAAGTATATGTAGGAAATATTCATACTTATTGAAAGAGTACTTAAAGTTCAGCCATAGCAATTTCAGGGCATTTTTAAATTGTTCCAATAATGAATTTCAAATTAGAACAGAACCAAATACTTTATTTAGCCAAGTATAATTAGACACACAAGGAATTTGCCTCCAGTGCAGAAGCTCTCAGTGAACATGCAAAGCAAAAGAACTATCATCATCATCATGCCAATAAAAGGAGAAGTAAAGATCATCATCAGAGTAAGTGATAATACTACAGCCATACTACATGGGTCCCTGTGTCTAGTTGCTTTGGCATGCAGTGCCCTGCAATGCTGTCCCGAGGGGAGGAGTTGAAACACTTTATGTCCAGGATGTGAGGAGTCTGTAGATATCTTCTCAGCTCTCCTTCTAACCTGCACAGTATACATGTCTTCTATGGAATGTAAGCTGGTTGCAATTACTCTTTCTGTGATCTTAATTATCCATTGGAGTCTGTAACTGTCCTGTTTGGTTGTGGTATCAAACCAGACAGTTATAGAAGTATAAATAACAGGCTCAATAATTTCCCTATAAAATTGTATCAACAGCCCCTGGGGCAATCTGAACCTCCTGAGCTGATGCAAGAAGAACATTCTTTGTTATGCCTTTTTAAAATGATGATTCTAATATTAACTGTCCATTTCAAGTCCTGGGAGATTACAGAACCCAAAAACTTTACTGCTGACACTGTGCTGTCAAATATAGTTAAGAGATAGTAGAAAAGAAGGGCTCCTCCTAAAACTCACTCTCATCTCTACAGTTTTTAAGTATGTGCAGCTCCAGATTGTTCCAGCTGTAGCACATGGCCAGTTGTTTAACATTCCATCTATATGCGGACTCATCACTGTCTTGAATCAGGTCAATGACCATTGTATCATCTGGAGACTTTACTTTAACAGAGGGTTGTAATCATTGGTACAGAGAAGAGCAACCAAAAATATAGCCCTGAAGGGTGCCTGTGCTAGTTACCCATGTAATTTTCCTAGCTTCACCTATCTGTTAAAAAGCTTATGATCCACCTAGAAGTATGAAAAGACACAGTGAGCTGAATCAGTTATTATTCCTTCAATCTACAATTAAGAGTAGGATTAATGCGGGGTGTGGGCTTGGGGGAGAGATAGACCATTACCTGAACAAAAATCTTTTGTTCACAGAAAAATTCACAGATCAAATATTTAGGTGACTGGAGATTTTTTTAAATGTAAAAACGTACACTTTCTTGGAGTAAGGTAAATGTTGGGATACCAAATGCAACATTCATTTTATATATGATATAGTTCAGAATTTTAAAGTCAATATTTATCCATTTTAATTTCAAATAGTAAAAAAATGTAAACATTAAGAATGTATTAAAATTGAAGTCATGCTGCTACTTACACCCTTTGCAGGTCTTCTACCAAGGATGCAAATGATACCTTTGGGAAAAAAGGTAAAAATATATCAGCATTTAATAGGAAAAATTCAAATCACTTTGAGTGGATGCTTCAAAGGATAATAATGATTACTTGGCACAAATGATGCTAGTTTTTATTAATTGTGAAATTAATTAATAAATGAATTGTTTTATTGATCTACTAAGATAAATTAGTAATAGAATTACATCTGTATTTGTAGTATTGTAATTATAATTACAAAACAAATTAACTCCCTAGATTCTTTATGAAAAATATGGTGTATAACACATTTGAATCCCACAGGAAACCACTTTTCCCCTTTCCAATTTTTGGAACATGGGTCCTAGAAGCAGTATATTAGCAATGATGGGCATATATCCTACCACCAAGCAATTTTATTTAATACAGACTGGTCTCTGAACTTACATTCCAAGTGTAACCCTTGAACACAGCTTAGCTTACAATATAAATTCTCTGCCTGGTAACATTAACTAGCAACCAGAGTATTGTGCCTTCCTCAAAATATCAATAATATTTTAGAACTGCAGTAACATCTCTACCATGTATCTTCTACATAAAAGATATAATGCAGAGTCTAGCTGGCTTTTGGGTGCAAAAAAAACCTCACAGGATATAATAAAGCAAGATGTGACAACAACTATCAAATTAGAGTAGGGACATTACAATCCAAAAGTTTTAAGCAAAATTATCCAGACATACAACAAATATGTTTATAAATCAACTATATAGGCTACTTAGCTAAATATAACTTTGGGTAGTCTACAAAGTAGGAACAATCAAAACAATGTAAAACAAAGGAAACTAGTATTCTCACAGGGGACTCATTTCCTAACCTAGCATCTGGGGGAAAAGCCAGATCTTCAAAGCTAATTTAAACAAAACAGTGTTACGGCACCGCAATTCTCCAGTGGGATATTGTTATAATTAGCAGGATACTAATAGATGAAAAATGTTACACCATAGTTATAATTACCAGCAATCCATTTGAAGATGGATTTAAAAAAAACAAAACTTCTGATAAGATATACCTGCTCAGTCTGTACTTTCCGAAGATTTTCAACTTCACTTTTCAGGGATAAGTTGTCTGTTCTCAATGCCTTTACAAACAAAACAGTTTCTATATTGAAGAGTTACAACACTGCTACTGATCTTTAAATAATAATAATTGTTGCTATTAATTAAATTTATATGCTGCCCAACTCCCAGTGACACAAAAATTTATACATTACATAATTTATAAATTATTTTTATAGTTTATAAATTATTTAAAACATTAAAACTAGACATTAAAAACAAAAAACAATAAGGAAGATAAAATGGCAGGAAGACAAGCAGAGTGTAGGGGAAATAAACCAACTTGTGTCAAAGTCATCTTCAACAAAGGCCTACATAAAGAGCCATGTCTTCAAAAGGCCCTTGGAAACATCAGCAGGTTGGGGACCATCTTGGGGGAGCCTCATTCCAGAGGACAGGCATTGTGACAGAAAAGGGGTCCTTCTTCAGTCCCCATAGAGAGTGTTACTTAGGCACAAGAACCCTGCCAGATTGAATTGGCCAAGCAGGTACAATGCAACATAGATTGTTGTTGATAGTTGAGAAGTCGTATCCGACCCATTGCAACCCCATGGCAACATAGATAGTCCCTCAAAAACAATATAATATAAATTTAATTAAATGTGATTAAATGTAAATCCTCAGTACATATTTCACCACCTTTTTTATTATCATCATCACCATCATCATCGGAATAATATTTTAAAACAGAAGAATGCTTTACACTTTTCCCCTGGGCACTGCAAAACATAACAGAACTTGGCACACATTTCAAATGTTAAATATGTGTACCACAAGAGATCATGAATTACACCTTCTTATTGAGGCAGTTCAGCAGGACAGTATATAGTGCACTCAATGACAGTATCATTGAGTATCACACTGATGTCCTCACCACAAAAATCTCTGAAGGCCTAATCTTATTCCAGCATAAAGAATAGTAACAGGTCTTAATTCTCTGAGCAGAAGGGTGGGTGGGAGTAAAAGAAGCAATTAATTGTCCATAAGTGCAGTTCTTTGAGTAGTCATTTGTGGCTACTGATATGTGAGTTATGTGTCCACATATAAGCTCATTCCAAACCTTACAAAATCCTTCATGTACATTATGCAACTTGGCATGACTAACTGAAGTACTTCTGTATGAAATCTTACACACGCCCACACCACTCAGAAGTAAGCCATGAAACATTCATAAAGTCATTACCTTTAATTCTTCCTCCTTATTTGCCATTTCTATGAGCCCGGTTTCAAGGAGTTCTTCAACCGTCTTTATTTTGTCATCCTTATCTGTAATACTGAAGTGGAGAACATGTACACTGACAACTATTCAAAACTGGTTAAAATAATCAGGATAGCATCTTTATACACATTTCGTCCATGGGTGCTTACCACTGAATAGTATTCACAGAACCAGCTATAACACAGCCTTAATTCCTCAAAATATCATTTCATCCAGACAGCTCCTTCCCATCCTATTTTCCCAATTTCTTTTACTGCAGGGAAAATGGCTCAGAGGCCACACTTAACTTTGTGAAAGTGGATGGAAGCTAATGATGTTGCCTTTCTTTTTGATGTCCTTCTTTCTTGTTTCTTTCTTTTTTTTTTCACCAATTATCTTAAGCCTACTTTAAATATATATGGGGTTGTTTTTACATCTGAAAATAGGGGGAAATTTGTGCAGCTGGAATTTTGGAAACATCATCAGTATAAAATTGGGAGAATGCAAGCTAAAGTTTCAGGAACCACAATTTACCAATTTCTGCTTTGCATAGAAATGTCAAGGTTGAGAACATCTTTATACCAAGCCATATTTTTCAGAAATCTGTTCAGAAACCCACCCTCAGATTTATAGATTTACAGCAAGGTAAATTTGAAAAATGATTAGAGGTCAGTTATTTCCCCCATTCATTACCTTCTTTCCAGTTGTTCCAGCAATTCTTTGTTTGCCTAATAAGTAAAAAACAAAGCAATAAATGTTAAGCATACAAAATCATTCTAAAATATTCAGCTGCTTGGAAAATAAATGTTCACTTAAATTCACTTTAGGTCATGGCACAAAACCCACCCCAGATATTTCAATATCATTAGCTGAGCATTCAAATGGAGTATGCCATTGATTTATTAAAAAGAAACAGCAGAGCAGGGAAGGAAAAGGAGTTTTTAATGTGGTAATCTGAAAAACAAATATAGTCTGTTTTTTTTCACTTTCTCTTTTGTGATGTTTGTCTGGAACCAAGTTAGTTGAGATGAGAGATGAAAGTGAAGTTCTTGGAGCTCTCAGAATTTGACTGTTTGCTTGTACTATGTTTCACTACCAACTAGATAGCATAATAGTGCAGAAATTATAGTCATCAATGCCACTGGTAACAGTGTACAAATCTGCCCTTTTTCAGGTCTTCCTCAACTATACACCTGCCCATTCACAAGACTAAGTTGCAAACTTTGTGGTACCTGACTGAGTTCTTCTAACTCTTCTAACATTGTGAACAAGTCTTTTCTAGACACTGCTGTCTACATTATTTTGCCATCTTTCATGACTGCAATGCTAAATTTAATCAATCTTTTATCAATTATAATTTTGAAAATATGAAAAGTATTCCAAATAGTAGCAATTTGCTTCAAAAATTGAAGTTATTCCTAGTAAACAGAATTATATTGTTAACATACATTTTTCTTGATCAAAGAAATTGGAAGGATTTTATAACATCTACTGCTACCTTTTTGGTGTGTACGAGGTATCCTATACTATTTATACAAAACTAACAACAACTAATTGCATGCCATCAAGTCAGTATTAACTCTTTAGCAAACATGTACACAGATTTTCTCTAGGATGACCTATCGCCAAACTGACCTTGAGATCTTTCAGGAGGGCACCCATTCATTCCATAGTGATTGACAAGCCTACATGTTCTGTATAAGAAGCAATCAATAAGTACCTAGATCTTTGGTTCATTTCAGTCTTAGTCATTTTCAGTCAACAATCTTTTAAAATCAAATCACCACAGATCCTTTAACATGGGTGGGCACTCTAGACGTTATGAACTACAACTCTGGTATCCCTCCTCAGGTATGTTTGCATATCTATAATAGCAAAGTACTTTATTGTTTAGGGTTAGGGTAACTTAACCACTGAGACTTGTTCAAGAAACTATAATAAAAATGCATAATACAATTTTTGTGGAACGATTGTGGAATAAGACTCAATATGTAATGGAATGGATCACTTTTTCTATCATGTATGAAGAGTATGAAGGCTCCTATTTTTATTCCAGTAAGGAAGATAAAAGAGTTTTCTCTTTTATGGAAGTAAAAGCCAAGCTTTCAGCAGTTGAGAGATAACTATTTTTAAAAAATAGTTCCACAAGCGTGAGGTTAATTAAATAAAAACAGTGAAAACAGGGGTGGGTTTCTACCAGTTCTGTCCACCTCTGTACAACCGGTAGCTCTGAAGAGCAGCAGACATAGAACCGGTTCTATGTCTGCTGATGTTTTTACCCACCTGCCCGCCCAGACTCTTACCTGACCTTTATTTCCTGCGTTTTCAACTTCGGCTGCCATGTGAGGAACAGCTGCAGTTAAAAAAGCAGGAAAAAAGTACTTTTTCAAATCTGCTTCTTGGCATGCAGCGCTGCTCAGCTGTCCAGGCACCAGGCTGATGACAATTTACAGGCGCGCGCACCGTGCAGGGAAGCATATCGTAAATCACCGAACCTCATAAATCACCGAACTGGTAGTTAATCCTGTCAGATCCCACCCCTGGGTGTAAATACAAGTTTTATGGAGAACACTCCTTCTTAAGAAAACTCCACAATTGCAAGAAAAGGAACAGGTACATTTCATTCCTTGTAGAAAAAGGAATTTCATAACAAAATGGAATTTCCATTTTCTTACTTAAAGGAGGATATCCTTATCTGAAGTTAGAATGGTCCTCAAAAGGGTTTGAATGACTCAATGAGCAAACTTACAAAGCACTACTTATTGCAAAGCTCTTCTCCTGAAAGAAATGTCAACTTTAACTTGTAAATTAAAAGAGTTGTACTCTTCTTCCTTTGTAAGTTACTTACCTCACAAAGCTCAATATAGTCTGAGGACCATGTTGCTGCCCTGCATATAACACCGAGGGGACAGTGGTACAGAAGCTAACCAAATGTACTGAAGAGTAGATGAACCAGACAATATAACTGTAGACTTTCATGCACTGGGCTAGTCAATGAATAAGTTGAAGGAGGCCTTAACATGTTTTACGGAGTAATGAAAGATGTGACTCTAATTATTCTAATCAGAGAATAATCTGTTGCAGTCTCCTTCATGAGTTTCTCAGAATTGCAGAGTGCTACCCTTATTACTCTTAGGTCCAAGAAGTCTGTAAGATTTTAGTGAATCCAACAACATTCAATGCACAAGTCTCTTTAGCCCCGAAGGCTGGCATTGGCCACTAGGATGGGTGAAAAAGAACTTCCAAAAATGTATATATACCCTTTTCAAGGGCCTTGGATGTCTATCCATCATGTGAAAGACTTTCAGATGTGGTCTCAGTGGAATAAATGACTTGGTCTCCCGTTGCTTCTCCTCTCAAGAAGGAAAATGATGCCTACTGTAGGGAGTATGATTGAGCCCTGGTTATGGAACTGAGCCTTCGAGAAGACCTAGGGCTGCTGAATTTCAACCATTTGGCATGCATCACTGACCTGATTAATTCCTGTAAGGGAGGAGGGCCAAGCCTGCCAAAATAGTTCAGCTTTGTTTCCAGAAGCTGCAGGCATTAAGCGGGGGCATCTGCCTCTTCTCCCAGTTGATGCAGAAGCCAAGGTATGATAGAGGCAACAGACTATCTTGCTCACTCTGTTAAAGAATGAGAACAGAGGAGAAGGTAATCTAAATAGCAGAAGATATGAATTTTGTCCTAAGAGAACACTACATGTGCTACAAGGATCTTTATGTTGCCATGTCAAATGGGATAGCAGTGTATTGAGAATGATGGCCCAGTTCAAATCTCAAAAAACTCCAGTAGATGGGGAAATGAACATACAAACAAGATTCTTGGAAATAAAGAAAGACTAGCCAAAAGAATGGAATTTCAGGTTGCCACATGAAACATATTGCCAATGGAAATGATTCTATGACTTTGATAGCAAACAGATGACTGATGGATTGAAATAAGAGCTTTGCTTTCTGGAATTTCAGGGAAGAACTTCATTAGCTATGTCGCTATATGAAACACCCAGGTGCCTGAATAGTAGAATACTAGCACTAGGCAAATAAGCAAAATCTACTCACCCCCAGACTCATTGGCTACCTTGATGTATGGTGTCCATTTATGAAGAATGACCCTTAGATTCCTGCTGCTTCAGCTGATCATCTGACTCATGCCAATAAATTATGGATCCTTGTGTAACTTTGGTTGTGGATAGAAAATGAAAGGAAAAGACCTGAGGCTAAGCAAGTTGCTATTCACTCTTCTTGAGGAAATAGCTGGAAAGGCTTCCTTGTTGTCCTTGTTTTCAGCCAATAAATCATCTAAAGATTTTCAAGAACATTTTCACCAAAAATGCTTAAAGTTAATAGCAGCTTGGATGTATTATTTATTATTTGATTTACACCTTGTCTTTCTCCTGTGGAAAGCACTAGAGGCAGCTAACAAAAATTAAAATAAAACAAAATATAGGAATTTACCAACCGATTCAGAAAACAATTAAATAGCAAAATCGTCTCATAAATCAAAGTGCTGTTATTCTGTGTGCCAAAAAGATGAGTCTCTTCAAGACGGCCTCTCTACTGATTTTAATAACCAGGCAGATTAATAACTAGAGGTCTTGTCTGCCTGGTGACCTGCTCAACATATCTGCAGAGGAAGTATTTGCTGCAGGATTTGAGGCTACAGGAAATACTTCAGCCACCCTTGGAACTAAAAGTAGACCATCCAGGAAATCTGTGTTCACATTCTTAGGAAATGCTTCCTTCTCCACTGGCTGTGAGACTTCTGATCTCTTTGAAAGCTTCTTAGGGATGAAAATGTGAAATCCCCAAATTACAATAGCCTACATGGGCAGCTCCAGTGATCAGTTTTGAAAAAACTCTTCTTTCCTGGGTTTCAAGATACGCTTTCTTCTTCTGGGTGTCTTCAGAGATGGCTGTGGCCACATGCTTGACTTTCTGGCCAATTTGTTTGTGGGGTTCTCAGTTCCCCTAAGAGATTGAAAATATGTCATTCCCTTAAGTGGGGTGAGTAAACTACCATTTCTGCATAATTGTTAAAATACTTTTGGCAAGACAGAAGGAGACCTACCTGGAAAGGATATCAGGTCACCTGAAGAGGTCATAGTTTGGAGGGTCAGTCCCCCTAACTACTGAAATCTTTCCTGATATGTCCAAGAAAAATGATGGACATCCTCGGCTATCAGAAAAAGTATTACAGGAAAAAAAGGAAGAAATGAAAAAAGTAGAAAGTAATGAAGTCAAGGATAGGATAAAGCTCTTGTAATGAGCTGCTTACTACAGCAGGCAAGACCAAGGAAGTGACTGGGAGGTTATTACAGGGTTACAAAATTTATTTGGCCTCCCATTGTAGCAGGAGAAGCATCATCCAAGGACACTCTCAGCCATAATAGGAACCAAAATTAAGATATGCAATAATATTGATTTTTACTCTATCAAGATAAAAGATCCAAGAAGTCAATTAGCAAAAGAAGTCAAAAGCAGCATGTGCTTCCATAAAAGTTCCCTTCAAATTAAATAGTGGCAACATTCCTAACTCCCACTGATTTTAGATCAGATCTTAGAAGATAGCCTGTTATAAAATAGCCTGTTATGAGGAACATCAAAAAATATTATGACTCAATATGTCTGCCTCTATTCCAAGCCTCTTTGTGTCAGAACAAGTCTAAATCTTTCTCCCATTGAAAGGCAAAACATGCCTATCTCTGTTCATCTCCACATATCACTGCCCTCTTGGCTACTCTGTCACTTTTGCTGCCCTCTGCTCCTACAGCCCTGCCAATCCCCCAACTGACCTTCATCTTCTTGCTCCCCAACTACCGATGAAACAAGCCTGGCCTTTCTGAAGGAACAGCTGGCCACATGCAATCTTCTTGCAAAGCAAGAAGTGAGAAGGTCATGCATGATTTGAAGAAGGGTGTGGACAGCATCAGAAGGCAACGGAGACTCATGAAGGTTCCAGGCATCTATTTCAATCTCAGTACTGGCAATGGTGGCAAAGGCCACCATTGATGCTAAGGAGTGCCACTGTACAGGATGGCCAAAGTGATCTTAAATTGTTTTCCTACTAGGCTTTTCTCTCCTAACATATATATTTTATTTGCAAATTCTGCTGAATGTATAGATTTTACAAGCAATTTTTCTTAACATGTTGCATTTTTGTCATTATTGTTACTAACGTATGCATCACTTGCTAAAATTTTCTCTAGAAATATATTGCGCATGTGAGAAAAGTTTGAATTTTGACGAACAGTTGTTTCAAATCTTTTAATCAAAAAGGAAAGATTATTCTACATCAAAAGGGGAAATACATTTATATCTCATTGAAGATTCCTTTCAACAGGTACACCACTAAACGCTCTTCTGCATCGAAAAATGCCAGCACAGGCTTGATTGACAATAGGGAAGAAAAAGTCAAAATCTAATGTTCTAGCAAGGTCACTCAGCAAGTTCATTCACAACTAGTATGCTTTGTTTAATCTATCAACCCATCTACCAACTACAAAAACTAATGGATGATTTCATGGAAAGTTATATTACAAAAATAATGTTCTGGGAATGAATTAATGGATTGATCTGAATGCTTTCCAATCCTATGTTTTTTATTTAGGATGAAGTGTTTAAAAGGAAGCATGAGTAAAGTAATAAAGCATTTTACAAGCCTGAACTGCTTATAAACATTACCCAGCCTAAAACATTTATTGCACAACACACTTTCATATATTGGCCTATTGGATGGGCCTATTAATCAAGCAATGGCTAAATTGATCAATGATGCATAAAGGTGAATATCTCTTCAATGGTAGTTTTACACTCTGACGATGTTAGCAGAGGCTAATGAAAGCTACATGGATAATATCGTTTAAGTTCTGGAGATTGTGATGTCTGTCTCTTCTTTTATAGCTACACCTGGAATTTGTATTTTTATTGCAACTTTCATGTATGTGTGTACTTTCATGTATAACACATTTCATGTGTTATGACACATGAAAGCCACAGGTCATAACATCAACTTCAATGGCACCAAAACCCTAGCCACTATAGAAAACCCCAGCCACAGAATCATCAGAGAAGCCATAGAGATTGAAAAAAGACCTGAAAGCATGAATAGAAGAGATGATTCCACCAGACTGTCAATCATTTGGAAGCCTGCACTCTCAAATAGAAAGATCTCCACACCACAAGCCAGGCCAACACCTGGGCACAGACTCCTCCTGAGGACTGACATTGTGGGATTCCAAATTGTACCATCATTTCTGCTTTTGCAACCATATATTTTGGGAGGGAGTCCTGTACAGTAGCTAAATGGAAGACCTGTTGCAATTCTGCTAAGGTCAATGGCAACGGAATGGGACAAGCCACTATGGCCAACCTGCTGTGGCTAACTCACCACAATATAACTCACTGTGGGACAGTTCAACAAATACAAAAGTTTAATTAATTTTGACTGAACCATGGCCAATAAGAAGAAGAAAACAAACCAATCCAGAAATGCAAGAGTTATGTGGCCACCAATAACAAAAGTACCTGAATGAAATGATCAATACAGCATTGAATTGTCCTGCAGTGAGTGGTCCCGTGGTGAGTTGGCTGCAGCAAATGGCCATGCTAAATTGTCCCAGACCTCACTGACAAGAACTTGCAGTAACTGATTCATTAGAAAGGGAATACTGATAGCTTTTTACAGTGGATGAGGCTGCTGCTCTGCATGGCAATCCTAGTACTGTACTATCATATTCAGACCACGTAGTTTTTCTACATCAAAGTAAACCTTAGTAAACATAACCTATTTACTTTTCATTAAACAGAGACTGAACATCCTAAATTATTATTATCTGCAGCAAAGTGTGCCATACCTGCTCAGAGAGGAGAGCCTGCAGTTTCTGAATTTCCAACTGAAAAGTTTTGTTTTGATCCTTTAGATCCTAGAATGTAATTGTCAGATCATATTGTTAATCTGGAATTATAATCTTGGGGATGGTTCTTATCATTTTCTTTAAGAGGAATAGCATGAAGATATGAACATATGAAGAAATATTAAGTGATTCCTACTGGAACTGGCTTCTATGATTGCCTTGAAAAGGTAAATTTGGGGGAAAGACACATCCAGAGACCCAGCACTTTGTATGAAATATCCTCTTATTTCATTCTCTAGGCATGGTTTAATTGCAATTTAGCAGAAGTTAATCAACAAGATTGAATACTTCCAATTTTTTTTTTTTTGGGGGGGGGGGAATTAAATAAATAATGAAAACAGGAAAGGGGCAAAATAAGATCCAAATTGCTTCACAAAGGGTAAGGAAGCCAACCTGGACTTTTCTAGATATGTCAATTCCTATAAACTCCAAATTTGGTTTATAGACAGGTTTCTGAGAAGCCCAGAACATTTATTGTAGGACATATTCACATCACATTTTGATAAAAACACAAGAGATAAAAATGTAAAATATGAAATATATAATTTAAAATATATAACCAGGAAGCATAGAGTTAAGGCATCAGAAATCCTACTCCTGGTTCAGGAACAGGGAAGAAATAAAGAAAACTAATGCTGAAGAAAAGCCAGCATTTAATAAAATTGCCACAATCATAAACTTTTGGGCCATAGACAATAATCCAGACTGAGACCACATTTCAGAATGGACCCCTTAGGTGTTTTAATGGAATATGTAATATTCTCCACAATTTAGAGTCTTAGAGCCAATCAGAACATAAATAATTTAATTTTCGCTTTCCTGTTTGTTGTTTCCTATTCCTACTGTCGAGAGGTCATTGTCTTTTGTTCCATTATAAGACAGCTTTGTAAAATGTAATACCTGAAGTTCCTCCTTTGCATCTGAAGCTTTGGAGTAATGTCCTTGCAGCTGATCTTCCAGCGTTCTGATTTTGTCATCTTTGACCTGCACACTGAAGGGGAGAAAAGGATTAAAATAAGTTTCCCCCTTGCTCACAAGACCTTGTCTGAGACCCTTCCCATTCCGAACTAATGCATAATAATCACAGCACTGGTTTCTCAAGAAGCAGTCTTCATTGGTTTTACCTTTTCTGTATCCACTCCAGCTCACGAATGGCAACCACCTCAACATAAAAAAGATTAGTACAGTTTTTAATGTCACATCACAGTAAAATTCAGCAATTTTACTCACATCCAACTTTTTTTTAAAGGTCACATTTAGTTTCTGGCTCTGCTTTTCATCCTATGACAAGAAAAGGGATCGCACATATGCTTTGCTTGACTCTGAGAAAGGACACATTATTTGAAAGGCTATGATGTTTTCAAAGCATCCTGATCTAACAAAAAAGAATGCTATCTGTAAGGTAATATCTTAACAAGTGGAAACACTCTAGGTGAAATGGCTACTTGTAAATTTTATTTGAACAGATTTAAACATCTGTGTATTGGTAGGAATGAGATTGGTAAGTCAGGTATATTTATATCCATGTTCGCTCATCTCAACTTGTGGGTTCTTGATCTTAATGAGGGGGAAATATGCATCTAGATCAGGGGTCCCCAACCTGTGATCTGCAGCTCACTACCAGTCCGGGGGCTAATTGCCACTGAACTGCCTCAGGCATCAGCCTCTATTCGCGCCCATGGCCCCACTGACATAAGTTTTGTTGCGGGTGTTTGTGGATCCATTCATGCTCGCATCATATCAAGCACTTGCGGACACACTTGCACGAGTGTTGTGGGCACTCGTGGACCTACTCGTTTGAGCATTGCCGTGGGCACTCGCGGTCCCTCAAAATCACCCCCTTTCCCCACTGCCCCTGCTCTGGGCCCCACCAACCCAGAAAGATTGGGAACCTCTGATCTGGTTTTTGTTGTTTCAAATTAGAGGCGAAGTGTGTTACCAAGATTAGTGCAAGAAAAGTACAGATAGTCCTTGGCTTATGACTGAGCCCAAAATTTCTGTAGTTAAGTGAGACATTTGTTAAATACAGAAGAGCTAAAATAGGAGGAGGAAAGAATATTACATATGTTCACCACTCTGAGTTATTTATAATAAAAATAAAAAGATGGGATTAAAAATCCTCAAATAATAAAAATATAAAAAATACTACATTTGTACAGATAGCCCTCAACTTACGGCAATTGAGCCCAACATTTCTTTTGCTAAGCAAAATAATTGTTAAGTTTCTTGTCACAGCTGTTAACTGAATCATTGCATTTAAGTTAGTAACATAGTTGTTAAGTGATGCTTTAACAAGCATTGACTTTGCTTGTTAAAAGGGTGCAAAAGGTGATCGCATGACCTTGAGACACAGCAACTGTCATAAGTATGAACCAGTTGCCAAGCATCTGAATTTTGATCACATGATCATGGGGATGCTACAAAGGTTGTAAATTTGAAAAATAATCATAAATCACTTTTTCAGTGCTGTTGCAACTTTGTATAGGTAATCAAACAAAAAGGGACTGGGGAAAAATCTAGGGAAGCAACTGAAGGCTTTTGCTTCAGGAATCCATTTTTTTTGTTCCAAATAAGGAAACAAGTATAGGCAGAAAACAATGTTTTATTTTGTGGTGGGTTCATGTTTGTATGCAATACTGTACTGTATGTTTTCAAGCCATTTGGATTTTTTTTTAAACAGAAGTTCTTCTGAGTAGGAACAGAATAATATTATCTTGTCTACATGGAACCATATACTTTACTTTTTCTTCTGTTAGAATTTATTTTAAGATGCTATGATTTCAACTACTCTGCCCAGAAAAAGACTACTTACCTGATTATTTGTAAGTGCCTGCAATTTTTGCACTTCTGCTTTCAGAGACATGTTGATATTCTGGACAACCTACAGAGGGGAGAATGAACATACCTTGTTCTTCTGTTCAATCTACTCTTTGACACACTGGATCAATGTTAAAAACTTTCCTGTGCAATTTTAAAAAGGCTAGCAAAGATGGAAATCAGCAGAACAGACCACCTGGTCAGTTTGCACGACCGACCGTAAAACTGATTTTACTCATTCTGAGGTCAGATTTACAAATGCAGAAGAATGAAATGGAAGAATGGACAGTCACCTCAGGCTACAGTTGCTGTGAAATAACAGACACCTCAGACACTCTGAAGCTTCAAAACTAGACTTTCATGCAACACATTTGAATTTTGTTGGATCTGCTTGCCCTACTGAATTTGCAGAGAAATGCTTTGCATTTTGGAGAACAAAGAATGGTATTTTTTCTCTAAACTTGAATAAGATCCAAGAGTGAGGCATTTATAACATGATAGAATGAAAAGAAAAATGTCTGTTGATGTTCAAACTGTCCTGTTGCAGGCTCAAAAGATTTCTGAAGAAAAGTGGCTTATGGATTATGCCGCTATCAATTCTCACTCTCTGTTCATGTAACCTTGTTTCAGAGTCTATCTTACCAATTTGTACTCATGTAAAGGAATAATTCATATAAAGGAACAATTTAATAAATACCATCCTCTATATAAAAATTCTCTTAAATCTAAATATTAAGCATTTTCCTTCCCATTCATGCAACATAATCTAGCTTTTTGGGAATCAGAAAAAGAAACTTCCATAGCTTTAGAATAATTTGTAATAACTGGGAATTGATCAGAAGCTGACTGTACTTTTTCTAAAATCTACTGCATCTCTTAAACTGCTGAAGTTTTTTACTGCTTTCATTATAGGTGCTTTCATGCTTGCATTGGCACATCCCATCCCTCAAAGGCAAGAAAGTAGAGAGTACTGAAGTTACAGAAATGAACTAAAGTGAGCAGATGTGGTTATCAATTATTTGTGCCCCACTGATAAATATAAGTATAGGAAGAGAAAGAAGACAAAATCAAGGTGATTGCTATCAATGAAATTAAATTAGACAAGAAAGAGAAAAAATAGTCCACTTGTTTACATGAAATATGAACTACAGCATCAGCAGCATCTACCTAATACAACTTGACTGCTACTATTATTTATTCCCACAACTGAAAGATAACTCACTCCACCTTTCACAAATAATATTTCACTGTACCATTAGATCTTCTTCCTTGCTGGTTAGTTTGAGTCGTTCATTGGCTAAGGACTCCTCGGACTGATTTATTTGCTGATCTTTTTCTGCAATTCTGTAAGCATAAAAAAAATCAATAGTGATCTATAGTGGCCTTCATAAAAGCAAGACACAACAGTCTTTAAAGTAGTTGCAGTAGATTATTCTATTAGTGGTTTAGAATACAAGCAGACACTGTGCTCTCTTGACAAAATGCAGTTTTTAAGGTTTCTATTATATTCTATTCATTATTCTGCAGATCAACTTGGGGTGGACAGGAAAAGGTAATAAAGTACCGAGCAACAATATAGGTAACAATATGTTTTCCATAAAGTAATATCAGCACTTAATTTCAAGATATAGTCATTTAAAGAGGCTTTAGAGCAAGGGGGGGCACAGTCCACTCAGAACCGGGCCACGCAAGTGGCAGGT
Organism: Laticauda colubrina; assembly: GCA_015471245.1. Taxonomy (NCBI): domain Eukaryota; kingdom Metazoa; phylum Chordata; class Lepidosauria; order Squamata; family Elapidae; genus Laticauda; species Laticauda colubrina. The sequence continues at coordinate 5,016,233 of BLBF01000042.1, read as the reverse complement.
CAGCATGCACATGTGCACAGCTCTGCTTGTGCAAATAGAGTTGCGCGCACATGGCTGCCACTCACACAGAACCATCCCCTCATCCCCACCAGAAAGTTTGGGGATCATTTCCTTAGAGCAGCAATAACATACTATTTAGATGGAAGAAGGAACATAATACTTTCACTATTTAACCACTTAGGTTCAAGACAGTAAATACTCCATTATTGAGGATTTTATACTGTTTCCAACCAGTGCTTATTTTATTTCCTTATGCTGAGTTGCGGATTGAGAAACTGTGGCATCAGAGAGCCTGAAGTTCAATACATATTACAATATTCAGGATGTTGGTTTTATTTTTCTCTCTGCTTTTGACCTTTGGTCTTTGTGTTCTGGCATAGAGATCAAAAATCAAGCCAGATTGCAGCATTTAGTCCTAGATGACTTAAATTTTCTTGAGACCTGTCTGACCTTAGCAATGATAAATCAGGGCCATAACATTGCCTAACCACAGCCTTATCAATGTAATGTTAACTATTATACTAAGGCAGATAGTAGCATTACATTCCCCCTGTCCTCCCCTCCACCAAAAAAACAAAAAAAAACAAAGAAGAGAATTGATAGTGAGATGGTGAGGAGAAACTGTTGAAGAACTGTGATTGGGAATGACAGAAAATAGCTTACATACTTTATTTTGAATTTCATTCAAAATTCTGATATATTGCCTTTCAAGACAGTTTCCAGGACAGTTTGTAAAATTTCCCATTCAGAAAGTTTCAGAATCAATTGCAAATCTCATCACAGAACTGAGAAGTTCTGACCTGCTAGGTTAGGTTGCAGGAGTCCAAAAATAGTCACAGAAACTAAAGTTATTAGAAATGTTTATTTTTTAAAATGTAGGAGAAGCTTCTCTTCCTGTATTTCATACCCAAAGCCCCACAGCGACACACTGAATCATACACAATACTATTTCACTGTAATGTATGAAAAACAAGAAGGGGACAAAGGTAATTATTCTCCTAAAACAGTATAAAATACAATGCCCTGAAAACATTCAACCTAAAGGGGAAATCCTTAGGAAGATGCCTTCTAAGAAGAATTTGTAACTTTTGTAACTTCTAAGAAGAATTTGTTACAATAGAGGTAAAAGTATTGACAATTACTGTATTTCTTTCAACAAAATCTCTTTTATATGCCCTGATACTTCTTACAAGTACAAGGAAGTAATCAGTACAGAAGCAACAAAAGATCTGGCTGTACATGTGCAAAATACTTACACTTTGTGCAATTCTTCAGCAAGGGCTGAAGCTGAACTCTGAAAGAGAGAAGAAACAATGGGAAATTACATTCATAATGAATGTATGAAAGAATAGAAGATTTAAAATGCTACCAAATTAGAAGAAGGCTAATTCTTTTTCAGTGTTTAAGATGTTGCACTAGGGTCAAAGAGACCCAGGTTATAGATCCTGGAGAAAAGGACATTAGAATACCTAAATACATCAACAAATCATACCAATGTAAACTTATCAGCAGGGATGTACAAAAATAACATGTGACTTGATCGCTTCCATCAAATTAATCTACACTCTCTTTCTCTAGTAACAATGACCTTGCCTCTTATCCTCCAGCTGTCCAGCTAGATACCTAAGGTAGTAGTTATGATTCTGAAAGAATTCTGAAAATGAGGTAGAAGATAGCTACTACAGCTTTCTATGCCAGTGCACAGTATGGCCATGATATAATTTGTGATTCACAGAATTCTTATGGAAAGATTCAGGCAGAGCAATAACCTGCTTTAGCAAGCTGCACACCTGAAGCACAAGGAAAAAGTGGCATGGAGAAGATGGAAGAGACTGGCTCCTCAGTAACTGTGGCCATCTGTTCTAGTCTGATGCCCAATGCATCTAACAGTACGGCTTGTCACATATACCTGGACTGCCATCTGTGAATGGAACTTCTGAAGCTGAGTTTTCAAAGCCTCATTCTGTTCCATCAGCTCCTTTACAAAAAAGAAAATACAAACAGTGAAATACTCTATTCTAAACTAGCAACGTGCATAAACACAATTATATTTTTACATAACGGTGCTACTGAAATTATTCATTCTGGAAAAATCATAAAGTTGTCCCATGCTGCATCATATGTTCTGTAAACATCATATGATGTTTACAGAAACATCAACAAACCTGAGGATATTGTGGGAAGTCTTAATTCACTCAGAGAAACTCATACATATCAGGGTTATTCAATACTGTCTGTTAACCCTCCCAGGCAAAACAGAGAGAAAACAGGATTATGTGAACTAATTAAACTTTATTGTAAGGCTATCTTAGCAGAATCTAGTTAAGACTGAAGGCATAATATTACTACCTCCACTCTTAACTGCTTGATCCATTAGGCCAGGTCCTTCCAAAATCTCTCTCCTTGACTGTTAAGTCACTGGAGGCTCCTGTCAGTCTTGACAGATTGTTTCCTCGGCAGCATCAATTGCCCCCCCCACACACACATACACACTTTCCTCAACAGCATCCATACACTCCATTACAGTGCCTTTGGAGTCATTTTCTAAGATCTACTGTGAATTTTCAAAATATACTGCAATCACAATAGAAGCACAAAGTAAACGTAAAACAGGATTTGCCCAACTGTGCAGATTGTACTATATGTAGCAAAACTCCGGTGACAGCTTACTAATAAACACCCCAGAGAACTAAATTCATTTTTCATATTTTAGCATTCTGATTCAGGGTAAATTGGTTATTATCAAATTATCATTCTTAATATGCAACATATCCCTTAACATTGATGTTGTAAAGAAAAAAAAATCAAAACGTTAAAAGCTAAGCATGATCCCAGCAGAATGACATACCTGCACCTGTCTCTGAATAGAATCCTCAGTTGTGACCCTCTTTTGTTCTGCTTCCATTAATTGCACCATCCTTTGTTCCAGCTGTTGTTTTGAGACCATTGTATCAGTTAGTTTGCTGTGCAGACTCTGGATTTCATTGTCTTTAGCCACAAGTTTATTCTGCACATCTATTACAAGAAGCAAAAAATTATTGCTACTAATTATTTGGGGGAGCTTCTAACCATTGTCAGATGTGTGTACTATATGAGCGTGAGTGGTCTCATTGAATTTTATGGAAGTGTAGGACATAAATATTTTAGACATACAGAAAAAGAGAGACTGATGTAGGAATGATCCGGCTCAGAACATAAGCAGCACAGTCTCAGCATGAGATAACCTCTCTGGAGAATAGAGAGAGAAAGTGCATCACTCTCTCACACTACTAAGAAGGAGTTTTGGTACATACCTAACACATCCTTTCTCTGTGAGCTGTGAAGAGCATCCATTGTTTGGGGATGATGCTTTTGTCACTCGTTTGATAGGCTGGGCTTTGAGAGGACGCTCCTCCTCCTCCACGGGACTCCTCCCGAGCATCCCCAGTTTTGGCGAAGTCGAAGTGATGAAATATTTATTCTCTTCACCCTTTCTAATATTTGGCCAGAATAGCATCCCACCAGACGAATAAGGGCAGGATGGATGCTCTTCACAGCTCACAGAGAAAGGGCGTGTCAGGTAAGTACCAACGTCCCTTCTCCAGATAAGCTGTTCAGAGCATCCACTGTTTGGGACATACCAAAGCTTGGCGTGTCCTACAGGAGGGCTTCTGTCTGGTTCGGATTCCCCTTTTTCTCCTATGGACCCTTTGTAACACTCTCCTGTCAAAAGCAGTCTCCGTAGAGGCAAAGACATCATTCTAATAGTTTCTAAATAAAAGGCGATGGTGAGGCCCATGTTGTCGCCTTGTACATTTTCGCTATTGGCACTTATGGCCCATGTTGTCAACATCAAAGTGCTCCAGATCGAATAAGTAGTGATGCCCCTGGGTACAGGAAGAGATTGTGTCTCATAAGACTTGGGAATTGTGCTCTCAGCCACTTACTGGTCATTGAGGAAGGGGTCTTGCACCCAATGGTGGGTGGTTGAAAAGAAATGAAGAGAACCTTTGTTTCCTAACACACATCGTGCGGTTGAAATATATGCAGAAAGCTCACCTTACATCTAGATTGTGGCACTGTCGTGCCGGATTTTATGTCGGTTTCAGACAAATGTACGGGAGTATCAGTTCCTATGATCTGTGGAAACCTAAAATTATCTATGGGTAAAAGATGGATCTAGAATAAGGACCACTTTGTTTGTGTGAAAGATACAGAGCTCCTGTCTAACTGACAAGGCTACTAGATCCAAGATGTAACTGGCCAATGTAATGGCAACCAAGAGAACCACCTTGTATGTTAGGAATGGAGACACATGGTCTACATGGGCTCAAAGGGAGTTTTCTTGAGTGCGGTAAGGGCCTTGTTGAGGTCCCATGTGTGATATCAATGCACTACAGGAGGCTATAAGATTGTAGCCCCATGCAAGAAAATGGCACATGCGTGGGTGATGAGAGATGGACTGCAAGTCTCTCCTAGTGATGACCGATGCTAAGGCCTCCCCTTTGCCTGATTATATGAACAAGATAATAATGAAATGTCATATAAATAACTGCCATCTAACAGGTGTTCCCCTGAGATGGACTGCCAGAGCCATCAGAACTTCGTAAGAACCTTGTGCAGATGACAACCCAGAGGATAGTGCAATGTATTCAAAATGTTGAGTATTATAACAAAAACTAAGAGTTTTGCTATGTGAGGATCTAATTGGAATGTGGGGATGGGCCTCCATTAAGTCAATGGAGAGTAGAAAATCGCTCCTTCTGAAGCTCAGAAGTATGGAGTTCAGTATACTCATCTTAAGCCTCCTATGAACTATGGATCGATTAAGTCATTTTAAAACTAAAATTGCCCAGCTGATCTGGTGTCACAGGTCAGTTGCCTGGATCTCCAATAAATGAACAATAGCTGTCTCCATCATGCTCCCTTTAACAGGATCCCCAGAGAGAGGGCAAATAATGCAAAGATTCCGAGGAGAGGATGGAAATTCTATCGCCAGGCCAAATCTTCTGGTACCTCTAACCCAGGAAACAGAGGTAGAGGCATCTCATCTGTCCGTGAAAGGCTTGAGCCTTCCACCAATAGGGGCACAGTCATGAGGCCTATGTTGTGCTTCAAAGACCTCTATTTCATGTTCCTCAAGAGATTCTTTTGCTCTGCCTTCCCCTTCAGCATCTATCTCCAGATCGGAAGCTATCTGACTGTTGGTGATTCATGCATCCAGACGGTCCCTGGAGTCTGGAGAGAAAAGGTTCCTGGTAGAGGGAATGAAGGAACCCTCCAAAAGCTGGGAAGGCCTCTTTTGGGGTCTATGAAAAGAGAGGAACGTATTTTCTGCTTCTAGTCTCTATCAGAGATAGGTCAGGGGCACCACCAACCAAATTATCTTCCTATATTGGGGAGGAAGCAAGCTTCTATTAGTTGTGTGATATCTGCTTGCCAATGTCTGAGCCATAGCAGTAGGCGAGGAGTAACCTGAGATGCCCTGGCTTGAGCGGATAATTTAATAGAGTTTTGCGGCATCCTTGTGTGCCCTGATATTGGAATTTGAGATAATCTCCCTCAGATGGCGGAGCAACCTGAGACGATCTAGTAAAAAAAAGGGGGATGCGGCCGACTCCGCTCTTATGGCCCTCACATCAGATCGACATGCCCAACATGGGACAACTTGACCCTGTATATCCTTTGACTTGAGAGCCTCTTCTGCTTCCGTTGAAATTGCAGAGGAAGAGGATAATTGCCATGATTGTTTTATCTACCATTGTGGTGATGAGAAATTTAGCAGAATGAGAAAACCAAATTAAAAATTTGCTATCATATCCTGTAAGAGGGGTATACGCCACTGAAGAGACCCCTTGTTTCTGGACGAGGTCCAAGAACCTCTGTGGGATAGTTATGACTTCTTCTTACATTATTGGTTGGGAGAAGATTGACTGGGCCCCCCTTACAGTAACGATTATTGGGCCGAGGGGAATGGAATATCAAGGCAGGCAGTAGGTGGGTTTTGTTTTTTTTGAAACAACAGAGACTTGAAAAAAGTCTGAGGGCAAAACAGACCTGAAGGTCGGTGGTCTAACTCAATGCCTTCAATGTTTGACATGCCCCCCTTTTTTAAGGGATCCGCCTCTGACAGATTTTGGTCGCTGTTGTGAGTAGGCCCTTCCTCAACCTGTTCCATCTGGTCTCTAGTTCTCCCTCATTCTGTGCATCATGTGAATGTGTAACTGGATTATATAATACTCCCCTGAAGTAGGTACCTGCTGGTAATGAAGTACTTCTGCATAGTACTTCAGCTGGTACTTCTGCATAGTAACTAAATCGAGTGAGAATCGAGGTCAGATTGTGGAGGCTGCTTAGCCATCAACTTCTGTGCCCCGGCTGCGATGCCTCTTCAAGTTGCCATGTCCCTCCAGGCCTTCAATTTGTCAGGGATAACCTCTGGGAGGAGGAATTCTGGTGTGGTCCCACAACTGTCTGTCGGGCAAGTAGCACTGCTGAAAGCCTGGGTTGAACTGGTCCCTCTGAGGCTCTCCTGGATGGCGTTGAGAGATCCAGGGATGGAGGCAAGGTGAAATATGGAACACTTCACAAATTTGTGTGTCATCCTTGCGCAGGGGCCATGCTAACCTTCTCTATATCGTTCCAATTTTAGTATTTGTGCTGCTGAAGTGAGCACTCTGGAACTGGGACCAGCCTGGCTGGGGAAGAGGACTGAGACTTCTATTCAACCTCCCTCATGCATTTTTTTTTTTAAAATAAAATATGCTCATCTAACGCATTTTGATGTCTCTTGGCATTCTTTGTTGCCTTAGAGGTCTCTCTAGGGCGTTTTTACCTACTTTGAGTTGGTTTATTGTCCTCTGGGGGTATTTTTGGTTGCCCTTGAAGATTCTGACCTAAAGCCCACAAGGTGAGGTATCTATATATCTATATGTGTATGAGATATTAATGGACTGTTGACTGGTTCAGAGGACTGATATAAACAGAGGCAGGGAACCCTCTTGATATTTGCTCTCCCCCCCTTTTTTTTTGGTAAATTCAATTTGTTATTATGTTATTATTCATAATAATATTGATATCATCAATATTATTATTGATAATATTTTTGTTATATCTGTGCATAGCTACTATCATAACTTGTTGTGCTGTTACCAAACTCATATAATTAGATGAGTGAATATGGAATCAAATTGTGAGGCCAAATAGAGAACACCTTTCAGGACCTGTATTGCAATTGGGTGATCCTGCAGTCACTGGCCCTCAACAGCTTCCTGCCCAGATGGACACAGGCCTTGGCGCTCGCTATTACTGTGCTGCTAGAATTTTGTTAGGGCTTGCCAACTGAAAAAAGAAGCCCAATAGTCAACCTCAGAAAGAGGTCTGTAATCGGCATAAATGTCCCGTGGACCTTCATGGAGATCCTTGTGAGGGGAAGTGGCCTCTCAACAGATAATGCCTTGGAATTCTTAAAAACAAAATGATGCCGGCGTTGTTTTAGTCGTCAAGATGGAGCATCAACCATCACCTCTTAATGTGAGACGATGCAAATATAACTAGAATTTGAGAATTTGAGCAGGAGAACTCTGAGTCCTCTGGCTTCACCCGATCAATAGCCCTTGCTTTTTCTATATACCTTGCGGGAGTGTATCTGAAACTACAGAATCTCCTGTGGAGAGATACCTGAGGGTAAGGATGCACTGTCCTGCTTAGTGACTGGAAGGGAATTCCAGTCAGAAGGAGCGCTCTGTTGTTCAGAGCAGTATGCTGTACCCCCGCAGAGACAAATTGGCAGATTGCTAATTCCATCCACAGTCACATCTTTGTGGGGATCTTTTCCGGTAAGTCATCATCTTGACAGAATGTGGCTGCTGTTGGAGCAATGTGGCCACAGAGTCACTTCAAGTCACTTGTACTGATCTAGATGAGCTACCTGATCTTATGTAGCTGCGCTGCATTTGGATTACACAGACAGATTCAGGGGTGGTTGCAGAGGGGGATTGGAGCCGAAGTAGGCCTGGAGGAGATGAGATTTGAGAATTTTCTTCATCCTCCCACATGAACTTCTTCATGTGTTTTTCTGGTACCTTATGGTGCTTGTTAGAGTCTTTTTCTACTGCTAAGGAGGTGCACTTAGAATGCTTCAATTTGTTTTGAGAATTTGACATGGCTCTTGAGATACTGCCGCTTGCCATTGTGACTGCTTATTAAATTTTACTGCTAATGAGACTAAAATTTTGGTTGGTTGGCACACCCAGGGGCCTAAACCAGCAATGGCCAAGGAACCCTAAAACGATGCTCCCCAGTTCTGTATAATCTTATATAAGAATACTGAATTCTTATTCTTGTTCGTATTATCATTATTATTTTGTTATTAATATTATTATTTCCAAATTAGCCAAATTAGGAACACCTCATAGGCCTAGAAAGGAGGAATTGTTGAAATAAGATGTCGGCCTGCAACAGCTTCCTGCACAGGTGGACATGGGCCTTGGTGCTCGATGTGGTGCTGCTGTTTAATTCTGTGAAGGCATAAGCCAACAGTTTCCTCCTTCATGAATAAGGGTCCAAAATAGAATAATTATATCTGAATTATCTATCTATCTATCTATCTATCTATCTATCTATCTATCTATCTAT
>BLBF01000042.1:4881469-5007607 GCA_015471245.1 Laticauda colubrina | reverse complement strand
TCTATCTATCTATCTATCTATCTATCTATCTATCTATCTATCTATCTTTCTATCTATCTTTCTATCTATCTACACACACATATGTATTAGGGTGATTTCCCTCGGGTTCCAGGAATGAGAACCCTGCTTGGGGAAAGAAAAGCCTCTCACAGTTCCAGAAATAAAATGCAGATCACTACCGCATGGTGAGTCTGCAATGGCGCCAGCCATTATCTCTTTAGGCGCGTAATGAGTTAAATCGGCTCAGCAGCACTTCCACGCCTTGTGGGGAGTCGATACTGCAGAGTTTCCCCTTGAATAAAAAGGTGCGGTGGGGCAGAAGGGCACTGATGCCCCCATCCCAGATGGTGTTCCCAGGGGAAGAGAAAAAAGCCTCAGACCCTTTTAAAATGGAGCCTCTCCCGTTGTGCGCGGGCAGCAGCAATCATAGAGGCTCAGCTTGAAAAGATCGTGAGTTGTTAGCCATGTGGCTGAGGTGTTATCACCTCTGATCGTCCTGGGGGCGAGAGATCATTATCTGAAGCTACGGTGAGCTCCCTTGGCTCGAGTTATATATCGTAGGGAGCTGTTTGACTCTTTGAAACTAAAAGCCTTAAAGGAGTTGTTTATAGAGTTTAAAAGCAAACCTTTTTGTTGACTCCTTTTGAAGCCTTTGCTATTCCGGTCAAGGGAAGGAAATTAAGCTGCCTATATCCATGAAGGCTGAGCAAAAACTGGGGATGCTAGGGAGGAGTCCCGTGGAGGAGGAGGAGAGTCCTCTCAATTAAAGCCCAGCCTATCAAACGAGCGACAGAAGCATCATCCCCCAAAAATGGATGCTCTGAACAGCTCATCTGGAGAACAAGTTATTTCCACATGAGAGGATTGCAATAGTGGTGAATATCCATAGGTCATAAGTAGGATGAGGGTGAAAGTTTGTTCTCCAAGCTTATGGGTTGGTTTCCAAATGTTTTATTACCAGGCTAGGTAACATTTTCAGCGAAGTTTAGGGGACCCCTAAACTCTGTGGAAATGTTACCTAACCTGGTAAGGAAATGCACAGAAACTGACCCACAAGCTCAAAGAACAAACCTTTACCCTCAACATTAAGTGATGTAACCCCTGGTGGTTCTATTCTGCCAGAAGACAGTTATGCATGCATAGATAGCTGAATTTCGCTGTCCCCTTTCCCTTCCCTTCAATGGAGAGACTGGAAAGCTATAGTAAGTAGAAGGAAAACGAGCAAAAATTAGATGCTTTGCTTTGAAGAATGTCAGAACTGTATCGGAAATACCATGCTCCCAACAACACAAAAAGAACTTTAAAGAAACCAGTTTTATCCCACTGATAAAAAAAGGAGAGATCATATTCAGCAACAAGGAAGACGCTCTGAATGCACCTTGCTGGGCAGCCTCATGTTCTGCTGTCCGTTTCCTGAGATAACTTTGCATTTCCTCCCATCTTCGTTCAGCTTCCTGTTGTTGCGCCTTCATGTTTAAAGAAAAAGAAAAGAATATACATGACTGCCTGTATTACTACATCATCCACAAATGATAAAAGTCAAATACTTCTTGTCCTTAATAGCTTTGAGTTATGCATTAATGCAAACATATCAAAAAGCAAATTAGTCAAAAATCTGAGTGACATGGAGAATAAATAACATGTAACATGATAATAAATAATTCAAGGCTGATCCTGAAAAAAGGTGGGCTAAAATTGAATAATTATAATGCTTATAATAATAAAGGTGTAAATATATTCCAACCGCAGAATTTTAAGGTTTCTTCAACTCCCAGAATTTTCTAGATAGCATGCTGGCTGGGGAATTCTGGGTATTGAAATCCAGACATCTTAAAATTGCTGAGGTTGAGAAATTGACATATCCCTATACAACAAACACATTTTAATGTGAACTAGATTAGCATCATATTTGCAATTACACACAATTCAGAATATAAAAAAATGTGGCAGGAGCAAATTAAGAATTGCTTTACAAACCTATAAATCAAGCACTACTACCTATAGTCATGACAGGAACTGATCCATTGTTATCATCACAATAAAATAAGAACAAAGCTATAGAGCCCATACCACTAAATCAGTTGAAGTAATTTGCTGAGATAGTTATTCCATTTTTATAGTGTAACCAGTCAGTCATTCAGAATTCCTTTACCATCAATCTGCATATCTGTATCATATGCACATGAATACAAAATTATCTCAGAAGAGGAACTACGCAAGTTCATAAATAATACAAGGTTGTTAGGGTCATTTTTATTCATGCTAGCTGCTTCCAGGGAATCTTGTTGCTGTAAGAATGAATGTCTTATTCTATCAGAAATAGTTAGATCATTAAAACACAGTATTTAAATTATCTTGTAGCTGCTCCTTAAAATCAACTTTATTGTGCTATTTTTACATTGCTTTTACACTTGTATTATGAACTGATTTAAGAATCAGTGAAGAAAAGATGTAATACAAATTTTTAAATAACATATAAAGTAATACTTCTAAACTGACAAGTACCAATTAGAAAATACAAGTCACTTGCATAATGTGGTCTAATAAGTTATAGTTGGGTGCCATACCCAATCAAATAAAATTATGAGGCCTTTTTTTAAAAGAATGCTACAACACATATTTTGGCAATAAAAGGGAAGTTTATAATTTGTTGGCACTGATTTATACAGAGGTCATAATGTTTCTGTGGCTGGTAATTCATTAAAAGAAGAGTTCACAATTATTGTGTATTCTATTTGAACTAGTAACATATTGCATGCCTATGCATCTCCTTTGGGTGGGGGGTTAAACTGCCCTTCGCAGAATTTTTGCATGATCATGAAATACAGTATTGCACTGATGAAAAACAGGCAGAAAATGCCGTTTGTAAGCATGGCAAATCAGTATTATGATAGAACTGCCACTTTCACCTCTCCTAAAAAGTTATTCAAAGTTTCTCTAAAATTCTGGACTTTTCAGACATATAATGGGCATTAGAAAGAGAAAGCAGGAAAAACAACCGTAATCATTTTAATTTCACGTTGGTTTAAAATCATGCAAACCAACTTGTAAAGGAGGTATTTCAGATGCATATCCTCTTCCTGAATCCGCTAGTAATTTTGTGATATACAGTTTATTCTTATTATACATATAACAGAATAACAAGAGTTGGAAGGGATCCTGGAGGTCTTCTAGTCCAACCCCCTTCTGAAGCAGGAAACCCTACACAATTTCAGACAAATAACTGTCCAATCTCTTCTTAAAAACCTCCAGTGTTGAAGCACACCCACAACTTCTTGACACAAGTCATTTGATCTGGCATAGGTATGCTTATCATACCTGTCAGTAACATTATAGAGAAGCCATACCTTCTTTGGATCTCATACAACCAAGAAAAGACAAAATTTCATTAAGATGCTTCAGGAAAGGATGAATGATTCTCCAAAGCACTTTCTCACTTTGGATCCAAATACTGCACACTTCTATTGGCAATCCTTACATGGGAGAGACTGCAAAGTCACATTTCCTCTTGGTAGCTCTAAATCATTTCATTTGCATATTTGCACGCACAAGATTTGCCACAACTATGAAGACAAGTTGATACTCACCTTTAACTGGTTGATGGCTTGCTCTGCATTTTTCTTTAGGAGCTCCTCTTGCTGCAGTTTGTTACTCTTTTCTGTCAGCTCACTCACCAGTCTAGAGCAATCTTGACGCAATTTGCTGAGCTCAGAAGACTGCCTAGATACAAAAACAAATGGTGGTTTTCATTATGTTGACAGTGTGAATGAAGCCCATTTGGACAGAAGATCAAGCTACAGTCACCATAATAAAGGTATGGTAATATTTTAAGCACATATGGCAAGTATTAAAAAATATAGTATGGCTATGTTACTGGAATAGGCCAGTTCTTTAACTGATCCAACTATAAGTTCTATCAAAAATGAAATTCAGTTTCCAAGTTAAAGAGCAAAGAATCAAGGGAAGCAATTCTTGATTAAATTTTGCTCCTCTCACATGTAACAGATTCTGAAATGCTAAAGCAACTAATGAAGATTTACCTCTGTCTCCAAATGTCTACTGTAAAGAAAATCTCCAAAGTACCATCCAAAATTCACCAAGATGATGAATATACACTTTGAATAGAGAAGACCCTAAGCAAATAATTTCAATGCAAAAGTGCAGGAGAAATCATTCAGGGACAGCAACAACTGTACAGTTAACTATAACTAGGTATAGTGGTTCTACTTAGTCAAATATAAGTACTGCCTTGAAAATCCAATGCTTGAATTTTAAAGGGAGACTGGGAAAACAATTATTAAAATAAAAATGAGAAGAGTTGAGAGAAATATAAGATAGGTTATAATTAAGCATTCTCTTTGTGCTGCTCAGAGCCAGAAATTCTTCTAAACCTAGTTTGACACTAAATGGCAGAACAGACTGGGGTAAGTTCCCATGCTATCTCCTACAGCTGAAAAGCTAAAATTAAGGACAATTAATACTGAGCTCTTTTTATTTTCAGTAAACCTCTCATCAGCAAACTAATCTTCCCTACATTTTGACAGTAATATAAATATTCAAATTGATAACACTGATTTTTAAAAGCAAATAAAAAACAAGTTTAAAAAAAACCCTAGAATTTACTTTCTATAATAGAAATAGAAAAATATCCATTTTACAAGATACAAAATTAAATGAATACTAGTTTTTTGTCAGCCTCTGAATCCCACAATGTACTTCAATGGATCTAACAGAACCATACAACTAAGATAAAATAGATAAGAGTCTCCTTCCGGAGCTTGGCTCCAGGTAATTTCTCGGCAACAGTGCACAAGTGGTTTACCTAACCTTCAAAATCACATTATGTTTGTCCGCAGTAATACATCATGATTATAATAAAAATAAACAGTTTGAAGTTCAAGACCACAAGATAAGATGTTTTAACAAAATGACCACAATGGCGTACTTGCTTTCCATTTGGTTTGTGGAAGTACTGACAGCATCTCTCAAAATACCATTCTCCTGCTTCAGACGATTGATCTCTGCTTCCATCTGTTCACGAAGTTGCTGAAACTGAGACCAGGAAAACATTATTATATTCATTTAAGATAACTGCTTTATAATTTATGTTGTTCCATATAAAACTTAGGGACATTGTTATTAATCCAAACTATGGTCTACTTTCGGCTTTATTTCTTCAAGAAATGGAGAAAAAGCTATCACCAGATTGGTTCCCCAAGGTTATTTCTCAATAACAAATCTAGGAACTTTGAACCTAATCATTGTTGCATCACACTGACACCTCCCCAGTTTTAGCTCCTGCAGTGAAATTAAACACTAAGGTAGGTTTCTTTTGTTTTTATGTGTTATATTATTAGTTCATTTAATTAATGATATGATACCAGAAGTTTTTATTGAGAATTGTTATTTTTTTTTCCATTATAAAATAGCCACTTGGTTGATATTCCCTAAAAGTTTGAATTGCCTAGGTTTTAATGCACTTTATTTTTTGTACTTTGTAATTTAATTAGTGTTTCCTTATTAGGTTCCATTGGTTGTTTTTAACTATAATTTAAACTAGTGTTCTGGTTTTGGTATTGTTAATATAAAAGAAGGAAAACTTTAGGAAATGTTCTATTTTAAGTCTTCAGACTCTGAAATGAAATTATAACTGAAATATTAGTATAAACTAAAAAAAGGTGCGTAATCTCAATCCTAGTCAAACCTGAAATTGTATTTGAGGTTTTCCAAACATGAGCACTATGTTGCTTTTTCATGTCCTTCCTGTAGTCCTATCAATGCTTTAGGAACAAAGCTGATATTCAAACATGCAGTGACTTACTAATTATCTAGGGTCATGTAAAATTCATGAGGAGGTATATACATATAAAAGTAATGACTAATGAAATCAAGGTATGGGAAAGAAACTGATGCTAGACTCAGTGTCCTTTACAGTTCATTTTCTCTGTTCAACACTGTACAGAAGAACAATTACACAATAATTCCAGTTTGCTTAAAATGTTTATTTAGCCACAGGTCTGCAATATCTTGGCATAGAAGAAAGTCTGTTTGCATAGACTGAGCAGATAGTTTAAGCCCATGTCACACTGCACTAACGGATGCAAAGAGGATGTAAAACGGACAAAAAAGCTTGCCATCCGTTGGTTAACGTGATGTACTCACTGCCTCCATTTTGCTTCCTCTCTATCCGTCCAGCATCCGTTTATTGATGTTTCATCCGCTCAGAAAGTTTTGAGCTGCCCAAAACTTTTGCGCGGAAAATGTATCCAATGCATCCATTCTGCATCCTCTAGGCATATGGGGGACATCCGTTCTGCATCCATTACGCATCTGCTATATCCGCTAGGCATCTGCTGTGCATCCGCACAACTAAAATCCGTTCCAGCGGTAAACGGACGCAGGGAGGAAGCAGAACGGACGCGCAGCATTAGTAGCACGGATGGAGAAAGGATGAAAGCGGATGCAGCTCATCCGCTCTGCATCCGCTCTGCATCCTCTACGCATCCACTCTGCATCCTCTACGCATCCGCTCTGCATCCTCTACGCATCCTCTATACATCCACTCTGCATCCTCTATACATCTGCTCTGCGTCCTCCCCACGTCCGTTCCTTTCCGTGTTATCCGCTCTGCTTATGCAAATTTTTGCCCCTTTTGAGAGCAGATAACAACGGATGGAACATTTTGCTCGTCCATTGTGTCCTTTTTGCATCCGTTGGGCAGTGTGACATGGCCTTTAGAGAAATCATCTAGCTAGCGATGTTACAGGATTTTGTTCAGTCTACATTTTTAAAAGAACAAAACTGATTCACTCTTACGAGAAAAATAAAGAACTACGATTACTTATAATTTGGCATAGGTGTTGACTTAAAAAAAAATTGTTAGCTACCCAAAGAAAACACATTACAAATATACAAGAGAAATTAATATCTTATGGGACTAAAACAATTTAAAATTATGTAAAGGCTAATTCTTTAAAAGAAACTCGCTTATTCACATTACATAGGACAGAAAAGAAGTTATTAATAAACGCAGAGAAATGTAATATGCACCCGAAGCATCTAGATACTCAAGTCAAAATGAACATTTTCATTTTCATTAGAGATGTTGACTTTACCTTCATTTTCATCTGCTGGGTTTCTTGGTAGCTCACATGGATTTTGTTTTGGAAAACCCCATGCTCTTTTTCTAATGTGTTAACTCGTTCTCTCATTTTTGCCATAACCAAATTGCTTCTTTCTTTCTCTGCCATCAGTTCCTAGGACCAAATCAGAGAATATCTCTTTTCAATAGTCCACCTCATTCTGAGGCCCATGAGCAGTTTGCACAAAGTACAGGATTGCAGTTCCCAATCATATTTCTAGATATGTCTCAAGAGTATCTGTGAGGCTCAGAAAGCATTCTTGGAAACAAGGAATATACTTAAGGATTACATTTTGCTCTACAGCATTCAAGCATCACTTTTATTTCCTTTTAATGAAAAGAATCTTAAAAAATAAAATCAACAGGGCATGAGAACTAACAGACACCAGGGGCAGACATAATGCTACCAGTACAAAGGTGTCAAACTCACCGCTTCACATGATGTATCATGAGATTTTTTTCCCCGTGGGTGTGGCCTGAGCATGATGCTTCCAGCCCGCAGGATTGGGTTTGACACTCCTGCTTTAGTAGGTTCCCAGGTTTTAAAGATGTGAGACTTGGACACAGCTCACATAAGGGAAACAGAAAGGTTTTTTTAAAAAGTTGAAAGATTGCTGAGCAGGGTGTAGGGAAGAGCCACTGTATTTTGTATAAAAATAACAAGGAGTTGCTGGAAGGAGTAGGGAAAACAGAGACTGTTATACATGCTTCCCCCAATAAATTTCCCCCATCTTATCTTCACACCTGAAGTGTTTCCTCCTGAAAATATGTTTCAAAAAGCCTAATATCAAACCTCCCAGCATAACTGTTTTTATCAGTGGTATAAATGACACTGAGCTGTGCTTTCCATGAATGATGGTTCCACTTTTTACATCTGACTATACCAGTAAAGGCACATTTATTTATTCTGGGATTCACTGTACCTGGGAAAGCTGTTTGCATTGTTCCTTTGCAACAGCACCTTCTTCTTTTGCTGCCATAAGCAATTTATCTTTTTCTTGTAGCTGATGGAGCACTGCAGCTGGGTCTCCTTTACTTGCCTGCATGAAGAACACAAAATGAACTTAAGAAGGAACTAAGTACCAGATCACGTCACAATAAATCAGTTTAACTCACTAGGAAGCCACAGCAAATCAGAATCATTTTCTTGCCACCCATTTTCCTCCTCTTATTTCCTGGCATACAGTAAGTTGCTGTTATACTTAAGTCCTCAATTCGTTCATATTAATGATTACACACAGCAGCAGTTTCAGAACCCTTGATCTAAGATAATCGATAACTCATCAATTTGGATAGCTAAAGAATTTCTGAACCAGTTAAAAATTATTGCCAGGCATGTCGTAAATACTATTAAATTCACAAATATGCATGTGAAATATTTTAGAGTTGCAATAAATAAGGAGCAAATCTAATTCAAGGACAAAAAGAATTGGCCAAATAGGACCAGAACAGAATATCCTCTGGAAGAACAAATACTACTGGGAAATAACTTATCAGAAAACCTCAATGATTCCCAGTTACCCATACACTTTCTTTAGAAGCAACTACGCATGCTACTGTACAAAATCCAAGATTAGCTTTAGTAATAAAACAATGCATTGTGGCATGTGTTTCTGCTGAAGAACAGAATCTCTTAACAACCAGGAAATGTATCTTATGTGATGCAGGAACAAAATAGTGACATTAAGATATTAAAGGTTTCCTCATAAAATGTTCTGATCTATCATCCAAAGATTGAAAATCCAGGTATTTATCTGAGCAGTAAGCAAATGCAATAACAATGCTTCCCTTAAAACACCAGTTACCTTCTGCAGAATGTCCTGCATGGCATTAGATTTCTCCTTCAATAACTCCACCACATTCATGGCCTCCTCTTCTGTGAATATCATGTTCTTCATAACCAAGATAAAATCCTTAAATTTCACATCTACATTTTCTATAATGAAATCAACAAAAGAAGAAAGCAGTATATTTTTACCATAAGAGTAGAAGGGACATTATTTGATTGCTATTGTATTCTATGACTATTATTAAGTATGAATAATGATTAAGTATTAAGTATGATTATGTATATAATTATATATTAAGTATTAATTATGATTCTTGACAAATGTATCTTTTCTTTTATGTATACTGAGAATATTTGCACCAAGACAAATTCCTTGTGTTTCCAATCACACTTGGTCAATAAAGAATTCTATTCTATTCTATTCTATTCTATTCTATTCTATTCTATTCTATTCTATTCTGTGATGCATGGAAGACAATTTGTCAGTAGGCTTTTTCATAGGAGTCAGCAAGCTATAATTATAATAAATAACAGTAGTCCTTGCTTACTGACTGCTTATTCAGTGACCACTGGAAATTATGACAGTGTTGAAAAGGAAGATTTACAATTGGTTCTCAAAGTTTTGGGCCTCGTAGCATCCCCCTGATCAGGTGAATGTGATTCAGGTGTATCACAACTGATAAATATTTACAACAAATGCAGCTTCCTATGGTCATGTGATTGCCATTTGTAACCTTCAAAACTTTACTCTCTAAACACAGAGAATAGCTCTATTGGAAAGTGTATTGGAATCATTTTGGTTCAATCAGAGGCTTATCCTGTCATAAATAATAATTTTGGGGGTTTTTTTCTCTTAAAGGTAACAAAACAAGAACATGTTCAGATAATTTCACACCAAGATAACAAATAAATTTCCCACCAAAAGATAGGGTTTTTTTTTCACATGCCAACTTCAAAAGTAAAATAAAGGTTGATTATTGGCAGGTTACTTCAAGGCTCCTTATCTTTCTTTTATGAAACATAAAATTACTGTTTTGACTACTCTTCAAACACCATAGACATTGGAAATGCAGTACAGTCATTACTTTCATGTTTGTGCTCATATTCATTTCAGAACTCTGCTATCATCCTCTGAAAAACGTATTTCAGGAACTTAATGTATTCCTCTACTTGGAAATTAACATCAGAGTTCAGGCACTTCAGCTTGGTGAGGCCATCAGCAAGTTCTCTGATCATTGTCTTAATATACAATATACAAATATACAGTTCCATTTTACTTAAAATACTGAAGTTAGTCATTTATGGAACAGGTAAACCAGCTACAAGCCCCAATATCAAGCCTTTATTAGAAGGCCAAGCCAACACAATTCTCGAAGTGCAGTACAGAAAGAATGTTAAAACTTTTGTATCACCTGAACAGGACCTCTGCCCCCTTTTCTTTCCTCTTGCCTCCTCTTGCCTCCTCTCCTTCTGATTTTGTTCCTCTCCATTCCCTTTGATTTCTGATGCAATCTCTCCAGCCCTTCCCTTCCATTTACCATTTGGTTTCAATCCATTTATCATAAATTTTGAATCTGCCCGGAGTCTCAACCTTTCTCAACTAAAAAAACCCCAAAACCCTTAAGTTCTTAAGAATATTGTGGCAACGACTATGTTTCCATGCGTCATAACAGAACCAACTAAGTTTTCCTGGCTATGCCTTCTCTTTTGCACCAATACCTTTATCAGTTTCATTCTTCAGTTTCTTCACATTGGTTTTCTGCAGTCCTTCAAGACCATCATGCCTCACTAAATCAGCTGCTTCTCTCTTTTCTTCTGTCACGCTTGAGTCTGCATTATCCATCAGAGGAATATAGGTTGTTGCACGAATCAAAGGTTCATCCACTAAAGTCATAACTGGAAATTTAGGAAACACACTCACAATAATACAGAGTAACATGCATTTAAAAAGTAGCTTCATTCGGTTTCTTCCAACTCAAGTTACAAATGCACTGGCACTTTGGTTATTTCTTAAACAGATACATAGTGCCTTTTATAAATTTCTAATTGTTTATTGTTCACTTTTGATGGTTTGGGGTTTTAAGTTATTTTTGGTATGTTATTTTGCAAATTGCAACAAAATGTATATTAAACTGCATATAAATTAGCAGTTCGAAACTATGTTTCTACTTTTCAGCCGATATAGTATTTGAATATATTCAAATAAAATATAACCTCTGGCATGAACGACTGCACAATTTTAAGCAAGCATTTTCCCCATCTTAGTATTCCACATCTACAACATAGGAATAATACCATCTATTTACAAAGAGTTTTTATAAGAATTATAAAACTATGCATATTAAATACTTTGAACACATGGAAAGTGCTACATAAATGCTTTTATATTAGGATTGTTAAACTCATCATTCCTGAGTCTCTTTAATAACTTACCCTTATTAAGACTTAGATTATATATCAGTATTGGTAATCTATTGTGTTAAGGGTAGCACTATGCACAAGTCAAAGACTGATGATAATTTTCAGGATTCTCCATTTAAACCAAACCTAGATATCATAAAGAACAAATTCACACTAAGAATCTTATGCTACAGTTTGCAGGATACTGAGAGTAAAATCCTAAAAACCTATACTAGGTTATTTGTTATGCTGGTGCTCTTCAGATGATAGGCAGTACTGTGCATTTAATACATTATACATGGTATTAAAATTAAATTCAGAAGAATTGTTTTTAATCAATGAGGAGTCTCTGATGCTGTTTGAGCTTGGTTGTTTTCTTGCAGACGTGTCATTACTCAAACTAGGTAACATTATCAATGCTAGTAAGGAGAGGGGTTTGCTCTTTTTAACCAAATATCAAATGCATCTTTAAAACTGGTTCAAGCTTGCCATGCTGAAAACAAAAATTACAGGCTAACTTGAAAACTTTCAATGCTCAAAATGCCATCTTGCTTAATTAAACATACCAAAGAGAAGCCTCTCTTTATTATGCCAAGATTGCAGATGGTTTTAATTTTTTATGAAGAATGAGGAAGAACTTAGGCCCTTAATGACATTGTATATATTTTAGTGGCATAGAATTTTTTGTCTTCCAGCTTCTATAAAAAAAGTTAAACTAAAGACTTTGTGAAAGATGGGTGGGGAAGTAAAAAGAGTTGCTCAATCAGAACAAACCTTTTCTTGTTCAACATGCAATTCCACAGATGGGAACACAAAGCATATATATGAGAAGTCAGGACCCAAATGTAGTACAGGTAGTCTTTAACTTATGGCCACAACTGAGTCCAAAATTTTTGTTGTTAAGCAAGACAGTTGTTGAGTTTTGCCCCATTTTATGACCTTTGTTGCCACAATTGTTAAATGAATCACCGCAGATGTTAAATTAGTTGTTGTTAAATAAATCTGGCTTCCCCACTGACTTTGCTTGTCAGAAGATCACAAAAAGTGATCACATGATCCCAGGACACTGCAACCGTTATAAATATGAGTCAGTTGACAAGTGTCTGAATTTTAATCATGTGACCATGGGGGGGTGCTATAACAGTCATCAGTGTAAAAAATGATATTTTTTTCACTGTCGTTGAAACTTTGAATGTTCACTAAGCAAACTATTTTAATCTGAGGACTTCCTGTATCATGCCCATATTTGTATTCCACAATACTGTCTCTAATATTTTAAGTCTATAGTACTTAACAAGATGCTTCCATTTCCTTTGGACTACAACTGTCAAAAGCTTTACTACTGGCTATATTGGCTCGTGCAGATACAAATAGAAAACTAAAAAATCCAGAACGTATCTGCTTTACCTCTATTTTAGATAAGAGAGCAGGTTATTTATGGTAGCCACTGTTTACTTTATTCTCCTTCAACCTGTTTATCTCTCTTTCAAACTGTGCAAATTGGTAGCGATCACTTGTGGCAGTGAATTATACAATATAACTACGTGAAACAGGTTGTTCTCTTGCCTGTCCTAAATCTGCCAGCACTCAAGCTCATTAGATATTGACTCTGTTTAAGTGCTGACACCGTAAAAATAGCACTGAGGTATAGTGCTAAATTTTCATATTTTTAATGTAATATTAATTCTCAACATGACATTCTCCTTTTTCATAGCAACTGTATTTTTGTTACTCTCTAATAAGCAAATGTGTTCAACTGCCTCACTCAATGTATGACACATTAATTTTCAGTTATTCTGAAACTATCAACTGTTCAATCTCAAGCCCTCCTGGTTATGTTAACTAAAGAGTTGAAGAGCATCTGGAAGCTCCAGTTGGTGCAAAATACAGCGGCCTGCTTTTTTTGTGCAGACCCCAGTGAGCACATGTATAGCCTCTCCTGTGGGAGCTGCATTGGTTGCTGATTTGCTTCCGGGTGGAATTCAAGGTGCCGGTTGTCACCTTTAAAGCCCTTCATGGCTTGGGATCAAGTTATCTGAGGGACCGCCTCTTGCCCCATCAGAGTGGGGAGACAGGGAATGTTGTGGGTCCCATCCCCAAGGGAGATGCATCTAGTGGGTCCTAGAAGAAGGGCCTTCTCTGTAGTGGTTCCCTCCCTCTGGAATATCATTCCCCCAGAGATTAGAACAGCCCCCACTCTAATACTCTTCTGGAAGGTGCTGAAGACCTGGTTCTGCCAGCGGGCCTGGGGGACCCAGAGCGGGATGGAGCCCATTAAATGGCTTGTATGATCTGCTGTCACTGGGGCAGGAAGTGGGAGTGGGGGAGTGATTTCTTATATTGCACTATATTAATTTATTTGATTCTTTTTGTTAGTTTTTATTGTTTTAAATGTGGTTTTATATTCTGTAAATCGCCTTGAGTCGCCATG
Organism: Laticauda colubrina; assembly: GCA_015471245.1. Taxonomy (NCBI): domain Eukaryota; kingdom Metazoa; phylum Chordata; class Lepidosauria; order Squamata; family Elapidae; genus Laticauda; species Laticauda colubrina. Next base: position 4,993,846 of record BLBF01000042.1, on the reverse strand, counting down.
GGCAAATAGGCAGCAATATAAATTCAATGAATGAATTAATGAATAAATAGATCAAAAATCATATGCAGTATATCTTATGCTACCCAGTATACGCCTGCATATGAGTACACATGGACATGAAACAAACGCACACGCATGCTATTTCATTATACAAAAATTATGCCCCTTATGTGTACTGGTGGTAAAGAAATTAGGAAGAATTCCAGAAGCCATGTTCTGCATGCTTTCTCTAATTTGTTTACCAGAAGGAAAGTTTAGAATGAAATGTCTCACTACAATATAGAAAGTCATATAATAATCTATGCCCTGCCTTTTAACATGTATGTAACAGTACATGCACAACGTCATACTCTGGATTTGACTAAGCTGTGCTATATTGGCCAAAATCTAAATTCAGCTACCGGAGGAATTCTTGTTGAAGATATCTTTCCAGGAGATGGCGCTACAGCCACCTTAAATAAAGTACTTACTTTTCAACAACATGAGAAAGTCCAGTGACCCAAAGAACAATGAGCAAAGTTGTAAGAAATATGATTCTCCAAATGTAGACAACCATGATTTCGGTTTAAAATATACAAAGAGCTACTTTGACGAGAATGGATAGCCCACAAATCTTACCACATGTAGTTCTCATCTTATGACTATATGTCCTTGTGCTTATGACAGCCACTGTCTCTGAGATCACATGATCGCAATTCAGGTACTTGACAACTAGCATTTATTTACAAGAATTATAGCATCCTGGAGTCATCTGACTGTCACTTCCCAGCCAGATGACCTTCCCAGCCAGATTCCAACAAGCAAAGTCAATGGGGACAAGCAGGATTCAATTAACAACTGTGTGATTCGTTTAATGACTGTGGCAATAAAGATCATAAAAATGGGTGCAGTCATGCAATGACTCATTTAATTATCACCTAGTTTAGTAATAGAAGGCCGGTCACAATTGTAGTCATAAGCTGAGGGCTACCTGTACACAAAAAAACAGACTTACAGGTGAAACTCGAAAAATTAGAATATTATGCAAAAGTGCATTTATTTCAGTAATGCAACTTAAAAGGTGAAACTAATATATGAGATAGATTCATTACATGCAAAGCAAGATAGTTCAAGCCGTGATTTGTCACAATTGTGATGAGGATGGCTTACAGCTCATGAAAACCCCAAATCCACAATCTCAGAAAATTAGAATATTACATGCAATCAATAAAACAAGGATTGTACATAGAACAACATTGGACCTCTGAAAAGTATAAGCATGCATATGTACTCAGTACTTGGTTTGGGCCCCTTTTGCAGCAATGACTGCCTCAATGCAACGTGGCATGGAAGCTACCAGCTTGTGGCATTGCCGAGTCGTTATGGAAGACCAGGATGCTTCATTAGCGGCCTTCAGCTCTTCTGCATTGTTCGGTCTCATTTCTCTCATCTTTCTCTTGGCAAAGCCCCATAGATTCTCTATGGGGTTCAGGTCAAGCGAGTTTGCTGGCCAATCAAGCACAGTAATCCTACAGTCATTGAACCAGGTTTTGGTACTTTTGGCAGTGTGGGCAGGTGCCAAGTCCTGCTGTAAAATGAAGTCAGCATCCCCATAAAGCTCGTCTGCGGAAGGAAGCATGAAGTGCTCCAAAATCTCCAGGTAGACGGCTGTGTTGACCCTGGACTTAATGAAGCACAGTGGACCAACACCAGCAGATGACCTGGCTCCCCAAATCAACACAGACTGTGGAAACTTCACATTGGACTTCAAGCATCTTGCAGTGTGTGCCTCTCCATTCTTCCTCCAGACTCTGGGTCCTTGGTTGCCAAATGAGATGCAAAGATTGTTCTCATCAGAAAAGTGGACTTTGGACCACAGAGCAACAGACCGGCTCTGTTTTTCTTTAGCCCAAGTAAGACGCTTCTGACTTTGTTGGTTGTTTAGAAGCGGCTTGACAAGAGGAATACAACATTTGAAGCCCATGTCCAGGATTCATCTGTGTGTGGTGGCTCTTGATGCACTGACTCCAGCCTCAGTTCACTCCTTGTGAAAGTCCCCAACACTTTTGAAGGGCCTTTTCGTCACAATCTTCTCCAGGCTGTGGTCATCCCTGCTGCTTGTGCACCTTTGTCTTCCACACTTTTCCCTTTCACATAACTGTGTATTAATGTGCTTTGATACAGCACTTTGGGAACATCCAACTTCTTTTGCAATTACCTTTTGAGGCTTTCCCTCCTTATGGAGGGTGTCAATGATCGTTTTCTGCACAACTGTCAGGTCAATGATCTTTCCCATGATTGTGATTCCTACTGAACTAGACTGAGAGACCATTTAAAGGCTCAGGAACCCTTTGCAGGTGTTATGGCTTAATTAGCTGATTAGAGTGGGACACTTGGAGCCTAGAATATTGAACCTTTTCACAATATTCTAATTTTCCGAGATTGTGGATTTGGGGTTTTGCTGAGCTGTAAGTCATTATCATCACAATTATGACAAATCACAGCTTGAACTATTCTGCTTTGCATGTAATGAGTTTATCTCATATATTAGTTTCACCTTTTAAGTTGCATTACTGAAATAAATGAACTTTTGCATGATATTCTAATTTTTCAAGTTTCACCTGCATACAAAGAGGTAGAAAGATGTTTGGCAGAAAAAACTGAAGAAAGCAGTGAGTGGAACAAGAGGCCAAAACAGACAGTGTTGACCATTCTCTCTCTGAAAACTTTTTTTTACCTCATCCCTAGTTTACAGAACTATGGACAGTCATACCAGCATTCTGAATTGATCGCTCACTTGCGTAATTTTAAATCAGTTCAATGCCATTACTCGGATCTAATTCAGAGTCTGCCACCCTGACTTAGGACACACCCATGTTTAAATAGCAGGTTCCTTCATCCTATTTCCTAGTATGATTGATTGCTTATTGTACCCTATGACTATCATTAAGTGTCATATCTTATGATTCTTGACTCCTGACGAATGTATCTTTTCTTTCATGTGTACTGAGAGTATTTACACCAAGACAAATTCCTTGTGTGTCCAATCACACTTGCTCAATAAAGCTATTCTGTTCTATTCTATTCTATTCTGTTCTATTCTATTCTACCCTATCCTATTAAAGCACTTGCCACTTTTGCTGGTTCAGCAGCACTGTTTTACCTCAAATCAAAGCTTGTTGTTCAACAAATTGGTCTGACAGTGCAGGAAACAGATGTCCCTTGAAGGATATGCTTCCAAGCTTATAGTATGGATAAAGCTGAAACTTTCCACACACTTCTCAAAGAGGGAGGAAAAGAAAAATAACAGAATGATTGTATGTCATGAGATACCTCTAAAGAAGGGAACCCCAACCCTCAATCCATGGACTGGCACTGGGCTGTATGGCATGCCAGAAACCAGGCTGTGCAAACAAGCAAAGCCCCATCTGCCGGAAACTACACCTCCTCCGGTGCATGGAAAAACCTCTCTTCGTGGAACTGATCCCTGGTACCTAAATGGTTGTGGGACGCTGCTCTGAAGATATATTTATAAGGTTAAGTGTACAGTAATAAATATACATACAAACATATTTGCAATGTACCATTAAAAATCATCACTCAAAGGAGGAGGAAATAAACTGATACGGTGTATACCACTTTTAAACTTCTAGAGCAGGGCTATCAAACTCAAGGCCCTCAGGCCAGATCCAGTCCAGGGTTCCTTAGATCTGGCCCATGAGGTTCCCCCGGAAACAGCAGAGGATTGACCCATGGTGCCTCTGCCAACAAAAACTGAGCTTGGCATGCCATTTCTTCCCTAACCTTTTTACTGTCAGGCAGGATGACCTTGGTTCTTAGAAACAAATTGTCACAGAAATCTATAGACTCACATAGCTCTGAATACTCCTAATATCTATAATCTAAAATATATATAGATTATAGATTATATATCTATAATCTATAATCTAATATCTATAATCTGTAGCCCAGTTCAGGTATACACGTTAAATCTTTACAATTCATAAATGAATCATTTAGTTAAATGATTCCTCTTTCGTGTAAAGTAAGAGGACTCCAGGCTATGAAAATCCGTGCCATAATGCAATTGGTTACAATTCTTAAGTAAAAAAGGATTGTCATTTATCACAATTAGAATAGAATACTTTATTGGCCAAGTCTGATTGGACAAACAAGGAATTTGTCTTGGTGTAAATACTCTCAGTATACATAAAGAAAAGGTACATTCATTAAAAATCAAGAATCATAACGTACAACACTTAATGATAGTCATAAAGTACAATCAACAATCAAATCATACTTGGAAACAGTCAAGATAAATTATAAGGATACAAGCAACAGTTACAGTCCTACAATCACAAGTGGGAGAGGATTAGTAAAATAGGAGAATTCTCAACGAAGTAGATTAATGTAATTTAATAAGCACAGATTCCCCAAAGTCAAGTATCTGCATGCATACTACAAGCCAGATCTTCCAGTTTTGTCTTCCATTTTATGGGACAACTGGAGGGAAGAGAACGTTCCAACTTCAGTGTCCTCTAAGTATATTTGATTCATGAGAATGATGTTGCTAGCCATTTTCCTTCTTCCTAGTGCATTTGAGAAGGAAGGAAGCCATTGAGGATTAACATTCTCATTTCCACAAATGCACCAATGCTGATTTGATCTGGGAATGATTTTGTGGTTGAATTTGATGCATTGAACCCAGAAATACTTCATCTAAAAAAGATCCCATTAAGGGTGGTTATTAAAACATCAGATATAAAATGCACTTTATTACCATTATCTGTCTTTTGTTTTTTTGCAGATACTTTCTTCTTCCCAGAGCCACTTTCTTGCTTTATCTCAGGATGCAATATGAGAGGATCTTGCTTTCTGGATGTGGACAGAAGTGAATCACTCTTGGCATCTTGATCGTCTGTTTAAAAAAAAAGGAGCTGTATCAGGCTTTATACTATACATACTAAAATGTTAATACATGTTTGTAGATATGCATGCATGCTATACATATGTATAGCCATGTACAAGTTGCATGGAGCACTTGAATTCATATATTATATGTGATACAATTAGTCCTTGATTTATGATAACAATTGAGCCCAAAATGTATGTTGCTAATTGAGAAATTTGCGAACTGAGTTTGGCTCCATTTTATGGTTTTTCTTGCCACATTTGTTAAGTGAATCATTGCACTTGTTAAATTAGTAACATGGTTGTTAAGTGAATCTGGTCTCCCCATTGACTTTGCTTGTTAAAAGGTTGCAAAAAGTAATCACATGATCTCGGGACACTGCAATTATTATAAATATGAAACATTAGTCAAGCATCTGAATGTAATTGGGATGCTGCAATGGACATAAGTCACTTTTTTTTAGTCCCATTTTAATTTCTAATGATCACTAAACAAACTGTTATAAATCGAGGACTATCTGTATACTGTATGTACTGTACATCAAATTAATCCAGAATAGGATGTGGCTTTGTACTTCAAATCAAAATAAGATTAGAAAAATCAAGTAAGATACTTCAGTGGGGACATAAGGATAAAATCACCTTAAATTTCAACAGCCAGAGAGAAAATGTAGCCTTGGTGGAGCAGTGGATAGAGTGCATTACTGCAAGTTACTCCTACTGCATTTTGGCAGATTGAATCCCACCAGGCTCAAGGTTGACTCAGCCTTCCATCCTTCCAAGGTGGGTAAAATGAGGACCCAGATTGTTGGGGGCAATATGCTGACTCTGTAAACTGCTTAGAGGGGGCTGTAAAGCACTATAAAGCAGTATATAAGTCTAAGTGCTGTTGCTATTGCTATCTATTCCAAGAATGTTCAAGTATTTCATCCATAATTTGTCAGGGCAGGGAAGCCAAAGTTTTGCACTGATCTTCGTAATACAGCTAAGGTTGTGTTGTGATGTGACCATGAACCTCTAGAAAGGAGGGGACAGTTATTTTTCTACAGAAAGTCCATATAGAGTTATTTCTATTCTGATTTGATCAGTAATGGTTTGTTCATTGGCTATAATAAATCTTAGAATTACAAATCATAATTATTGGATCCCTTTATTAATCTTATTAAACCATGAAGTTCATTTTTTGCTCAGTATGTTGTGAAACCCTAGCTACTATAATCTGAAAACCGTGACTGATATCTTGATATAAAGCAGGCCACTAGAAGTTGTTTAAAAATTTCATAATTAAAACAAAAGGTGGTGTAACACAATAAGCAGTCATAACCCCATGCTAAAATATTATCTTTGCTGCATATACATCTCATCTGCATTATAGTAACAGACATTATACTAATATGTAAAACAACTGTCATATCTCAGAAGTATTTGGCCAAATAGTTTTAAATACTGAGAAAGCCATAAATATGTTTTTATAATTAAGAATGCACAGTGGATTAGCCACAGGAAAACTTTTTTTAAAAATATATGAATATCTTAATCTGAGACATTTTCTGTATAGTTGGAAACTTTATGTAAGCTAACAAAATATTTCTCTTTTCAAAGCTTCTTTCTGTAGCAAGATCAAAAGAACCTAAAGTTTAAACCGCTGATAGAAAACAGTGAATGAAATTTTGTGTGCCAAGACTAAATTTTATATATAAAGTTATTGTTAGGTAGGAACACTTTAATTCACATGTTACGTCCAATTTTGAAATTATTTCTTTATTAAAAGAATTAGTTTATTAAAAGAAATAATGCATTCTTCCTTGTTTGCATAGTCTATGTAGTGTTAAAGTCCTAGGATTCATCTGTCTGTCCCTCTCACAGTTTTCTTGCTAAATGCAAGGCACAAGATCTTGTGTCTGGGGGATAATACATTATGGGACAGCATGGTCTGAAAACAGGATAAGGAGACACTTGCACACTTTATGTACACTAAGCATACCCCAATCATTTGATTTAATAGTAATCTTAAGTATGTAAAACAGTGTGACAAAAATCATACAGTACAAAATCTGAATGTATTTTTAATTAAATACCTACAATCTGGAATTTATCATTGTATGAAGAAACAGAAAAGGAACTATTCTTCAATACTGTAAATCTAGGATTGTACCATCTTTCTCGTCTTGAATCTACAATACCTGTTGGTTTCTTTTGGAAAACTGGGCCATATTACCCCACATGGACAAGATATAAAACTGACCATGTAATTTTCTTCATATAAAATATTTTTTTTTCTTTTTGAATTTTTGTTCTTTTTTAATGTTTTTTTTTTCTCTTTCCCTTTAGTATATAAAAAAAATTCCTATCCAATAGTTTTTCCTAGCTACTTCTTTGGTTTACTATATAATTGGATGAAAAGAAAGTATGCATGTTATCAAACAGAGCTAATGAAACAAACCTTGCTGATTCTGACTTAAGGATCCAGCAATGGTTAAAAAAAAAGGTTCTCTATAATCCTCTGAAATAGGAAATATGTTATGCTGGATTGGCTTAATATTTTAAACCAAGCAGGTTTGAAATGTCACTTACAGACAATCCCAGATCTATCTGTCAAGAAAAAATAGGGAGCAGGTTCCAGATAAGCCTTAATTCAAGGCTAACAACTTCAGTATAAATCACAGCCACATCCAGTAATTGTCTTGAAGGACTGTGCCTTGAAGGACTGTCAAAACTTGTTTTTGAACTGAGTGCATCTCACTTTGATTCCAATTGGCCATCATCAGCATAAACAGATAACATTAGAAACTGGTACCTGAACTTGCTTAATTTCACTGTTGCTTTCCCATTCCCTTTCCTTTGGGGCAGTATCATTTAAACTGTAAGCCTGCAGCTAATGACTCTTATTCTGTAGTGGCGGTGTGACTTACACAATTAATATTGTCGCCGCCACCCCAAAAAAACCCACAATACCCAACTAGTAACACAGCCATACCTATTCCATTTTTCTGCTTTTTTTGTCCAGACTTTTTTTTAGACCCAGCTGAATCCAAAGGTGGGGTGGGCTGTTTTGTTACAGGTACGGGCTCTACTTTTTTTCCTGCAGACTTAGAATTCTCCAACTCTTTTGGCACAAGTTCCTCTGAGTTGCCCTTGTGTTTCTTCTCCTTCTTCTTGCGCTCCCGGAGACTGCTGGGGGCCTCTGTCACATTCAGTGGAAGAGGGACAATATGCTCCTCCTCTGACCCCAAAGCATCAGACAGTCGGAAGTCCCGAGGGCTACTCTCCGAGTCAGACTCAAGGAGGTTCCCATTCTGGGCCTCTTTTTTCTTGCTCTTCTTCTTCTCTGCTTTCTTTTTATCAGTCTTACTAGGCAGAAGCTTTTGGTCCCTCTTTTGTTTGGCGAGGGCTTCATCGTACAGTGTTTCTTTCATAAAAAGCCAAAAAAAGAGGAAGAGGACAGCTATCACAACACAAGGTACTAGGATGATGAAATAGGGAGACTCGTAGAATTCCATTGTGCTTTTTCTTAACTATAAGAACAAATCTGCAAAGAAAATAAGGACAAATGAGAAAAAGGATTAAGAAATCTTAAAGGCAGCGTTTTTACAGCTATATCACTGAAGCAATGCTGTTTCCAAGTAGCTGGTCAATAATGAGTTTTTTTTAAAAAAAATCAATACAATAAAAATATCTATAAGGAAATAATAATATTTAGAATAAGCAAAAGGAGAGAAGGGGAGCAATAACATTTTTCATTGTGCTCTTCTGGCGCAAGGAACCAGGAACAACACAAAAAGTTGATCTGAGTAATTTATTGCTATTGCCAGGAATCTTAACAGACTAATAATACACTCACTACAGAAACTACTAGATAAGCACTGCAAAGTTTAGAAAGAATCTGCTTTCAGAGGCTTTTTCCTATCAGCAATTCAAGGCTAACCAGTCTTTTCACTCCACTCCTCACTTCAGTTCCAGATTCCGCCATAATGCCTGATTAGAGAGAATTCTGCTTCTCTTAGTTGTTATTTACCAGCAGCCATTCCAAGATAACTTTAAACAATGATGTCCAAGATTGTAGTTTTTTTCCTTCTTCCTTTCCTCCCCATTCCTGCTTCTTGTAGACACTGCCTTTTAAACTATAAAATTAAAGAAATTGATGAATCTAATTGATACATAAGAAATTCTATATTTTTACATCATCACACATTATATTTATATACCTCAAGCTATTAAAAACCATTTTTATGAAACAAAATTATTGGCAAGATCAACTGCCTTCAAAAGAAAGCCACAAGACAAAATTTGAAATTTTAATTTGCCTTAGGAAAACTAAGAAATCCTGAGTTTATGAAAAAGACTTGCAACCTTACCTACAGAGAAGTTTAGTCAATAAAATCCCTCCAAGGTGAAATGTCTATAACCCAAAGTTAAAGTTAAAAAGGGCGTTGGTACTTACCTGACACACCCATTCTCTTTGAGCTGTGAAGAGCATCCAGTAGTGGGAGGTGCTTCAATCTCCGCATTCATAGGCTGAGCTTGATTTGTGGAACACTCCTCCTCCATATGACTCCTCCTCAACATTCCCCAGTTTTAGCGAAGACGAGAGAAATAAGCGCTCTCATCCTCATGTTCTAAAAAGTTCATTGGCCGAAACAGGACACCACCAGACGGAAAAAGGGGTGGGACTGGATGCTCTTCACAGCTCAAAGAGAATGGGCATGTCGGTAAGTACCAATGCCCTTTCTCCTATGAGCTGTTCAGAGCATCCAGTAGTGGGACATACCAAAGCTTGGCCAGTCCTACGGGAGGGACTCCGTCTGGTCTAGAATCTCCTCCTGGTCCCTGTGGACCCGTTGCAGAACTCTTCTGCCAAAAGAAGCCTCAGCAGAAGCAAACACATCAATTTTGTAGTCTAATGAAGGGTGATGGGGAAGCCCAAGCCGAGGCCCAACAGATTTCAGTTATTGATGCCTGTGTGGCCCATGCTGCCGAAATTGCTGCGCTCCTTGTTGAATGAGCTGTTATGCCCCTAGGCACCTGCAGAGATTGAGCCTGGTATGTTTTTGCTATTGCAGCCCGTATCCAACGGCCTATTGTAGATGGTGAGACCTTGTAACCCAAAGAATTGGGCTGAAAGGACACAAATAAAGCCTCTGATTTCCTGAAAGCCGCTGTATGCTTGATATAGATTCGCAAAGGACTCCTCACATCAAGCTTATGCCATTGTCTTTCCATCCCCTGTGATGGTCTGGGACAAAAATTTGGAAGAATAAGCTCTTGTGCTCTATGAAAGGCCAAATTGACCTTGGGCATAAATGTGGGATCGGGACGAAGAACCACTCGATCAGCATGAAAAATGCAGAGATCTTGTCTGACAGACAAGGCTGCAATTTCCGAGATACGACGAGTGGAGGTGATCGCTACCAGGAGAACTACTTTGTACGTGAGAAATTGGAGACTTGACGTTTTCAAAGGTTCGAAAGGACCTTTAGTGAGAGCGACAAGGACCTTATTAAAGTCCCAGGTGGGATAACGGTGCACTGCTGGAGGGCGTAAATTGGTGGCTCCTCGAAGGAAAGACCTTATGCACGGATGATGTGAAAGAGAACTGAGACCCTCGCAAGTGAGAACTGATGCCAAGGCCGCCACCTGCCTTTTTAATGTATTAGGTGACAACCCCTTATCAAGTCCCTCCTGTAAAAACTCTAGAATCTGAGTGACAGAGGGAGAGGCAGGATCAATTTGAAACTTACTACACCACTTACTACACTTGCAGAAGGTGGGCCATGTGGCGTTGTAAATACGAATTGTTGAGGGGCATCTGGCGGCTAGGATAGTGTCAAAAACTCTGTTGGAGAGCTTTTCGCTCTTCAAACCACTCCGCTCAACCTCCAGACGGTCAATTGTAACTGTCCGGAGGGTCCGGATGTTGAAGGGGCCCCTGAGTTAATGAGATTCTGTCTGACAGGATTCTCTGGGGGGGGCTACCGAGAGACTGCAGAGGTCTGCAAACCATTGGCATCTGGGCCAATAAGGCGCTACTAGAAGTAATTCCACTCTCTCATCTAGTAACTTCTGGATGACTTTGGGAACCAGCGGAAGTGGAGGGAATGCATACAGGAGCCCCGAGGGCCAATGGCAGTGGAACGAGTTGAAATTCTCCACCCCATGGGATGGGTACCTGGAAAAAAATCTCGGGAGCTGAGTGTTGAGACAGGAAGCAAATAGGTCCACCACCGGCTGACCAAATGTCCATGCCGCTTCTTGAAACAGGGATGGGTGGAGGCACCACTCCGATTGATCTATGGTGGCCCTGCTTAGCCAGTCTGCCTGTGTATTCGACAGACCTGAAATGTGTTCTGCTTTGATGGAAAGTATGTTGTTCTCTACCCAGCGACACAGGTGCTCCACTTCCCGCGGATTAGCGATTTCGATTGTGTGACCCCATTTGTTTATGTGAGCTTTGGCTGTTACATTGTCTGTCAGGATCAGTATGTGCTGACCGTGTACCTGAGGGAAGAAGTTGTGAAGGGCCAGGTGTACTACGCGAAGTTCCAGCCAGTTTATGCTGCACGACTGTTCTATGTCAGACCATCGGCTTTGGGTTGTGAGTGACTGGACGTGAGCTCCCCATCCAAACAGACTGGCATCTGTGGTGATGGTGAGCCTTTGTGGCTCCTTGAAGAGACAGCCTCTGTTGCTAACTGGTTTGGACCACCAGAGGAGAAATATGAGAACCTCGGGTGGAACCCTGACTTTGTGTTTGGAGTTGCTTCGGCCGGATCGCTGGTACGGTAGCAGGAACCACTGGAGGGATCTAGTGTGGAGGTGGGCCCAAGGAATAACAGAAATACATGAGATCATTTTGCCCAACAATTTTGATAGGTCCATTAAGGACACCCTCTTAAGCAACCTGATCTCCTTAACCAATTTTTGAATGCTATTTAGTCGATCTGGTGACAGATAAACCTTGCCTTCCACCGTATCATGGACCGCCCCTAAATGGATTATCCGAGTCGATGGTGTTGACTCTTCTTCCAATTTATTAAGAAGCCATGCTCTTGTAGGGATAGTAATGTGTTCTGAGTGTCTATGACTGCCTGATGGGCGGAAGGAGATAAAATCAAAATATCGTCAAGATAACACTGGAGGAGTACAGGGATGCTCCTGAGGTTGGCAGCTAGCACTGCGAGGACCTTGGTGAAGGTCCTGGGGGCAGAGGCTAATCCAAATGGAAGGGCCATATATTCAAAATGGTGGTTACTGTAGCAGAAACTCAGAAACTTATAATGGGAAGGCCGAATAGCAATGTGCAGGTACGCCTCCGTCAAATCTATGGACGTAATCACGTCTCCTTTCCTGATGCCCAGTATTATTGGAGGGTATGCATTTTAAATTTGCGATATACTAAGAAACGGTTGAGACGTTTCAAATCTAATATCGCTCTCCACCCCCCACCCCCCGAATTTTTTGGCACAACGAAAAGATGTGAATAAAAACCTTGCCCTCGTTGATTGGTAGCTACTGGTTGGATGGCTCATATATCCAGTCGATGTTGGATAGCGGAATCCATGAGATTACGCTTGATTGGGTCTCTGGAAGGAGGGTATGACATGAAGGAATCTGGGGGAGTGGATCTAAACTCCAACGCGAGGCTGAATCCATATCTCTGACCCAGGCATCAGAGGTAGAGGAGTCCCGTTGGTCAGCAAATAACTTAAGGCATCTGCCAATGGAGATTGGATCCCGGGAGTTATCTTGGTCGCCAGAAGGGCCTGTTCCCTGCTCCCCGAAAGGATCTTTTGGATTGACCACCCCTTCTACTTCTGTCCACTGAGTTGGACCTATCTGGTTGTTGTCCTGGTATAATTGCTGGGGGTCTCTGATATCTGGAAGAGAAGGATCCCTGATAGAAGGATCAAAAGGATCCCCTCCGAGCGGACTGGGGGCTTCTAGGATCTGACTTCCGAAAAAGGGAAGGGAGAATTTTCTCCTTGTTGCGTGTTTCAATTAGTAGCGGATCCGGGGAAGGGCTAAACTATCTCCCACATTGGGGGATGAAGCCAGCTTGGATTTGTGTTTGAAGTCGGCTTGCCAGTGTCTTAACCATAGCAAGCAACGCACTGTGACATGTGAGGTAATGGCCCTTGCTGAAAACTTGACTGCATGATAGGTAGCATCGGCAGAAAATTCAACAGCTACCGTAAGTTTGGTGGTATCTTGGTGCACCAAACTTAATGTTAGAAGAATGTTAGAAGAAAGAACGCGTTGTTTCAAAAGATGACGCCAACTAAGAGACAACCACGTGAAGAAGGAGACGGCCGTGGCTGATCTGATAGCCCACGCGTCAGACTGATAAGCCCTGTGTAGGGCTAGCTCGACCCATTTTTCCACCAGCTTTAAGGCCTCCAGCACCTCACTGGGAATAGAGGGGGATGCTAAAACCACTATAGGCTCGTCTATCTCGGGAGTATTCAGTAACTTTGCAAAATCAGGGTCCAAGTTGAAATATTTCCAATCATGTCCAGTTGGGGAGGTGTACACTGCTGCAGAAGCCCACTGCTTCTGCACCAGGTCCGAAAATATGAGTGGAACTGGAATTACCTCTGCATCAACTACTGGTTAGTTGAAGATCGTGCCCTCTGGTCCCTCCCCTGAAGGGTTAGGTGTGTCAGATGGTTTTGGCTTGTTTAGGCCTGCAATATTCTTTGCCTTAAACAAGAGAGATTTGAAAAGCTGTGGCCAGAATAAGCTTGTAAAAGCAGGCTGGTCAGAAATAAGACCTTCATCCTCAGACATTTCCCCTTCTAAGAGGTCTGCCTCTGACAGGGGCTCGCTATCGTGCTTTGATCCCAATTCAGACTCAGCCATTTGAATGATTTGATCTACTTCCTCCTCCTCCTCCTCCTCCGACCCTTGGAGGGGGGTCTCCCCCTATAAATGTACCTGGGTTTGGTGTTGCTCCAACCTAGTCAGTGACCTCAATGGTTGGGACTCTTGTTTGGTAGCCACAGGGTAAGGTCTGGACATTACAGCATGTTGGAGCCCCGCTGCAATCCCTTGGCGAACAGCCAGCTCCATTCAGGCTTTCGTCCTTTCTGGGACCTCCTCAATTAAACTGTCACCCTGACGAGGACCAGCGGCTGTCGGAGTGAATATGGCTTCAGGAGCCCGTCTGGTCAGTGTTCCAGACACTTGGGCCTGTTGTCCTTGTGGAGTCAAGCTGCACCTGGATGAAAGGGACTGGAAGAGGAGGCACCCTGTGATACAGTGTGGACCTCTCGAGTATGCCTATCTATTTGCTTTTGTAAGGCCTTATGGCGCCTTAAGGCGTCCCTTTCTGAAGCTTTAGAATTTCCACTGTGTTTTGATTTGGCTTTTGCCTTCAAGCAAGGGGCCTAAGAGGTACTACCATCTGCCATTTTGATTAAAATTAGAATAACAGTAATTGAATATAAATTGTAGACAAGGCGGTTGGCGTGCCCAGGGTCTGATCTAAGTCAAGAACGGATGCCCTGATAAAGTACTTATTGCTCACTTTTATTTTATTTTTTTTATTATTATTATTTTACTGGTGTCTATATATATATAAAATGAGTCGTATCTCAGTAATAATATTTTTTTGAAATTAAAATATTATATTGTCAAATATTTTATTACCATGAATGATTATTATAATTGTAATAATTATAATATTATTGCTATAATTGCTTTGTAATTGCTCCTATGAGTAGTGAATTGCTCCTATGAGTAGTGAATATATTCCAATATTAATAAGAGAACAACCAAGATTAATGTATAATCCAATTAGCCAAATAGAGAATGCCTAAGGCCTGGGCTGATGATTGTAAGGGCCTTCAGCAGCTTCCATGCACAGGCGGACACAGGCCTAGGTGCTTGCTGCTGTGCCACTGAGAATAAGGCTGTGAGGGTTAAGTCAATGATTTTTAAAGCAAAGTAATTATCCTCGAGTGCAGGTAGCCAAAACGAGGGTAAAATTGCTCTCAGAATCCTGGAGGGATCCTGCTGCTTCAAGCAGAAAATACCTCACATAGCTCAGGAAAGGCAGACAAGGTGCACAGCCACAAGGTGGCACTCAAGATGGCCTCCAGCAGTTAAAGTTTTTTGCGCGCTTCTCAGCGGCAGCTTCCCACCTTGCAAATGAAGCCAGAGCTCTCAAATTAACGGAATGGCGGAAAAAAAGGGGAAATTAACACTAATTAACTTCCCCACTGAAGGAACGGCGTTCGGAGAGGGGGTAAAGGCAATATGACTCGAGTTTGTTTTTTAAACGAAAAATCAAGCCGCTAGCAAAGAAATGGAATTAAAGGCACAGCGGCAACCAAACTGGCAGAGGTAATTGAATTGGCTGTGGGGAGGTGGTGAAGAGCAGCACCAGAAACCTCCCGCCGTCTTTTTTGGGGGTGCAAACGGCGCTTCCCCTAAACAGAACTGTCAGATTAATTGAAGACGAAAGACAAAAGCTGAATTATAATCAAACCCGCTGTTCATGAACTAAGATTCCTGTTTCAATCAAGGAAGCATCAAAAGCACTGCCTGTCTCACACAAGGCTGAGCAAAAACTGGGGAACGCTGAGGAGGAGTCACGTGGAGGAGGAGGAGCGTTCCACAAATCAAGCTCAGCCTATGAATGCGGAGACTGAAGCACCTCCCACTACTGGATGCTCTGAACAGCTCATAGGAGAACAAAACATTTTTTTTTTGACTTGTGAATGCTCTAACACTGGAAGTTTTAAAGAAGAAATTGGACTGAAATTGTATATCATTTAAAATCTAGCAAAATAGACACAGTTTTCAAGTTTCCTAAATGGAAGGGATGTTGGACATAAAATCTGGAAGATGGCACTACCAGTTCTAGCAACCACATCCTGGTTTTCTCCAGGAACATCTATCCCAAACTTGTTCTTTCAGGCTGTCCAACAGGCTGAAGTGAACTCTAGCAAGACTGAATTGGTGTTTGCTATGCCTCAGATTGCTTACTTCTGCATCTATGGTCTCAAATTCGACCAATGTGTCACCATTTAGACAATTTAGTTCATATAGTTCCTCAATTCTTAATTTTCAGAGTCCATATTTAAGCCAGTGGCAGTTGTTTTATCTTGTCCACCATTACAAATCTATGCATCTATGTTTGTTATCCTATGTTTTTCTTGAGGAAGGATGATTTACTGCCCCTTCAAAGACAATAGACACTCAATGATGCATTTTCCTCAGCCTGTCCAGCTTCCCATTACTTTATCTTTTCTTCATGTCTTCTAACTACTAGTTGATGTCCATAACATGTTCTGCTAGTCTCTCCCCCCCCCCCCCCCCCAATCCTACATATTAAGTGTTGCAGTCATTATAAGGAAAGGAACAAGCTATTAAGAATTTAGGTGGGCAATAAATCACACAACCAAGAGATGAAAGAAGATGGCTTGGGTAGGCCTACTTCAAAGGGCTGACAAAAAGTTCCAAAGAGTCCCACATATGAAGCTATGTCTTGGTAGATCACAAACTAAACATAACCCTGATCCTGATGCAACAGAGTAGAGAGCCAAGATCAAGAACATTACTCTCTTTATGCTGCAATTGGTCAGATTAAACTCAGAATACAGCATCCAGTTCTGGATGTTTTAGGAAGACTGACAAACTAGAGAATGTGTGGAGTAAAGCAACCAAGATGATAGAGCCTGGAATGTTTATCAGGATAAGAGAAAAATACAGTGAGGCAATTTAGCTAGCTTTAAGTATCTAAACAGCTGTCATGTAGAAAGAAGGGCAGAATTATTCAGAGTTGTTCCAGATGTCAAGAAGCAATATGTCTCAATCACAAGAAAATAAATTTTAGGTGGGGAATCAGGAAAAATTCTGACTGCTAAGAGTAGTTCAACAATGAAATTGATATGTCTCAGGAGACAGTAGATTCTTTTCCACTGGAAGTGGTTAATGCTGTATTCCATGGCTATACAATTCAATTTATGACTGTGTTGTGGAATACTAGTTGTTAATAGCAACACAATTCTCACTACTTCCTTCCAAGAACACAGAATGATTGGTTTCCAGTTCTAGGGGGAAAAAAAAACATAAAATAATTATTCCTTAATGTCAGAACCATCTTTATTGGGCACTTATGGGCTTCCTAAACTTCTTCTTGAACTACTGAAATGCTGTTTGCCTCTGAAGTTAAGCATAAACAATGAGAACAAGTGGGTAAGGGTCTTGACTATCCAGGGCTTGCTTAGCGAAGCATGACATGAAAACATTGGATTTTGATTTTGTATGCATCTACAATACACAGCCTGACTTGTTCGTCAATTTCTAAGATAGAAAATCACCATTATTCATATTAAGCTCATATAATCAGCTTGCAGACAGAGATTGCAGGAGCATATAAGCATTTTTATCACTAACCCAGACTTAAGGTTTAGCCTAACATGCTAACTGACTTTATAGAGTGAGAAGGGCACTATATTACTATTGTGTATCAGTCATTCCATTTTACTGGAGTCAGGAAGGAAATGCAAATCTCCAGAGTACTAAGTGCTCTACACAATGCTCTTTTCCTGAAAATGCTAAACGAACTATTATGTGATATTCACAAACCAAAAAAAAATATAACAGATCTCTTTGGGGAGCCCAACAGAATTTTTATACATCTAGCTGAAGCACTAAACTGCAAAAAAAAAAAAAAAAAGCTGTGTGCTTGTAAGTAGTCAAAGTTAAAATAGGACAGGCTGTGTACCAAAAATAATTCAAATTATATCAAACAACAAAACTTTCTAACTTTAAGCTTTAAAGGAAAAAGTATACGTTCAATGAACATCAATCTTTTTCCTGTGGTCTAAAAGGCATACATTGAAAAACCAAATAGTACACTCTGAATATCATGAAAGCCATCTAAATGACTTTAATCACTATCTCATCCCAACCTATCTCACAGGATTGTTGTGCAGAAAATTGGAATTGTAATATTTTATTTGGACAAATATGATTAGACATCCAAATAATTGGTTTCCACTCAGTATACTTGCAAACAGAGATGATAACTGGCTGACTGTGCAACAAATAATCATCATTATCATCATCATGATAATAAAAGAGGAAAGATGATAAAAGGATAAATAGTAATAATACTACAGCTTGACTATATGGGTTAATATACATACACATCAGACAGAAGTGCAAGAATTAAGTATTCACAGAGAGATGGCATTAGGGGGAAAAAAACTATCCCTGTTTCTAGTTTTCTTTCCATTCAATGCCCTATTGCATCGTCCCAAGGCAAGAAGTTGAGACAGATTTTGTCCAGGATGTGAGGGGTCTCTAGATATCTTCTTAGCCCTCCTTCTGGTCTGTGCAATAGACAGGTCATCTATGGAAGGCAAGATGGTTGCAATTGTTTTTTCTGAAATCTTGACTATCTGTTGGATTCTGTATCTGTCTTGCTTGATTGCTGTACCAAATCAGAGTTGTAGAAGTACAAATTACAGGCTCAATAATTCCTCCGTCAAATTGTATCAGTAGCTCCTGGGACAGTCTGAACTTCCTGAGTTGACTCAAGAAGAACTTTTTTTTGTTTTAACTTTTTAATTATGGTTCTGATGTTAAGTGTCCATTTCAAGTCCAGGCAGATTATAGAACCCAAAAACATGAAGAACTCTACTGCTGATACCATCCTGTAGAATATAGTTCTACATATTGTAAGTATGTATAATAAAAGGGAATAAAATAGAAGGGCTAAAATAGGAGGAGGAAATAATATTAGATATGTTCGCCACTCTGTTTATAAAAATCAAAAGGTAGGATTAAAAAACCTTAAATAATAAAAATATTTTAAAAATACAACATTTGTACAGGTAGCCCTCGAGTTATGACAATTGAGCCCAAAATTTCTGTTGCTACGTGAGATATTTGTTAATTTTGCCCCATTTTACAATCTTTCTTGCCATAGTTGTCATGTGAATCACTGCAGTTGTTAAGTTAGTAACACAGTTATTAAGTCAATCTGGCTTCCCCATGACTTTCCATGGCAGAAGGTCACAAAAGGGGGCCACATGATCCCAGGGCATTGCAATCTTCACAAATCTGAACCAGTTGTCAAGTGTTCCATCATGCTGCAACAGTTGGAAGTGTGAAAAACGGTCATGTCACTTTTTTCAGTCCTCTTGTATTTTTGCGTGGTCACTAAATGAACTGTTCTACCTATATTCTGAATTCCAAGTATCAACATTATTCTTCTAAACTACTTTTCCCTGATCTGACAAATGTCATAGTCATCATTAAATAATAGTTTTTGCTACCTTGAGTCTATAAAGACTTTAGCCTCACAAAACTATCAAAAGTCTGTGTTAATCAGAGCAATGAACCTTCTGGAAAAAAAAATTATATTCCGAACAGAACATGTATTCCATTAATTATTCTGTAGCTAAATTTCTTAAAATGTTTCTGAGAGCCCAAAGAATTCAGACTAAATAGGTTAAACCAAACCTATTCCAATCTAATGCCTCCCATATGTGCTGGATTACAATTTATATAAATCTCAGATAGAGAAAGCGAATCAACTATTTGCTATTTATGCCACCTAACAATTAGGCTGTTATACAATTTTTAAATTACTGAATGGGATGCAACTTTCAGTCAAATAATAGTCAAGTCTTCCTATTTCTCCTATCCTTTGAGCAGATGACTAAGTATCGTGTAAGTGCTATGTAAGCATGCCAGATCACAGTTGGGGAATGGTACAGCTATAAACCGAATATTGCATTGAGCAAGTGGAATCAGGGAATTAAGCAGAAAGCTAGCCAGCTCTCAAGAGCATTTGAAAAGTTAGAACTATTTTAATATGTTGTATGACTGAAATGTCTGCAATACTGAGAACCTTGGTTTGGAATAGGTTATAACAAATCTGAAAGAAATTAAGGAGTATGAATCCTCTTGTACAATATTTCCTGCATAATGAACCACAGCACCCCACAAGTACTGAATATATCTTTGACAGTAAAGACTAAACAGTGAGACAGGCAACACATCAGACTTTATTAATACAGTCAAACACAAGTGATCATGAAGTTCAGCATCATCTGAAAGTCATACATTGCTCATCCATACCCTGGATTAGAAGGAGAGACAGATTCAAAATTCCCCTAAATGTAAAGAAGCATTGAGAGGACCTTTAAAAAATTATGCAGAAATGGTTAATCTAGGACAGCTAATCTAGTACACAAGAGGATAAAATTGGAAGGGATTGCTATGTACACCACTTTGAATTTCTGGAAAAATATAAATACAAAAACCAAGCTACTAAATTATTACTTTTGTGGTATCATTATAAATCTTATAAACTGAAAGCAATGCATATTTATATTATTTAAAGATGCACTGGTTCATTTCTATCTTCATGTTCTATTTTCTATGTTTTAACCAGCTTTTATTATTTTTATTAATAAAATTATAATAAAGCAATTTGTTCTATTTTTAAACATAGATAAAATCCAGAGTTTTTAAATCATGCAACTATTCTCTTGATTAAACTGATCCAATTAAGTCTTCTGTTGAGCACAAACTTAGCTTTAGCCCTCCAAATATCCTCTGGGCAAATGCTTTACATTCCAACTATAATAGAGACTCATCCAGTCAAACCTACAGTCCTTTGAAAAAGAAAGATCTGAGCAAACTTTTTTTGCTTTAAAAAAAAAATTGGGAGTATACCCTCCAGAAATATTTGGTTTTAATCAAATTCAAAACATACTTATAGGAAAAAAATTTCTAAAATATTTTAAAATTAATATACTAAATGCATTTAAACCAAGAGTCTGTTAGTATGTCAACAATGTCAGCATTAGATACAAGTTTTAAACATGATTACATTGTCCCAAAAGGAGCATTCCTTGAATCCCAGCTATTACTGGATTTGTAGATAGCGGCTATTTGTGCCAAAAATTACTACTCCTGAATTGGCTGGACTTGGCAACAGGTATCCACACCTTAGTTACTAACTACCTTGTCTAGTGTCTGACTACTTGTAACATGCTTCTATATATTTTAATTGGAACAAAATATAGTGGGTAGACTATTAATCAGAACTACATGATCTTGATTTTGAAAGATCTCCATGGGATGTTAGTCACCTATTGGGCACAATTTGAATTGGTGGGGATGAATTTTAAGACCTAAATAGCTTAGGGCATCATTATTTGAAGAATTTTTCTCCTACCATGTGCCTGTCCAGTTACTTAGATCAGCAGGATCTTTGAAACTGCATTTATTTCTCAAAGTTGATTGTCTGGCACAGAAAATGCTGGAGGGATCTAGTGTGGAGGTGGGCCCAAGGAATAACATTTACTGTACAGTGTATCTATGTGTTGTGTGTGTATTATTCAAACACTTCTCTCAAATACGTCTCCCTCTATGCACTCATTCTCCTAACCAGGAATTACCTCAACAATTATAATAATTTCTTCATTCATATAATATATAAAAATAATTGTGATGTCACTGAAGAACTATAAAAATCCTGTAAGAACCCAAAACTAACATTTCATTTCCTTCTGTGGAAAAATTAAGTATCTTTGGTACTTATGCTTAGTATTGTTCCTTTTGCCAGAACTAATCTCAAACAGGTGTCCCAAAGGTGCTTTTTCAAAAGGCAACTGGAGTTTATTTTTCTTGAAGGTATTTTCTCATCCAAGAAGCATCCTCGGTTCAGACTGAATGCTGGAGAATGGAAGGATTTATATTTCTTATAACTATCAGTCTCTGACATTGACTAGAAAGGGCATTGGTAATTACCTGATACGTCCATTCTCTGTGAGCTGTGAAGAGCATCCAGAGATGGGAGGTGCTTTAGTCTCTTCTGGAAAGGCTGGGCTTAAAACTCCAGGACGCTCCTCCTCCTCCACAGAACTCCTCCTCAGCGTGCCCCAGTTTTGCAAAGACTGAGTGCCAAAGTCCGAAACTCATCACCTAATCTAGATCCCTGACTGGAACAGAACCCCACCAGATGGAAAGAAAAGGGTGGGGCTGGATGCTCTTCACAGCTCACAGAGAATGGGCGTATCAGGTAATACCAATGCCCTTTCTTCCATGAGCTGTTCAGAGCATCCAGAGATGGGACATACCAAAGCTTGGCCTGTCCTTAGGGAGGGTCTCCGTCTGGAACGAAATCCACTCCTATATTCAGTGGACCCTCTGCAGGACTCTTCTGCTAAATGAAGCATCCGCTGAGGCATAGGCATCAATTTTATAACTTCTGACAAAGGGAGATGGTGAAGCCCAAGTTGCTGCTCTGCAAATTTCATCTATGAAGGCCTGTGTGGACCATGCTGCTGATGTTGCCGCACTCCTTGTTGAGTGGGCTGTAATGCCCTTAGGAACTGAGATGGACTGGCATTCGTAACTTTTAGCTATGGTGGCTCTCAACCATCTACCGATGGTCGTGGATGACACCTTTTGTCCTAAAGTGGATGGGTTGAAGGTTAGAAATAGAGCCTCAGATTTTCTAAATGCCGCTGTGTGGTCTAGATAGATGTGTAAGGCCCTTCGCACATCAAGTCTATGCCATTGATGTTCCAGCCTATGGGATGGTTTCAGGCATAAATTTGGAAGGACCAACTCCTGCGCTCTGTGTAAGGTTGAATTTACTTTAGGAGTGAACAATGGATCCAAACGGAGAATCACTCTGTCTGCATGAAACACACACAGGTCCTTACGCATTGACAATGCCACCAATTCAGAAATTCTCCTAGTTGATGTGATTGCAATTAAGAAGACCTTATATGTCAGGAATTTAAGAGTAGTGGTTCTTAGAGGCTCAAACGGACCAGCTGTAAGAGCGGTTAACACCTTGTTGAGATCCCAGGTGGGATAGCGGTGAATTACAGGAGGTCGTAAGTTTGCAGCATCCTTGAGAAAACTGCGGACATGTGGGTGGTGTGCTATGGAACGGAGGTCACCCCAGGTTATCACTGGGGCTAAGGCCGCCATCTCTGTCTATGTAACGTATTTGGAGATAGGCCCTTGGTCAACCACTCCTGCAAAAAAACCCCGATAACTGTCCTATTGATGGAGCAGTTGGGTCAATTTTAGACCCCTGGCACCAGTGACAAAAAAACCGACCACGTGGCCTCATATATACGATTTGTTGAGGCCCATCTGGATGCTTGAATAGTGGCAATAGCATCCTCTGAAATTTGTTGGGCCCTTAAACAGCTCCACTCAACCTCCATACGGCTAGACTGAGCCATTGTGGGTTCGGGTGAAGTATCGGCCCTTTGGAGAGGGAAACCTTCAATGGTGGAATTTTCCAAGGTTGTTCTCTCAACAGGTCCTGTAAATCTGCGAACCACATTCGCCTGGGCCAGTAAGGGGCGACCAATATCAATTCTGCTCGTTCCTCCAATAATTTCTGGATCAACCTGGGTATTACCGGGAGTGGAGGAAACGCATATAGAAGTCTGGGAGGCCACGGACATTGCAGGGTATTGACGGCCTTCACCCTGAGTCGGGTACTTTGAAATATACCGGGGCAATTGGGTGTTGAGAGGAGAGGCAAATAGATCAATCATCAGTTGCCCAAACCTCTGCACTGGTTCCTGCACTGGACATCCGGGTGTATGCGCCACTCTGCCTGGTCTATCGTGGCCCTGCTGAGCCAGTCTGCTTGTGTGTTTAATGCCCCTGCTATGTGTTCTGCCTTGAGCGAAGACAGATTGGCCTCGGCCCATTTGAACAACTTGGTCATCTCCAGCATCAGAAGTTTGGAATGAGTACCCCCCTGTCTGTTTACATGGGCCTTGGTTGTGGTACTGTATCAAGACCAGAACGTGGCATGAATGGAAAAGGGGTAGAAAACTGTGTAAGGCCAGGTGAACAGCTCGCAGTTCCAACAGGTTGATGCTTTGTGATTGTTTGGAGATAGACCAAATTCCCTGTGTAGTGTGGGATTGGAAGTGAGCTCCCCATCCTACCAGGCTGGCATCGGTTGTGATCATTACCCTGTGGGGTTCCTTGAAAGGACACCCCCTGTTTATCGTTTTTTCTGACCACCAGCGGAGCTGGTTTTTTCCAGATCAGAAAACGTTGTGTGGTACCTTTGTCCGGACATTGGAGATAGCTCTTCCAGATCGCTGAAAAGATAGCAGGAACCACTGCAGCTCTCTAGAATGGAATCAAGCCCAAGGCACAATGGAAATACAAGAAATCAGTTTCCCTAACAGTTGAGACAAAACTGCCAGGGAAACCCTCTTTAAGGTCCTGATCTCTTTGGCCAAAGACTGAATACTGTTTAACCTGTCCTGAGAGAGAAAGACCTTACCCTCCACGGTATCTATCATTGCTCCTAAATGAACTAGCTTAGTTGAGGGGATCAAGTGGCTTTTATCCCAACTTATGGAAAAGCCATGACCCTGAAGGGTCTCCAGAGTAAACTGGGTATCCAATTTTGCTTGATGTCTGGAAGATGACAAAATTAAAATATCATCCAGATAACACTGTAAGCGGACAGATTTGATCCTGAGTGAGGCAGCCAATGCCGCGAGGACTTTGGTAAAAGTCCTAGGGGCTGAAGCCAGACCGAATGGCAGGGCAATATATTCATAGTGGTGATCACAATAGCAAAATCTAAGATATCTGTAGTGGGCAGGTCTGATTGGTATATGTAGATAAGCTTCTGTGAGGTCTATAGAGGTCATGATATCATTCTCTCTGATGCTAAGCAGAATTGACTGGAGAGTGGTCATCTTGAATCTTCAATAGACCAAGGATTTGTTCAAACGCTTGAGGTCCAGAATTGCCCTGCAGCCCCCCGAACTCTTTGGGATCACGAACAATAGAGAGTAATAGCCTTGACCCCGCAGTTCAGATGGAAGCTCTCTAATGGCCCGAATTTGCAGAAGATGATTGATAGCCTCCTGCATCAATGCCCTCTTAACGGGGTCTGTGGACCTAGGACTCCTAATGAAAAAGTTCGGAGGAGAGGATTGAAATTCCAGCACCAAGCCAAACCTAATAGTATCCTTGACCCACGCATCAGAGGTGGAGCTGTCCCATTGATCGGCAAACAGTTTTAACTGTCCTCCAATGGGAACAGCTGTCAAGGGCTCACTTGGGGCAACGAAAAAATCATCCTCTAGTGTCTCTGGGGATTCTACTATTTTGGCCTCCCCTCTGACCTCTATCAGAAGATTTAGGCCTATCCTGTCTGAAACCGGATCTGTAGCCTGATGTTCTCTGAAATCTGGGAATATAGGGGCCCTGATAGTAGAATTGAGAGGAACCCCTTCAAAACAACTGGGGCAATCTGTTTTCAGGTCTATGAAAAAGAGGGGGAGCACAGGCTTGTCATGGGGCTTACTTGGCTTGGAGCACTGTCACGTTCCATTTTGTATGATTTGTCTTGCCTCTGAATGTCAATTTATTTATTTTTTATTTATTATGATTATTATTGATATTGATACAGATATCCTGCAGTTGAAATCAGAACACTCCTGCAGGAAAGTAAAACTGTATGTTTATGGGAATGAGAGATTAAATGGTGAACAGTATCTAAAGGTCCCCAGCAAGGGAAACCCCCAAGTGGTCCAAGTGGGAGAAGGACTCCGGATCCCTTGTCCCCAGCAAGGGAAACCAGCTATAACAGGCTCTGATGTGACTCCTTGCCTGTCAGAGACAAACTCCCCGCAATATAACTGTCACTCACAATTTCCGATTGAGTAAATGATCCAAAGGTAAATACAGAGAAATGCCTGTAAAATGAGTAGTTGTTTAGTTCCACGTTATCCAGAGGAATAGCTAAACCCAGGGAAGGCACAATGGAAAGTTAATGTCTCGGTCCCCAGCAAGGGAAACAAACGAGAAATGGAGGCCTAAGAGAAGAGACTAAAGCACCTCCCATCTCTGGATGCTCTTCACAGCTCATGGGAGAAGGAATTTTTCCCATTTGTCCACGCAGAATGTTTTCAGCTCTGCAAAGTTTGAGGGATTTCTTGCTTGCACAGCCCATTGCAAGTCACCCCATAACACCTGAATTATAATATTTAGATATGGGTTTTTCAGGCATTCCTTGATGAGTTGGTTGGAATACTTGGCTCACTGTCATGTTGAACTTTAATTAACAGTTGGACTCACATTATCCTCAAGCACTCTCTGGTACAATGAGGAATTCATAGTGGTAAGCTGCCCAGGCCCTGCTGCAGCAAAGCAGTCCCAAACTATAACAGTTCCATAACCTATTTTACAGTTGGTATCAAAGGGTTTTTTTTTGTGAAATTCGATCTTTGATTTTCTGGTACTGTGGTGAAATAATTCTATCTTTGGCTCATGTGTCCAGAGCACATTGTTCCAGAAGTCCTGCTCATTGCCAATGTGTTATGAGCAAACTTTAGTCTTGTCTTGGTGTTCTTTCTGTGCAGCAAATATTTTCTCCGAGCCATCTTCCATATAGATCTGATTGGTGCAGCTTCTTTTGAATGCATGCACTTTGACATCAATAGTGGTGAGAGTTACTGTAAGCCATATGATGAAATTCTAGGATTCTTAAAGACTTTTTTAGCATCTTGCATTCTGCTCTCAGGTTGAACTTGTTGGGGCGGCCTGACCAAGTTGGCAGTTGTCTGAAATCTTCTCCACTTGTGGAAGATCCTCTGTGAGAATGATTGATGGTTAATTGTTTGCCTATATTTTTAAATCCCTTTCTCGATTTGCAGGCATATATAGCCCTATTTCTGAAGGCTTCAGAATGATTTCTGAGCTTGGCAAGGTGATACCACACACACTTCAACAACAAAGAGCAAATCAAACTAAATGCTTTATGTTTCAATAAGATGGGTTCCTCCCAGATCTTGTCTAATACTGTTCTAATCAGCTGTACCTGATCTGGGAAAACCTGTTATAATTTTAGGTATTTGAGGTAATGATAAATGCTGAGGTGTATTTACTTTTCATACATGTGAAATCTGCATATATGTTTATTTAAATTAAGATAAATGGTGCATGATATTTGTTATATTATATCCCCATATATCAATACTGATGAAATAAATGTCACATATCTACATTTGAAATATATAGAAAACATCAAAAATTTCAGTGGGTATACAATTTTGTTCATGTTTTTGTTTAGTTCACTGGGCATCCGACTGCGTAATGAACGATATATAAAGCTTGCACATGTGGAATGTAGATTTTGAAGATTTCCCTCAACAGTTAATTAGGGACATGTACAACTTATCCCTACAAAAAGGACAAGAAAATTCAGAGACATTCTCACTCACATTTCAACTTGAAAAAGAAATTTCAGCAGGTAACAGCAACTGGCTTGGAAGATACAAAAAATCAAGCTGAGCTGGTATCTGGCTAAGCATAATAGAAGAGCTACATTATGTTCATGGTGGCAAAAAATGGATCTGGTGAAATGAGCTGCAGTTCACAAAAGCTTATGCCTTTTCATAAAAGCTCTTAGCTGGAAAAAGTGCTCTTTCTGAAAGAGATGGTGGAACTCTTTCTGATTTCTTGGACAGAGACCACTTGGAAATGTCAAGAGTGATAAATTATAGTGGAAAGTTTTTTTTAAAACCCAAAAGGTGATGATGGCAAATATTTTCTGCATTATTGTCAAAAAAATTATAAAGACATGTCCCCGTAGAAACTTACCTCTCTCAGGAATTAAAAAGAAAAACACATTCTTCTTTTATCATTCTTTCCTAACCACATTTCCAAGCAAAGTAAAGGAAGAATGCTATCCTCCACAAAGTTATGTCTCAATACTATAAGGACGAAAATAATCAATGTAGTTAAATATGAAATGCCAGCAAAATCTGAAAATAATTTATGTTGGAGTATTATATGAAGGAAGATGGTGATTATAAACCAAACAAAAAAATGCAATCAATTTACAATGCCCCATTTCCAGGATCAACAATCAAGACATTACAAAGTTCTGAAAACACCAGAGTTGATATATCTTTTGCGTCGATTCAGAGACATAATCAACATGAAAACTGAAAAGCACAGCATTCTTCTTCTCTCAAACATGAAGGTAAAAAAATGTAGCTTGGCAAAGTTTCAAGGATTTGAAATGGGGCAAAGAGAAAACAGGGAAGAGAAAACAGAGAATTGCTGCATTTTTGTATTTTTCATGTCAAGAGTATAATAACTTGGCCAATGGCAATCATGAAATATTTTACTCAGTCTTAGCCTCACGGAGAACAAGTTCACTGCAACCCAGCATATCTGGAAGATATGAAACTAGAAAAAGAGCATGTTGCATTCAGACAGAGGAATCTATGCCCGCTTGTTTTCTTTAAAACTCATTTTCTCTTAATTCAAGGCAGCCATTGCATCTATGTAAAGTTTTTAAGTGAGGAGGGGAGGAGTATGTGGAAAACAATGGGGGGGGGGGGGGTTTGAACAGTTTAAATTTAAAACAGTTCAAAAAAAGAAGCACAAAATAAGCATGAGAACATTGAGCATTATAACTAATTATCAGATTTCTCCAACTGTCAGTCAAGATTCAGCATCTTAATGCTTAATCCTATTTTTCAACAGGAAAAAGGGAACATTTTGAACTGAAATTTACACTGAATTATAATCTGAAATGTTTTTTTTTAATAAAATGATGTATTATTGATATTTAACACCTGAAAAATTGTCAAAGATGTCAAGCAAATGTTGGAAATGTAACCAATGTGAGGGCATCTTTTACTATTTATGGCGGACCTGTAAAGTGTTAAGAAATATTGGGAATTAGGTAGGTTTCCTGATCCAGATTCTTAAAGTTGATGTACATTTTTCCTTTTATGGATGATAAACAGAATGCAAGTAAATGCTGGACTTTGTTCTTATATATGACAACTGCTGCAAGGCTTCTAGGTATATAAACAAAGGCAGTAGGATATGCAAATTCTCACGAATGGATCACGGAACTGGTGAAGACAGCAAAACTGACTATTTTGATTAAAGATAACATTTTGACAACTTTTTTCCCCTGCATGGAAACCCCTTTTTGGATTTTCAGTTCGATAAAGATAAAAATGAAGTTTTGACTTTGAGATCTGAGGATTAGATATTGGATTTTGATTATAGCAATATTGTATACTGTACATTGATATACATTTTATTTTATGTCATTTTATAGTTTTATACATTCAATATATGTAGTTGTGAAGTTGTTATGATTATGGTTTATCTTTTTTAGATTATATTTTCATTTTGTGTCTGGTTTTGCTAAAGTAAAATAGAATGTTATATCTTATAATTTTATCCATGTTGAAGATAACTGGAAGTACCTTTTTGTTTTATGTCACTTTTTAAATTTTCCCTGTTGTTCCTTGTTCCTACTTTGCCCTTTTTGTTGTAATTTTGCATTTTAACTTTCTATCTTTGATATTTAATAAAATTTGGCATATAAAAAAGATTCAATATCTTAGTGCAGAGATGCATGACTTCCTTATACGAGTATCATATTTTTAATATCCAATCAGGCAAAGTGGGAACATGCTCAAAATTCACTCCCACTTTGTCCTAGTTAGTCCACAGTGCACTTGCACATGAAAAAGAGAAGCAAAACCAGCATGAATAGACAGGTAATTGTATCTTGCCATCTGCCAAAAACTTCTGCCATGTTATTGCTTCTAAATTAATTATGATCTTTGGTCACTCCTGATCAGTAGGTATTATCGCAATAATATTTAACAAATCAAAAGAGCTTTGAGAAGAATTTTGTTTCTGTTCATTAAAGTTTTCATTTATAACTGAATCTTCTTCAAGGGGGAATGCCCCCTCAACCTAGGTCAAACTAGTTGTCTCTTTATTAAACAAACAACCAAGCTGAGAAAGCACAAAGAAATCCAGAGCTCTTTAATTATCCTTTCAAAGGGATAGGCAAAAACATTATTTATTCAAGTATGCTTTCAGGATGTAGGTACTTTTGACCTTCTGAGCTTTGCGGGAGTTATTATTATTTTGGAAAAAAAAGTCTGCTCTTTTAAAATATTGCTTCTGCTTACTGTTTTGAATATTTTTCTTTTCTGAAAAAGCAAAGCATATATTCAATAAATAAAATAAATTTAAACTTTATGAAGAAAAACATTTCAGGAAGAAAAAATTATCTTGTTGGTTTTAAAGATGAACTCAATTTACTTTTGGCATCTAGTCAGAACAACAAAGTTGGAAGGGACCTTGGAGATCTTCTAATCAACCCCCACCACCACTCAAGCAGGAGACTACTATGGTATTTCAGACAAATGGCTGTCCAATCTCTTCTTAAAAACCTCCAATATTGGATGTATTTCAACATCAAAATAATAATTATAAAATAGTAACATAAAATATAAATAAATAAATAGTCATTCCAGAATCAGTCATCTACAGCTCCACAAACACTTCATGTGCAGCTTAGAAAAATATTATTAGAAATAAGCAGTAAATACATAAAAATTGTTCTGAAATACAAGAAATGTAATGTTCTTAATAATAATAAATTTCAAGTTTTGAGTAATATGAAACCAGAGGAAAGAAATCAAAACAACATTTCCAAGGAGAAATATATGTAAAGCCACATCAGGAAATAAAATAACATATATTTTGATGTTAGAATAAAAAAGAACTAAATGGATCGGCTCTTTCTAAGGGGTTTTCTATTTATGATACAAGGAAAAAAAAACTCAAAATTGATTGCCTTTACACAAATGCATACACAACATATATTCCTAGTGAATGTTTCCAAATGGTCTTTCCTGTGTTTTAGATATGTATGTAACATGGATGTATACACAAAAATGGATGGAGACGACAAATCATTTCCTTCCTACTGTATAATGCTAAGTCCTTCAATTCCAGCCTACTTCACAGATTCTGTTTTTTGAATCCCACTTTTTCACTGCTTTTTTTCTACTCAATCCCAGTCCTGGTTCACTTATTTTATACTCACTTACTGCAATGACTCTTACTGGGATACCATTTATTTACATGCAAGCATCTGATTTTATTGGTACCACAATCTTAATTTCTAGGTAGCAAAGCTTCAGTAGAAATATCTCTTGGTAGCACAATCTACAAATTTTAACAGCAAATGTTCAAATGCTTTTTTGTACATTTCTATCCTAATACACAGAAGAAATACAGTTACTACAACAAAGCATGTTAATCATCCAAAATTTCAATTTCACAAATGTCTGTGAATCCTAATAAATGCATCAAAATGTGTGGTTCTCAGAATGTGAATATAAGAACTAAACAAACTAAATCCAGTAGCATTTTTTTCTCTAAATAACTTCCAAAATTTAATCTGGCCTTGAAGAAAGTCTACTTCGTAAATAATAGGGCAGTCCTCATTAGGATACTTCTCATGCTTCCTCTATTTTGCCTGGATTCTGATATCATCTTTGAGATTATGTAATAATTTGCTGAACAAACCACAGTGGTCTGCTTCAAAAAAGGTTCATGTACTGTATATTCATACATTATCTTTCAGTGCATTTTTTGACATCTAGAACTAACAATTAAACCAATGAGCAAACTTGAACATGTTAATTAAAGGTCATATGTGCAACAAAATTATCAGTTAAAAAATAACTCGCAATCATGTAATGACTGATGGTTAATTTTTAACTGTTGTCTGTGTGCACAAGATAAATTAAATTATATAGGGATGGAAATATCTTTAGTGATTAAAAGTTCCTATCATGTTGTTTTTGTATTTAGAAATTTAACTGTAATTTCACTCATGTCCCTGCATAAATATTGCACAATGTTGATCTCTTTTTGGGGGGAACTTAATTTTCTGATTTAAGAATGAGAAAATGAAAGTTAAGAAAATGATCAACATTCAGTTTGTTAAATAGCACTAAAAATTAAGGTTTCAGTCAATTCTCCTTTTTTGATTTGTTAATCTTATCAGAACTGAAATCAGAGTTTTATTAAAAGGTGTCAGCTTTTTCAGATTTCCAGAAGAAAAAATGCCTCAGTAATCCTTTTATATCTCCACTGCCCCAATGACATTCTTCTTTGCCTTCCAGCTCCTCCCAAAATTGCATTCTACATTTCGCAGTGGGAGACAATGAAGAAAACTTCCTGCAATGAACAAAGTTCATTAGTTCTCACAATGACAAAGCTCATAATCTGGTTCAAACTGCAGCTAAATGCACTTTGCCCTCTATTCTGCAGAGCAGAAATAGGTGGAGCACAGAATGACTGTGGGGACAGGAAAGAGAAAAATGTTTCATAGCTAGTTGCATCATCATACTACCCTGCACAAGCTTGAACAAGTCTAGGCTTTTTTTAAATATGGCATGAGACACAATGCAATTCTCAATATTATTCTCAGAAAGAAAGAGTAAATGTGCTTTAAAATCCCTTACTTTCACTAAGAGGAATATTTTAATACATTCTTTCTGGATTCCACCATCTCTTTCAAATCACAGTAACTGTTATTCATCTTCCTAGCAGACCAATAAATATTGTTCACATATTACAACGTAGGACAGGACAGCAACTCTTAAGCTAAAATGTAGTCTTCTGGGTAGGATATAAACTGTTTTGTTCTGGATGTTTAACAATTATGTTTTACTTGGAGGGTCATAAACTATTAAACCTCTTATGGAGGAAGTATTTTCTGATGCTTTCAGTAAGTGAATTATGAAAACACATTCAATTTAGGAAAATGAAAGAACCATCAGAACCATGACCTAAATGAAACAAGTATAATTAACAAGTATTCCCCATGATATCTATTTCAGTGATGGGATGCTTAAATACAGGTAGTCCTCAGCTGACTTAAAACAGCTTTAGTGACCAAAATTACAACAGCACTGAAAACTATGGTTTATGGCTGTTTTTCACACTTAGAACAGTTGCAGCATCTCGATCGTCACGTGATCAAAATTCATACAATTGGCAAATGACTCATATTTATGATGATTGCAGTGTCCTGGAGTTGTGTGAACCCCTTTTGCAACCTTCTGACAAGCAAAGTCAATGTGGAAGCCAGATTCACTTCACAATCATGTTACCAGTACTAACTTAACTGCAGTGATTCACTTAACAACTGCTGCAAGAAAGAGGTAAAATAAAATAGGCAAAACCCATTAACAACTGTCTCACTTAGCAACAGATTTTGGGCTCAACTGTGGTCTAAATTGAAAACTACCTGTTTCTGTGTTTCTAGCAAGAAGCATGTAACAGAAAGCTTCAGACATCAGATGTTCAATGAATATATGCAGTAGAAATAAGAGAATGTGTGTGTGTGGGTGCGTGCATCTGTATATAAAGGTAATTGTCCCAAAAGATTTGAACTACTACACTAGCAATCCCAGCACCCTGCTAATAATAAGGGCTACCAGGAATTGCAGTTTGGGAATAGCAGGCTGGCCAGGGGTTCTTCCATATCTTGGGTGGGATGGATGACAAATATGGAAGAAGGGTTGTATCAGACTACACAATTCCCATAAGAATCAAAGTCTTGCTGACTATTCTTACAACTCATATTAATCAATGATCCCATTTAACAATTTAGCTAATAAAATATTGCAATCAAGACAAACACTAACCTATTACAAAGAATTAGTACCATGCTTCAATTGTTATTTTGTACGCATTTTTCAAATTAATGCTTCTCTCAGCACTTGATTTGATAAAAAGATGATTACACCAAGCTCAAATTGCTATAAGTGAGACTTACACCTTGTATGTCTGCAGTATCAGACATTTTCAGGTCCACATCCAAGAATTCACCGGTCTGGACACATCTTACATATAAAGCTCTGTCAAGACTATTTTCAGAGCTTTTTAGAATCTACCTCTATTCCATGTGAGATTTTGTCCCTTGCCCCTTACATTACAAAATATTTCTGAATATTAAAAAGTATACACTGTTGAGGTAATTCCCCATTAGTAATTCCCCGTTAGGAAACGTATAGAGAGTAGTGTTGGAATAATACACACTCAGTACACAGATACACTGTACAGTTAATGAAGGTTTTTACTTCCAGAAAGGTTTAAGCAAAGTTCAAAATAGGTAGTCCAAAAGTCATTCACAGGTTAATCAGTCAGTTTTTCAATCCAGGGATATTCCAGTAACAAGGTCCAGTGTCAAAAACAGTTAAGTATCAGACTTACATTAAATCCAGTCATATCAGTCAATTAGGAAAAATGGAGCAACAGCAATACTTTCCAACAGAAGGAAATAAAGATACACTCACACTCTCTTCTGAGACTCAGACTAAGACAAACCAGGTTTCTGGCTCCATCTTATGGCCCTTTGAGAAAACACACCCAATTGCATGCTCTTGCATTCCCTTAAAGAGATAGTACTAAAATGTTTATCCTGGTTTATATATTTCTAACCCAAATACCTGTTAGGAGACTCATATTCCTAACAGACACTATTTAGATTAAAAGGCTGAAATATCAGTTGTTTGCATAGTAACTTTAAACAATTCTTTAATATTTTTATAATTCAAGTAAATATATTTGAATTAAAAAGTTACTCTGAGTAAGATGGGCAGACAATAAATTTTACAAATAAAGATCCTGCTATGGAAATCAAAATCCTCCTAAGTTTTCATCCTATTATGAAGCTAAACTTTTCAGCAGATCCAAAATACCACTCAGAAGCCAGAAATCTCATGCATCCTTCATATGGAATTTCCTGCCATTAATCTTTGCAAAGTTTTGAGCACAACCCATCCACATACTTGAAAATAAGCACTACAAAATTATATTCAGAAAACATATAGACAATTTCCATAACACTGCAAAAAACATTTAACGTAAGGGATTGCACTGCACATTATTCAGAGACAACTTTGTCACTGTAAGGAGACCATTAACGATTTCTGCCCCTCAAATCTTATACCACTAATAGATACAAAGGAGTTATTTATTACAGTATATAACATCTTATATCATACAAAGCTTAATGAAAAATATTTTCATGAAAAAATACATATATAAATAATTCAGCCGTTCCCAAATAACTCTTCTCCAAAAAGGTTAGACTACGATTCCTGCTGCAAACTATATTATTTCAGAACAGAAGTTTTAACTAATGTATATGGAAACATCAGTGTGAAAAATGTGAATCTGAAATACAACTAATAACTCATTCAGGCTTTGTTCACTCCCCCCCCCCAAAAAAAGACCCTGTATTTTGGATTGGAGAACAGCATTACAGAATACTCATAAGTTCCATATTAGAGGACAATCCCAAAGGAAGGAGAACCATATTATTTACTATATGGTAGATAAAAATTAGGAGGTTGGTAATACCTTTTCCATCTAATATGATTAAAAGAAATATGCTTTTGTAAGCTATAGCTCACCATCAAATGCATGGAATGGTGAATTCCTACATTAATTTAATTTGCCTTTCCATACATCTGACTCAAAAGAGCCATGAATCAATTTGCACTGTGCTATATTTCATAACAGTAACAAATACCAACAAAATAATTTAAATATTGAGAGTAGAGTTTATTTATTAAATTTATTCACCACTGATCAATCACACTGTCAGGCAGCAGTCAATTACATTAGCGCAATCTCAGTTCCAAACTCAGGTTAGTTGCCTTTGTGACTTGAAAATCTTACATTTTTTACATAGGCATTTGAGAGATCCTATCTAAACTTCATTTTCTGAATAGATGTGGGGTGGGGTATGGGAAAGGAGACAAAGAACATTATTGTAAACTTTGTTTATTTAGGTAACAGGACTACACAATCTGGCATTCAGTTGCAAACCTAAACAGATATTTAATTTGTGGTTCCATTGAAATCTACTGTACAAACAAAAAAATAGATCTAGGACTGCTTCATTTGCTATTCTATTAACATAAAACTCTTCCCTTAATGCAGTAACATTTGAGGCAGTTTCTTCTAAGGATATGCAAGCAAACAAATCCTCAGAATATTCTCAGCAAACAATCATTAAATATCACAGAGAACCAATTTTATTATGCTGAATTATGCTGATTAAGACAAATACTGTGAGTCTTATCATAGGCAGGCTTAAAGAGATGCACTGTTACAAAAACAGTTACATTCAGAATATATAATGGATATCCATGTGCCTTTAAAGAACATATGCAATATTTTTTAAAAAAACAAGTGGTGCTAGTGCAATGAAAAAAGAGTTTTTCTTTGTATACTGCAGTGCTAAATGTTGTCAATACACCAAAAAAAATGGAAAGGGGGAGAATTGCACTAAAATGACAAAATAATTCTGTTTAAGCTGTTACTTTTCTCTATTTCACAGTCATCTCCAAAGTCCAATGACAATGTGCCTTTACTGAC
The DNA here is from genome assembly GCA_015471245.1 of Laticauda colubrina. Taxonomy (NCBI): domain Eukaryota; kingdom Metazoa; phylum Chordata; class Lepidosauria; order Squamata; family Elapidae; genus Laticauda; species Laticauda colubrina. The sequence continues at coordinate 4,957,684 of BLBF01000042.1, read as the reverse complement.
ACTATACTTTAGAAGGCCAGAGAACACTGAGCAATATCTATGTGCATGTGTGTATACACAATTAGTACATTTTTAAAAAGGAATTATTAAAATATATTAAAATACTATTCTATTCCCTTGCATTTACTATATTGACATTAAATCCTAATGAGTTGAACAAACTTAACGTAGTATTTCATCCATATCAGAGGGAGACTTGTCAAAGAATGTCTTAGAATTGTAGTAACATTCAATCTATTTCATTATCTGATTTTGTCTGAATAACCCTCATGCTGTTCAGGCATTCTGTGTAACAGTTCAAGAAACAATGAACCACACCATCAAAGAAAATCAATCTCAGCCCAATGCGCTGCTAGAATCATTCCAAACTATGAATTTTAAAAGAAAGGACTTAGTACAGTTCAAACACAATAATCGTGGATCAGTTTAGGATTCTAAAATCAAGCTGACACAATACTCAGTAAGGGGTCATAGATCAATAGCAAAGGATATCTTAGTTTCCATTCCTGGCATTTCCAAGGAAGGCTATGAAAAACCCTATCTCCCTATCTGAAGCCTTTGAGGTCAGTTTTCATTTAACGTAGTCAATATTCACTACTACACACAGATTAACCATCTGACTGTGTAAACCAGTTTCATACAAGCTCTAACCTTGCACGTACAAAATTAAAATTCTTGCTTCACAATCAAAGAACACAAACCAGTTTGTACTTGGACATCAGAGAAAATCATGATCAGTTTTAGATGCTTCTGATTTTTTTTCCTTTCGTAGAAGAATTCAGAAAGAGTCTAACCAGAGGCTCATTCCAACTTATTCTATCAATACTATGTGAGAGTTCAATGTTGCTTCAACCAGCCCCTTTGTTTCGGTATCTATAACCAACTGGAAGGAATGCCTTCATAGTTTTTTTTTGTTTTTTTTTAAACTTAACACTAAGTTTTGGGTTAAATATCCTCATATGCTGAGTGACAGTTCTTGAATTTCCCAAAAAGCAGCTCAGACTTGGAAAGAGAAGTAGAAAAGTGAAAGCACATGGGTTTTGTGCTGAATGGACTAGCATTTTTTTTTTTCAGCTGGCTATGCAATAGAAGTCTTCTTGTTCCCCACCCATGCTACACTTAAATATGTCAACTTGGAAGCAAGCTGGATTCAACCCCAGCTACCGTATATCGCTGGCTAACTGCAATTCAGGCCCCTTCCCAAAGATTACCTCCCCTCCTTTTCCCCTTCCAGCTCAGTTTCCTTCAGGGCACGTTTTGACAGAGGTAAATCCCAACAGTCTTCGAGGCAGACTCGACTTTGGCCGCTTAATCTATACCTATACAAGGGCAATCATTAACTTTGATTAAAATCACGCACAAACATTTTAAAAAAAAAAAAAGAAAAATGGGAAGGAGCGAAAGGTGGTTTCTAGCAGTTTCAGGGGAGAAAGGAACGCAAGCCCTCGTTATTCACCGCACCTTCACACGATTTCCACAGAAAGACGGGGCTTTTAGAGGGGTCGCAATAGGGAAGAGGCCGTTTCTCCCCATTTCTGGGGGAAGGGCAGGAAAAGGGTGTCCCAAAGACCCCGAACAAATTTAGGATACTACTGCAAAACTGTAAAGAGTTACTTACTCTCCCGATTCATTCCCTTCCTCCACAAAGGCCGTTCTCTTTCTGGGGAGCAGAAGTAGCTGCCGGAGGGGGGAAAAAAAAAAAAAAACACCACGGGTCGAGGGGGGGGGGGCTTCGGCGCCCCTTTCCCTGCCCTTACTGGCCCTCAAACAGGGCCTGCAGCGAAGGGTCAACCTGAGGAGACTCCTCCACGCGGCCACCCTGAAAAACCCGTGGCCGGATGGCCCCGTCAGCCACTCCCCGCGTTCCCCTCCCAGGCCTAGCGGGCCCAGGAATCCAGAGCAGCGGCCCAGTGCCACGGAAGCAACCCTGTGTGAAGCGCTCCCCCTTCTCCGCCCGGGCGCCGGCGCCGCTGCTCATGAAGCGGCTGTCCTCACAAGTCCCGAAAAAAGGAGTCAGAACAGGAGGAGGAGATGGCGCCCGCCCGCCCGGAGCGACGTACCTGAGGAGGGCAGGAGCCTGGCAGCCAGCGAATCGAGGAAGAAAAACTGGGATGAGGAGAAGGAGAGGCAGCGGCGGCGGCAGCAGCGAAGCCAGCAACGAGCAGGCGGCGACGGCTCCTCCTCACACGACAGGCCTTTCGAAGCGGAGAAGAGCCGGGGAGGGAGGGGGAGAGGCGGTACCGACACGTCCGCGGCGTCGGCCCGACCCGGCCCTTCATCCATCTAGGCAGTCATCCATCGCTTCCTCTCCCCGCCCCGCTGCCTGTTAAAGGGGCGACCGACTATCGCCCTCCCTCCCTTCCCGGAATAAAACCGGCGGCTGTTGGCTCTTATTCCCGCAGCCTGTGACTGACTAGAACAGCTCTCTTTGCGGAAGGGGGTCTCCGTACGTCCTCAACGACGCCTATGTCCTCCGATCTCCAGCCCAGATGTTGGCCATCTGTGGAGACCGTGAAGGAGAGGGTGCCTCTGAGAATATGCGAAGTGCCCGCTTTCCATCGCTCAGCTTCTCCGCGCGATCGATGAAGGGGAACGAAGATTTGTCGTGAATTGCATACCGTTGCCGTTGCAGCCTCCGCGCATGCTGCTGTTAAAACTCATTTTATACGCATTTGTGTATTTATCGCGTTGGGATTTCCCATGCAATCTTTCTATTCCGCTGATTGTCAGTCAAACCAGCCAGCGGCGGTGTCTCCGTGTGGTCAAATACTTGTTTTTTCAGGGTCCCCATCGCATGGCGAGAATCCCGTCTTTGTATAGGGCAGCCGTATGACGAGCGCATTTTTCAGATATTATATGAACACGTGGAAGTGGGAGTTTTTATTTATTCAATTTATATAGCCCCTCCAGCCCCACCTCACAGTTGTGACACTGGGCGGTTTATCATTAAATAGGTGCATGAAATCCCACTTCCTCCATCAGAAGTAAGGCCCAAATACAGCAAACTGGAGTGCACAAATAATCAAGCATTTTGCTTTTCAGAGTGGCTGTGCGCAAGCAAGACAAAAAAAAAAAAAGGGACAGTGGTGTTTTGTAACTGTTCCTATGCAGCTGGCATGCAAAAATATCATGCCTGGGTATAGGGAGAACACAATGCTACTGTGAACAAATAGCCATATCCAGTGGGCTTGTTCACAAAACAGTAAGCCCACAATCAACGTTAACAAGTATGTATGCATATTATCACATCCTACACATTAACCAGGATTTGAGATTTATTATGTTGTCAGCCCACAAAAGGTACAGTGCAAATTCTTCATATATTGAATTTTTACGATTCAGCTTCAATGTGTTTTTCAGAAAAAGATAAATATCTATGTATCCGTTTCCCACATATTCTATATTATTTGTTAAACCTTTGTGTTCCATAAGTTGGCTGGTTCTTTCCTTGCTGGACAATGTTTAGTACTACCAAAATTGGCTAAAACTGATTTATTGTACCTTTTCCTTATAGAGCATTGTTGTTAAAAGTTTGTAGTCAATAAGCTCAAAAATCCCTGTTTCCAATTAAACTTGAGTTAACTTTAAATCCTATGAATCATCATTTTAGCCAGTCTATCCACTGCAGGATGAAGTTCTCTTCTACATGTTTCCAACCCATACGGTCCTGAGCTTAAATCCTACACATATTTTACATTAAATGTTTTATGTCTTTAAATTACATGTTTTATGTCTTATAATTTTATTAGTTTAAATATTTGCCTATATTTAATTTATACTTTGATGGGAGCCCACCACAAATCCAGTTTTATGTACTAAACCAAATTTGTAAAAACTTCCAAGAAGGAAATGGAAAAACCATTTCTCTATTGTTGCCTAGAAAACAATATGAATTTCTTTAAGAGTAGTCACCAGGCGTGAAGCATAACTCAAGATAAATTTTACTTAAGCTACCCCGAGCAGGCTTTATCTTGAAGACAAGATAAAAATAGAATAAGTATTAACTTAGTTTTTGTCTGGATCCCTAACCAGTATAACAAGATAAATTCGTTTCCCCATATTCCCTGTGCTGATCCCTATCAGTAAGAAATGAACCTTCCTCTGTCTATCAAATAATTTCCTTTATTTCAGGCAATGTTGAGCCTAGAAGTACATCACAGTTCTGTTTTAATTATTTTTATTTATGTTTAGGAGAGCTTTTCCTGAGCTGCATTAATCACAAATGTGTGATTAAATATCAATTTAGAAAAAGAGCTCCCCCTTCTGTCAGTATAGGGAACAAGTATGTATCTCAGTGTGCAAGATGAATGGACAATAATTTTTTTATGCTTTTTATCTGTGGACATATTGGAGAATCCTATCTTCGTGATCAGTGATGCGTTGGAATCGGCATTTTATTAGTGAAATTTACAAGAATCCTATCATCTGGAAAAGAAAATTTAAGATATCTGCTGTGGGACCATTGGTTTATGGATGGGAAATATAATTCAAAGGCTTTAAGTATCACCTTTGTCAATTCTAGGGCTGATTGTTGTACTTGTCATTAGTTTGATCTTTACATTTCGTTTTACTGCCCTTTTTCACTGGGTTCTTTCTTTCTTTTTCATAATATCATCAGCCAGCCTTTTTTGCTATGTTCTGTCTGTATTGTAGTTTCCTGATCTGTGAATAATCGTTTCTCATGAGGACAATAAGATGTTCTAATATTCCAGTTTGCCTAAGCGCCTTCTATAGCTTGATGTGACTGGCATGATCGAAGGCCTTTCAGGATAAATGAAACACATATTGATTTCTTCTTGGCTTTCTCAGTTACCTAGTATGCATCAACTATAACATTTTGTATTCACCAGCCTTTTCTAAAGCCACCCAAAATATCTAGCATCCCCTTTTCCATTTAGGGCTCTAATCTGCATTGGATGATCATAAGCATTATTTTGCTAGCACATTAAATTTTTTTTTTTTTGGTGCTTCCTTTGTGATTGGTAATGTCAACTGTATGATGGGATGGCTCATTGGGAGGACAATCAAATAACATAATTTTATACAGGTAGTCCTCAACTTATTACTTTGATTAAACTTGGAATTACAGTTATCACAACTTTACACTCTTTCTGGGAAAAGTTGTGTCAATACACTAAATGATCTCTGGCTGGATACCATCTAGTCATTTCACACAGAAGTAGTTTGCTAAGAAATCTCCACCCCCTCTCCCCCACTCATGCTCCCGAAGCACTAGGAATGTATTGTATCTATAGGAATGTGGGGAGGGGGAGCATTTTGCAAGCAAAATACTCCAAAAGCTCAAAATCTAACTGGATAGAAATTAACCATGCAGAAATTAAGTAAAGCCCATACATACAGCACTACATAATAACTTTGAACTTTTAGACTCAGACTCACCTCTACATAGATCCTGTGTTGGTTGTGAACATTGGTATCACATTGATAAGAAATTTAAAATATATTTCCAAAATAATAAACAGGTATAGGTTGATGCTCTTTTTCATAGAAAGGACAAGCGTCTTCCCTTTCATGAAAAATATGAATTGGAATATTCCTTAATTTACATATATAGGTTTCTCATTTGAAAACACAGTAACTGCTTGAATTCTTCTATTGAATATGTTTTTTGAATTCTTTAGAATAAGTCTTATTCATAAGGCTCTGAAAGATATATTCATTAGCCACTTCTAATCAATTTTCAGACTAAAAGCTGCCACAGATAATTTTATCCTCTCATCTTCACAGAAATATGACTTTGTTATTCAACCTATCTCCCTGTCAAAATTGAAGTTATTGATTGGAGACTCCTAAATTTGGAGCTCAAGCGTGCATCTGAAAATGCATGGACTTTCTCTTATTCAACTTCTGTAACCATCAATATAGTCCCTGCAATTTGATTTCATTTCCCTGATACTGTATTCTGTATTGTCAATTTTAATAACTGACCAGTTCAGAATCCACACAATCATTGGAACTGTAAAACATCTGATTCCTAGGCACAGATATTTTACTACCTGTGGAATTTCAAGTTCTCCCAAACATCACAGCACAAAAGAAACTACATTACAAATATGTTGATGTACTGAAAATGGTAAATAATTGGTGTACAAAAGAGAATAGCAATATCTTCTTCCATCACTTGTACTCTGCTGTGATTTCTTGCATCTTCCATAGATTCCCATGTAGAGATTGATTAATGCATTGTCTGGGTGCCCTGATAAAAGAGCTCATCCCATATTTCATCTGCTGTCTCCTCTTTAAACTGTTTGTGTAAGCCTTTTTCATTGCAACTCCCATCCTGAGCTAATAACTAAAAGTCAGCAACATGTTTGTGTAGATTGTTTACTCAGTCATAGGCAAGGGATCTCATAGTTAGTAGATTGACAAGGCTGTTGCATTAGTCCCCAAGAGTCTCACAAAAGGACTGTATATGTGGCTGTGTCTAACTGGACTGTTCCACAACTGGAGAGGAGTTTTCCTTTTGGCAGTTCTCTCTGTTAAGGACTCAGTTAAAAATCCTATCTAAAATCATATTTGGAAAGTCATTGGGGGTTAAGAAATACCTAAGTCACATTGAGCGAGATGGATAGTACATCTGCTTGGATGATCCCCATCATATTAACCAGGTGGGCAGCTATTCAATGTCTGAGCACAGCTGCCATTGCTACAGCTCCTGGATCCTGGGCAGGATGGCAGCACAGGAACTATTAGTGAGGATAAATTGTGCTAGCTTGGTTGCTTCATCTGGCTTGCCATATGATTCTAATTCTGGAATCAAGAGTTTGGGATCTGACTTGTAGTGAATGGATTTGTGGGTGGGTGTAGAACCATGCTTTCATCCTGGACTTTTGAGTGTACTTTTTCCTCACATGAAGTTGAGAATAGGAGTAGCTGTTGTTGGTGTTGAGATTTCATGGGAGAGCATGACAATAAATCGCTAACAACTTGACCAGCACTCAGGAGTTAGCAATAAAAGAGTCAGTAGCAGAGCTTGGGTAGGAAAGTTGCTTTTATAGCAGGCATAAAAAGTCAAAATAAGAAAAGGAGCTACTACAAAATCTAGCAATTTTCCTTCTCTCCATACAGTAATAACTGGCCCTCGTATTTTAATCTTTTAAATTAAGTTAATCTTCCACTCATTTCTCATCTGTAGAAGTAGAAGACATCTGCACCAGATTTTGTTAATCACCCAGTCTGGTGTCAAATTATTTAATTTTCACTTTGGTAGTTCCAGCCCTCATAAATGTTGGAGCATATAAATATGACATTAGCATGTAGTTGGAAGTGTATGGTGTTAGTATCAGTGTACAAAGCCCTCAAAAATATGCATTGTCAGGCCCCAAGAACCAATAATAACTTGAGGAATTACTTCTGAGTAGTTTCTTCATTGTTGTTCACCTACAGACATAATCTTGCCAGACTTAAAGCAACTATCTGGAAAAGTATAGCTATACTCCATGAACTTCTAAGGAAACGCTGTGTTTTTCCTCTTCTTGCCTAATAGATTTCCCAAGCTCTGCTTCCTCTTTGCCCTCTGGGATACCATCCCTTCCTCCTGGTACTTCAGACTTCATTTCATCACAATATAATGCTCAGGAACATATACAGCTCTTTTCAAATAATTAAAACATCATTTATAAGGACAATACAGATATGATGCTGAGTACACCTGAAAGCATATGAACTTATGAGTGAAAACAGCCAGGTTGCAATTTCTAAAGCATGAGTAATGGAATTCAAGTTTGGTGGTTGAATGCAATTAGAATAATGCATAATGTGCTAAGTGAATATTTAAACATTGAATATATAATATTCCCTTGTTTAATGATACACAGATGTATAGGGAATACTTGTAGCGATGTTACAGTTGAGTTTATAGATAAATTATGAAAAATGGAAATGGATGGAGAAATATTAAGATCTGCAAATGTTGACAGAAAGTTAGTGGATGTTATGGTCTGTTGTGATGAAGAAATTGGAGAGAAATATGTCAAGAGAAATATAAAAGTATAAGTTGAATACATGGGAATGGAGTACTTAAGAAATCAAATTGAATCAAATCAAATGTTTATGACAGTCAATGACCACCATACTTAAGAAGTCTGTATAGAAGCCTGAAAATAAGAAGAGACTAGTCTTAATATGTCTGTGGCTATCAGATAGCAGGACTAGAGAAGAGCTATAGCAGATTTTTGCAACTCAGATTTGGCAGGTTTAATCTTCGATTAATTTGCATCTTGCCTTTACTTGAAGGATCCAAAAGAGCTCATACTGAATCTGTCCCCATCTTAGCCTCACAAAAATCTGAGAAGGCATAGTATAATTCAATATAAACACATGCAAAGTAATTATGAAAATGCTAGTAGGGAATTTCAGAACTGTACACTAGTCTGGAAAACCTACCCAGAAGAAGACTGTAAGAAAGCACTTCCATATTGTTGCCAAGAAAATTATAGAGTCTTATCTTTATAGTTAGTGGAGATAAACACTATCCTAAAATATAGATATACTGAAATTCCAGCAATAGACCAAGAAATAGCTTATTGAAAGTCTCAGCTGTATATACCATAGAATATTTTTAAAGTTTCCCTGTTAGGAATCATAGTGCTTTTTGAATTTTGAATTAAACTAAGCATCTATCTATCTATCTATCTATCTATCTATCTATCTATCTATCTATCTATCTATCCATCCATCCATCCATCCATCCATCCATCTTATGGCATGACTATATTTTGTATGTTATGTTTTTTTCCAAAAAATATGTAAACTTGCAAAAAGGCAGAAAAAGCAGATAAAATGAATGCACGAGGATTGAGGTCCTCAAGATCTGTGGTCTTCTGACCTCATCAGAATTAATGAATTTGTGTGATTTACTTGTGGATATACAACTGATCAGTGGATTTAATTTAACATCAAATGTTACCCCATTCCTTATCTCAGTAGTTCCTAAACGTTCTCAGTTCACACCACCCTTAGTATTGCTGTAATATTTTCATAGTCGCCCCAAGCTAAATAAATATCTTTTTTTCAAACATTTAAAATACCTGCCCAGTTTGACAACTTCAGCCTTATCTCTTTTCTCTAAAGAAAGTTGGAGCTCTCTTTTGCTGCCAGCTTGTCTAAGCAGACTGGTAGGAATCCTCTCTAGTTTGTCCATACAAACCTGGATAGCTGTCAGAACGCAAGCTTGCACACTCAAAGCAAGATTGCTAAAGAAGATGTCATATGGACAGGAACAATGACGTCAACCCCTTTAGGTAGACGAGATGAGGACCCAGCTCCACAAGAAAGCTACACCTACTTCCAAGGTGATTTGCTGTAGTTACAGAATCTTGCAAGTCTGATTGGCTGAACCTTTTCCTATACCCTGTTGGGCCCATGTCCAAATGTTACCTCATTGAGATCCCAGCATGGGACCTCAGTGAATTGGTCACCGCAAGAACTCCACATCCTTAAAACTGTTATTTACTCCTGGGATTGTAGGCCATAAGGACGGACGAAAAAGCAGGGCCTTTTGAGGATCCTCTGTATGGCCTGCTCCTCCGCCTTCATTTTCAGAGCCTATTATTGTTCTCTATGGAACTTGGTAGGTTCCAAGTACTTCATTCTGATTGGCCAAAAAGACCACTTACTGATTGGTTTGCTAGGAACCAATCCGGGAAGCCGCCAAACGGCGGGAAGAATTAAATAACTGTTATTGGCCACAAGCCGGCAGGCTAGCCGCTACATAAAGGGTTGCTGTGGCTTGGGCTATGTTCCGTTTCTTTACCTAGCGGTTTGAAAGAAAGAGTTGCTGTTTGGAACCCGGTCTCACGCGCTTCTTTCCGGACGGAACACTGGCGACGAGGATGGGATCGTTGTAGAAGCAGAGACCGAAGCACGCGGCGATCTGAACCGAGCAAAAAGAGATGGCTGGTAACAACGCACCACCCGCACCCTTCAATCCAGATGTAGAGGATTGGGAATCGTATATCAATCGCTTTCTTATGTTCTTAGAAAGCAACGAGATGGAAGAAATCTCAGATCAAAGGAAGAGGGCTGTCTTCTTCCTTACACATTGAGGACCGGCCATATTCAAAATGGCGAAGGCGCTGGCGAAACCCAGAGATGTCAAGCAGATGACCTGGTCCGAACCCAGTCTCACGCGCTTCTTTCTGGACGGAGCAATTATTTCCTAGACACCCTTTCTTCTCCTCAGACCACCATTTCTTTCCCCACTCCCCAATTATGTTCCTCTATTTTTCCTTTCCTTTCTCACTCCCAAATTTGCAGGCCTGCTCTATGTTGCATGTTCCTTTTAAAAAAAAACAAGGCGAAACAAAGCCGAAAAGTGATCCTTTCTTCCTTGCTTCACAACACAAGGTATTACTATAGATCAGCCACCTCATCCTAGTCATCAAAGAAGGCCAACTGGGTGCACGACAAGCTCTGATCCTGTTCTACCTCTATATATGTTGCCACCCCCTTTTCTAGGCATTGCTGCACAGCATAAAGCATTTGGTTTCCCGTTATAGCCTGCCCACTTGGCGATATTGAACAAGCCCATTTCTTCATATCATGTGTGGGATTGAGCAGGCTTGCCATCAACAATCCAATTAGACAAGCTGCTTGGGGCTCTTTCTTCTCCTGCTTTGGCTCCAAACTGCATGGTCAAATACAGATCACCCAGAAACTAGCCTGCGAGAGCAAGGGTCTTCAAACTTGGCAAGTTTAAGACTTGTGGATTTCAACTCCCAGAATTCCTGAGCTAACATGACTGGAGGAGGAATTCTGGGAGTTGAAGACAACAAGTCATAAAGTTGTCAAGTTTGAAGACCACTGTGCTAGATCTAGTGATAATGGGCCCAGAGCTACTCATCTATGGAGGGAGACCAGGGAGTCAATCCTTAGATGGGAGTTCATCTGAGCATCGAGGGAACACAGCCTGCCATCCTGCTCTACTCCATAGCAGAGAAGAAGCTCTAATAGCTGGTGGTGCTCCAAGCAGAGGTTCTTCTCTCTGTATTTTTTTTTTTTTTTTGAAAGGATGCATGTAGCTCCTAACCCTTTGGTTACTTATGCTGGGCTGGGAGCTGTCTTTTCCACAGACAGTGAGACCTAACCCCAACCCTGTTGATCTGATCTGCTTACTGCCCACATACTACACCAAATAAGGAGGGAGTGCACCGTGGGGATGCCACCATCCCCAAGTATCAGTCTTGCATGCATAAAACCTGAACTCTGTAAGAATTCAATCTCGTTCCATCTGGACAAGTCAGAATCCAGCATGTTTAGGCAAGTAGAATTAATTTCTCGTAGGAATTTGACTGTGTGCTTCTCAACTGTACGCCTCTTCTCCCTCTCAAAAATTGCAAATTGCATATGATCCCTTGGCCTACTTTGAGAAGTCCTAGGCTAGAGCATTATCTTACAAGGAAAAATGATTACAGGTAATGCTTGACTTTCAACAGTTAGCCTGGTGACTGTTTGAAGTTACAATTACACTGAAAAAAGTGATTTATGACCAGTGGTGATTCAAATTTTTTTACTATCGATTCTGTGGGCATGGCTTGGCAGGTGTGGCATGGCTGGGTGGGTGTGGCTTGGTGGGCATGGCAGGAGATGATATTTCAAAATCTCCATTTCTTCCCTACCCCACTAACCTGCTTTCCAGCTCTGTTCTCCTGTGCAGGGCAACAAAGATCCAGCTGATCAGCTGGGACTCAGGTGGCAAAGAATAGATGGGGACGGGGCCAGGCAGAGGTGGTTCTCTGAACTACTCCAAATTTCCGCTACTGGTTCTCCAGAACTGGTCAGAACCTGCTGATGACCATATTTGACACTTACGACCACTGCAGCATCCCCCTGGTCACGTGATTTACATTCGGATGCTTGACAACTGACTCACACTTATGACTGTTGCAGTGTCCTGGGGTCATGTGATCACCTTTTTGGGACTCTCTGACAAGCAAAGTCCCTGGGAAAACCAGACTTAGCAACCACTTTACTTAGCAACCACGTTACCAATTTAACGGCTGCAGTGATTCACTTTAACAAATGTGGCAAGAGAAGTCGTAAAATGAGGCAAAACTCACTTAACAAATTTCTCACTCAGCAACATAGATTTTGGGCTCTGTTTGTAAGTTGAGGATGATCTGGATTTGGATGCTCTTTGTATCAATAGGAGGCAGATAAAAATGAAAGAACATACTATAAAAATGATCTGCTTATTTTTCTTGGGATCAGTAAAACCAATAAAGTTCTGCATTTTTCAACAGCTCCCAGCCCAGCAGAAGTAACCAAAGGGTTAGCAATATTTTTGCACTTAGAATATTTTGGCTGCCTTTACATTGCATGCAGGGGTAGGCTTCAAAAATTTTAGCAAGGAGTTCTCCGCCCAGGTGCTGGGTGGGCGTGGCCATGGTGGGTGTTGCCTAGTCAGCCTCCTGCACCATGGCGGGGGGGGGGGGGATGTTTTTGCTGTCCCCAGGCTCCGGGGGCTTTCCTCAAGCTCTCTGGAAGCCGAAAACAGGCCTGTTTCTGACCTTCCTGAACTTCCAGGAGGCCGGGTTTTTGCCCTCCCTGAGCCTGTGCATGCGCCCTGCACTTTACCTGCATCCAAAATGGGCCGCCTGGGGACTCCTGGGAGGGACAGCGGGGGAGCCAAGGATTTGGGGGTTCTCCAAACTGTGCAGAATCTTAGTTAGGGGATCTCCCGAACCTCTGCGAACCCCCAGAATTGGCATGCTTTATGTTTTATTGATCCATGTTTTGTTAATAAATCCCAACTGTGTGTCTCTGCACACTCCTCCACTTACGAATATTTATTTGGTGATTGTTCAAAGTTACAAGGGCACTGAAAAAAGTGACTGATGACCATTTTCCACATTTACGATCATTGCAGCATGGCCAGTTGTAGTCATAAGTCAAGGACTACCTGAACACTACAAGTAATCTTCAACTTGTGACCACAGTTGGGACCAGACTTTCTGTTGTTTAGCACTGAGGTTATTAAGTGAGTCATGCCTGGTTTTACAATCTCTTTGCCATGGTTAAGCGAATCACTGCACTCATTAAGTGAACCATGTGGTTGCTAAATGAATCTGACTTCCCCTAATGACTTTACTTGGCAGAAATTGTCTGGGAAGGTTGGTGATCTTGTGAGCCCAGTATATTGCAACTATGATAAATACATGCTGGTTGCCAAGCGTCAAATTTTGATTGTACAGTATGATTGTGGGAATGCTGCAATGGTTCTAAGCATGAGGATCTGTCGCAAATAACATTTTTCAATGCAGTGTAACTTTTAATAAATGGTTGTCATTCAAAACCTACATGTTTGCAAAATATGGTTTACAAAATATAACAGGGCTGTCAAACTCAGCCCGTGGGTCAGATCTGTTGTGTGCTGGCCACACCCACACCCAGTTTAGCGAAGGGGAAAAAAGTCCCGATATGTCAAATGACATCCTGAACTATAATGACATACAGTATATTAGCCAAAATCAACCAGGTCACATAATGGCCTAATGTGCTACCTAGCTTTTAGATCAGAGGTGGTATTCAGCAGGTTCTGACCAGTTCTGGGGAACCGACAAATACCACTGGCCCTGCTCCCATCTATTCTCTGCCTGTCGAGTCCCAGCTGATCGGCTGGGTCTTCTTTTGTTGCCCTGCGCAGGAGAACGGAGCTGGAAAGCAGGTTAATGGGGTGGAGAAGGAATAGAGATTTTGCAGTGCCCTGCCACGCCCAACAAGCCACGCCCCCCAAGCCACACCACGGCCACCAAGCCAGGCCCACAGAACCGGTACCACCACTGCTTTAGATATTGTATGAAGAGCGAATTGGACTCCCATAATATGAATAAGAATTTATATTAAACTTCTCCCCAAGATGTAAGAGAAGCAGCAGTGAGTGGTGATGCATATATAACATACACATGTAATTACAGCATGTACACATGGGCCCATCTAACAACAATTTTTTCTTTAAAACGTAGTTCCTTTTTTTTAAGAAAGTAAATTATTAGGAATAATTTAGGAATTATTTTAATTAGGAATTAGGAATAATAATAATTAGGAATTCTGGGGAAAAAAGGGGATCAGGCTAGGTGTTACTGTAGATATTTTGGGGAGAGCAAAGGTCTGGTTTATTTTTCTGAAGAATAAAAATGTTTGCTTTCTTTTATCTTGATAATAAAATTAAACAACACAGAAAATAGAACATGAGGAAATAAAAATGAAATACCTGCATATACCAGTTCCTGGTAGAACTCTATGTTGTTGTTGTTTTTGCTTGTATATATTTAAACTAATTAAATTTGGAAGTTCTCTTCCAGTTGGGTCCCCTTGCCAGCTTTTATACATCTGTATTTGCTCATAGCTAATAACTACTATGGAAATAGGTTTGAACTCCATTGTTACCCACATCGACTCAGAAAACCCAATGACTGTAGTATAATTTATTGAGCTACTGTTGCTTTTGGTTTTATTGATATCATTAGTTTTGTTCCCTAAATTTTTCTTCTGGAAAGAAAAGGAATTTTAGCCGCCCAACGTGGGGCTCGAACCCACGACCCTGGGATTAAGAGTCCCATGCTCTACCGACTGAGCTAGCCGGGCTCCTTCAAGGACACCTTCCTATAACTGGATATCACTCCATTATTTTTTTTTTTTTTCAATGAAGCGCGCACCCCTAAAAACGCCAGCAGTGACTCGGCGATCCTTCGTGAGCGCGGCCCCGATGCTTCGTGCGATTGGCTCCACCTCCTCGGGCCCGTAGCCTACCGGAAGAAATCATTCGTCAAGGCGCTTGGAGGCGGCGTCCAATGGACGTGCGCGTTGTTGAAAAGCGAGTGAGACGCGCGAGTGGGTGACCATCTGAAGGGGCGAAAAAAAAAAAGAAAAAGAAAAGAGAGGAAAAGTCCGGGTAGGAGCTAAGGCAGTGGTTTGTTTTGAGGCCTCCTCCGCCATGAGCTCCATCGGCACCGGGGTAAGTGAGCCGGCGAAAGAAGGAGGGAAGGAATCGCTGGCCCTCGCCCTGGCGAAGGTGGGGTGGGGTGTTCGAAGGTGGGAGGGGGAGAGGCGCCGGTGGGAGGGGAGGGCGAGGAGACAAACTGCTCTGCACATACGGGGTCTGCGAGGGAGACACGCGCTTTCTGTGACGTCACCAGCAGTTGCCTGGAGAACTGGGGGTGCTTATGGCGGTGCTGAGTCACAGAAGAAAATCGAAAGCGGAAGGCGAAGCCAACTGGAGGAAGGGAGGCGCGAATCTTCCTGGAATAGAGTGGGCCTCGACCCGGGAACTTTCCCCAGCGCCCTCAAACGCTCCCAAGTCTTGGCATCCATGACCTTTCCATTGACAGGGCCCTCCAACTGCGGCTGGGGGAACCTGGCTGCCTTATTGAGACCCCTCTTTAGTTTGAGAGCTTCCCTGCCAAGTTGCTACCTAACGGGCGGTGTGGGCTGAGAATCTTGAAAGTGAAAGCCCCAGTCATGCATTCCCTAGTTTAGGGGTCCCCAAACTTGACGACTTTTAGGACTTGTGGACTTCAACTCCCAGAAATGGCTGGAGACTTCTGGGAGTTGAAGTCCACAAGTCTTGAAAGGTGGCAAGTTTGGAGACCTGTGCCCTAGTTACTGGGGGTGTAGGGTATCCAGTTCACGAGCCACTGTCCTTTTCTTACTAATTCGCTTGTCATCGTTCAAAGTGAAAAATGTGGACATTGTTGTTGAGGTAATTCCCCGTTAGGAGAATGAGCGCATACAGGGAGATGTATAGAGAGTAGTGTTGGAATAAATACACACTCAGTACACAGATACACTGTACAGTAAATGAAGGTTTTTACTTCCAGAAAGGTTTAAGCAAAGTTCAAAATAGGCAGTCCAAACATTCACAGGTTAATCAGTCAGTTTTTCAATCCAGGGATATTCCAGTAACAAAGTCCAGTGTCAAAAACAGTTAAGTATCAGACTTACATTAAATCCAGTCATATCAGTCAATTAGGAAAAATGGAGCAACAGCGATACTTTCCAACAGGAAATAAAGATACACTCACACTCTCTTCTGAGACTCAGACTAAGACAAACCAGGTTTCTGGCTCCATCTTATGGCCCTTTGAGAAAACACACCCAATTGCATGCTCTTGCATTCCCTTAAAGAGATAGTACTAAAATGTTTATCCTGGTTTATGTATTTGTAACCCAAATTAGAGGGGAGACTCATATTCCTAACAATTGTTTTACTTAAGGCCTTTAGTCTCATTTGCTGTTAGTGACCAGCCAAATGGAGCTTTTGAAGACGGGGTGGGTTTGCTGTATTTCCTATCTGGCTCCCTATCTGGGGAGGCAAAAATTCTGTTCAATGGTTGAATAAATTTTGGTAGCATCATTCATGAGTATGAAACCTTTTTTCCAGAAAGCACATTAACTATGATGCATCTGAGCAAGTAATTTATTTAGAATAGAATTAGAATAGAATAACAGTTGGAAGGGACCTTGGAAGTCTTCTAGTCCAACCCCCTGCTCAGGCAGTAATCCCTGTATCATTTCAGGCAAATGGTTATCCAATCTCTTCTTAAAAACTTCCAGTGTTGGAGCATTCACAAATTCTGGAGGCAAGTTGTGATTGATCGTTTTAACTGTCAGGAAATTTTTCCTTAGTTCTAGGTTGTTTCTCTCCTCCATCAGTTTTCATCCATTGCTTCTTTTCCTGCCTTCAGGTGCTTTGGAGAATAGCTTGACTCCCTCTTCTCTGTGACAGCCCCTGAGATAGCAATAGCACTTAGACTTATATACCACTTCACAGTGCCTAACAGCTCTCTCTAAGTGGTTTACAGAGTCAGCATATTGCCCCCAACAATTTGGGTCCTCATTTTACCCACCTCGGAAGAATAGAAAGCTGAATCAACCTTGGTGGGATTTGAACTGCCAAATTGTAGGCAGCGAGCTGCAGAAGTAGCTTGCAGTACTGCACTCTAACCACTGCACCAGAGGCTCATTATAAATATGTATATTTATTCGTCAGACGATACATACCCAATTTCTGCAACTATTCTTTATGTGTTTATATTCAATTCAGCTTGAATTAGAAGATTCATGCTGTACCTCATGAGGATGGACAGGCAGGCAATAGCTATAAGTTTTTTTCCCCACTAATAGCAAATGTTTAAGAAATGCTGCCTGTTTTTCTGGAAGTTATAAACAATCATAAAAAAATAAGCCATTTATAATATCCTTCTCCATATAGTTGTCCAGTCACTTTTCAAATTCTCAGGTGCCATCATCAACAATTTTTCCAGTTTAATGATGGATACAAACATGCTAGGCTAAAATATTCGGTGTCATTAGGCAAGTTATGTGTGAGTACAGTATGGTGTGTGCCAAATGTTAATCCATAAGGTTTTTTTAACAGAAATTAACCAGTTGTAATCATGTTACACGTGACTCCTCATAATTTGTTTGTTTTGGTTTAGCTTGTTGCCTAATTGAAGGGAATTCAAGATGGTAATTGCTTTGAGTTATGCCATTTGGTAAATTTGAGGTCTTTGCTAAAATGTGACATGTAACAGATGAAAATCTGTGCAAATCTTCAGAGGTAAGGACTTCCAAAGAACAAGAGTTGGAATTCTAATACCCCTTTGCCTAGTCCATGACCTCTTTGCCTCATGCAGAATGGGAACTCCAAGTAGACAAATCTTACTATATTCTTACTGGCCAGGCAGATTCCATCTTGGGAAAAACAGTGATTCATGATAAAAGCTTTGTAAATTGTCACCAGCACTTTGAATTGGCCCTGGAAGCCTAACAGTAATCAGAGCAATAACTTTCCTAATGCTGTCGTGTTGTTATGATGGAATTGTCCTGTGAATAAACTTGCTACGACATATCGAACCAGCTGAAACTTCTGGATTGTCTCCAACTGCTGTCTGATTTTGAATGCATTAATCAGTTGGATAAAGGTAGTTCTTGACTTACAATGGGTCAAAGTTATGACAGACTTGCCTGGAGCTATTTATAACCTGGATTCAAAGTTTCACTGGTCATATAATCAAACGTTGGGAACTTAGCAACTGGGCTGCATTACAACCATTTATAACATCCTGTGGTCACATGGCCATGTTTTACATTGGTTTTGCCAAAATCCAGCATTTACTTCCAGTTTTTAGCAAAGATATACCCATGGCAAACCACGGGTATACCTTAACAATTACTGTTGTTCACTTAACAACCCTGGTGGCTGCCTTATGATAGTTGCAAAGCAGATTGTAAAATCAAATTGATCATCTGACTAAACGTTTATGACCCCAGTGACATGACTGTGATGGGCAGATTCCATTATGGTCATAAGTCAAGAGTTACCTGTAGTGATCAGAGCATAATATATTATCTTCTTGATCCAGGTAGCTCATAGTAAACAAAACAGCCAAAGCTGGACAGAAACCTTTCACCTGCTACTTAAGAAATAGGCATAAGTCTAGGAGGATCTTCAGATTGTGAACCAACCCTTTCAGGTAGAGTTCCACCCCAATCAAAATAACTATTAAGGCCAAAGTTGTTGAATTTTTGTTGACAAAAACCAACTTCATCTTGGAGGGATTCAGTCTAAGAATACTTTGTCCCATTCAGCCCATTTTGCTGATGGAGCCAAAGAATTCATTTAATTCTGTATATCTTGATGCATTTAATAATGGTGTAAAATGTGTAAAACGCAGGCACAGTGATTTCCCTTAACCTGTATTCTCTATATACTTATCAAAAATTTCAATAGTCTTAACTGGCTGGAAAGTTTGGGGATAATGAGGGGTGTTGGTTGAAAGCTTAATATGATGGGTCAAGGCACATGTGACTGGAACTACTTTTTGTAGCCTTCTGTGCAACAACCATTAAGTGAATGCCACACTTATTAAGTGAACTCATTTGGGTGGGCATTGTTTTTGTTGGAAATCCACAAAAACTATTGTAAATTGCAGTTGTCACCATAAAACTCTGCAATAGGTCAGAAACCTGATCCTGACATGCATTTATGTGACCAGAGAGGTGATACGAACATTTACAATGACTGGAGGTGCTTTATGGGCTGTGAAGCACCCATTTTATTATAGTGGTATCTTTTAGTGGACTGGTTGTAATTTGAGGGCTACTTGTACTGTAGAGGAACAGTTTCCAAAGCAACCATTGCAAATCATTATTTGAAAAGAGATGCTTCATATTTTCTTATGAACTATAGAAACTGGGGCAGATTTGGATTTGTCTGCCACAATAAACAATATAATACGATTTTATGGAAATTAATATGAATCCAGTATAACACCTGCTATTAATCTGGATTTCCATAATCTGTGAAATGATTTAAGCATAAAGAGTTGTAGTTTGAAAAGTTAAAGCAACTCATTGTTGTGCCTAGTCTACCAGCAGGGGTTGCTGTTCATTTATGTCAGTCAGTCATATGTAAATCATAAGCAAACTACAAAGCCAATATTTTCATTTTTCCTGATTGGAAAAACATAAAATATATGGGCACATTTGTTCTTGCTTAGTGTGTTGCTTGAACCAAGCTATGATTATTTGTAAACTGTGGATTATGGCATGGTAAATTGTAATTCAAAAATAAAACCAGAATTTAGCATGATGGACAGATCCAGCCATGGACTGATTTTTAAAAGAATTTGTTTTTATATAGAAGAGTGAATAAAAATAATGTTTATTAATTGACAACAAGATTCAGTAAGCAAAGTGGTGTAAATCTGCCCAAGAATCATGCAAATTGTTGTTACTACATACGGTCATAAAAAGTGAAAGATGATTAATATAAATGGCAATATTATACAGCTGGTCCTCAATTTATGATCATAATGGAGACAGCCCATTACAGTCACAAATTGTGATGGTTGTTCAACGAGATGACCACCTTATGGTTTTGTCTAATGACCTCCATCCCTGGTCCCTGATACAATTATTAAAGCAGAGCATAGGGTACTTCAGATTTGCTCCCTGCCTCATGCCTCTCCCACCCCCTAAGGCCATGGTAATGAACCTGTGGCACGTAGAGCTGCAGGCAAACTTACCTCACTGCACATGCACGCGACTCACAACTGATTTTTGGCCAGTTTGAGGCCTTAGCTTGAGGAAGTCTTCTGCAGGCTTTGCAGGCTGAAAACTAGCCCCGTTTCATCACTTCCTGTTTTTTCCGTAAATACCAGAAGTGACAAAACGGCACTAGTTTTGGGCCTACAAAGCCTGCAGAAGCCTTCCTCAAGCCTCTGGGAGGCTGAAAAAGGCCTCAAACTGGCCAAAAATCAGCTGAGAGATGCAGTGCAGGTTAGGGGGTGGCAGGGGTGGGAGGGGGTTGCATGTGCATGCATAGGGAGCATGGGGGAGGGTGCATTGCCTTCTGACTGCTGGCACTCGAGCGTAAGCATGCAAGCGCACACACAATTTTTGGCACAGGGGCCCAAAAAATTTAGTCACCTCTGCCCTAAGGTATCCCATGCTCCACTTGCTGCCCCTTAGGTTCCCTGCGTGCCTTGGTCCTGGTTCCCCCACCACCACTGGGTCCCACATCCTCCTCCCCACTCCCAGTTACTGACTGTGTACTTACTTTTATAAGATCTCTGGAGCTTGTATGAGGGAAGAAGAGTAAGCTGCTTTGTTTCTAGGCCATATGGCTCCAGCCTGGAAGTGGGTGCCATTTTTGGAACGGGCACAATTCATTGCAGCTATTCTGAAAATTGTACCCATTTCCAGGCTGGAGCCATGTGACCCAGAGACAAAGCAGCAGCCGCTTCTTCCCTGTAACACGATGTCTTGCTAATGTGAGGCATGTTGGTAATTGGAACAATCCTTAAAGTTGCCCTTTTTTGGCAGTGGAAGGATCACATTGAATCCTGTGGCCACATGTTCGTTTTCCAAATTTTCTGATCCAAGGTATAATAGTTGTGGGTGATACTGATCTCATTAATTTTGCAAGGATGGTAGACACCTGGGGCCTTATTTGACAGTTGGTTCATAGTCCACATAACTTCTTCCCGAAGGATGGCTAGTTCTGTTTGTACTTCCCTTTCTTCATCTTTGGGAGGCTGAGCATTTTTGTTGCTGACTGACAAGGTTACAACTAACAGACCCAAGGAAATCAGAACTCCAAGGCTTGAATCTTTCTGAAAGAACTTTATTGGGTACATCATATCGGCACATTTAGTGTAAAACTAACTATGAATTGTTCTCGCAGTGTCATCATAATTAAAATAGAAAGTAGTCCCTTCTCCAAGTGTCACTGGTCATGTTGGCCAATTAGGTTACTGTATTTTTTGCACTATTAGATGCTCCAGACCATAAGATGCACCTAGCTTTTGGAGAGGAAACAAGAAAAAAAAAATCTGGCTAGCATCCTTACAGCAAACAGCCTGGTCAGCTTCAGCATGTTATTGCAGCCTGATTTAGCACGAGCAACTAATTGGTGGTTGGATCCACCTCTCGGAATACCGCCAATCAGCTGTTCCGGGCTGTTGGGATCGTCGCTGCCATGCATCCTGTTTTCAGTCTCTGCGCATCCCGTTTTTGATCTGAACTGTTTGGCTATCTTTAGAATATTTTGGATGCTGGCATAGAAACCTCTAAAGGTAACCATTCATTTAGTGACTATTCAACAGCACTGAAAAAAGTGACTTATAATCATTTTCACGCTTAAAACTATCGCAGTATCCCCATGGTCACGTGATCAAAATTCAGACTTTTGGCAACTGGCGTGTATGTTACAGAGTCTGCAAACAAAGTCAATGGGGGAGCCAGGTTCACTTAACGATTGTGTTACTAACTTAAGACAACTAACAACTGCAGTTATTTACTTAACAACTCTGGCAAGAAAGGTCGTTAAATGGGGCAAAACTCACTTGAACTATCTTGCCTAGCAACAGAAATTTTGGGCTCAACTGTTGTAGTCAAGAACTACTCGTATTTCAAACTCTGTTGCATCAGCCATTGGAGCATAGACTTGGATAACTCGATTTTGAGGGGCTTGGCACAAGATTCAGATGGTCATCCACTTACAACCAAGACAGTCTAAAACATAAATACTTTTATCATTGTTTGACAGTGAAGGAGAGTGAGAGAAAGTGTGTGTGTGTAAACACTTTAAAAAATTAAGTATTAAAATAATGTTTCTGCCCCTTACAAATCAGTACTGTATTCTAAATATGTAATATGCTATAATGATTACTGGAAAGTTTAAATGAAACATAACTTGTAATACTTCAGAATGAATTTCTGATTTTTTTTTTTAACAAATTTTATTCAGTTTTTCACATTAAAAACAAAAATCTTTTTAGTGGACAACATATTTCCGGGTCATCACCTTTACATACAAATATGACAGCAATTGTACATTCATATATGCATACTTCATTCTATTATTACCTTTTCCATTCCAAATTTTCAGTAAGAAGAGAAACAAACACATTAATTCTAGCCTCTTTCATTAATCTCAATCAAAACATCTTTTTGTTTCATTTCAATTATTTCAAATATAATCCTTTAATATTTATTTTAAAAATAAAGATAAACAATATGTGTTGTCTCATAATAATAATAAGTTACCAATGTCTCCTTGCTTTTAATAGTCTATATTAACTTATGTTAATATATGTTAATTGTCTATTTAAAATTTAGTTGGTTCTTTAGTCTGTCATATTCCCTTTCCATTATACATTATTTTTATAAATTCTAGATTAACACAAATTTTAACGCTAAAAAAAAAAATATAGGTTTCCCGCCTTTTACTGTTTTGAGTGTGACACGTCAATGATTAAAATGTACCTTTATTCCCTCATCTTGATTCCCAATAAACCATTATTTTTAAGTTACAATAATAATCATTACATCTTTTCATTTGGATTCCGCAGCATATTTCCCCCCCTTGATTTTTAATAAGAGTTATTACCCTATTTTCTAAATATTTTTCATTACAGAAATATTCTTATGACCCCTTGTCACCCTGCAGAATCCCCTTATTAATTCATCAACCATTATCTCTGGAAAAACAATTTCTTTTCAACATTTTACTATTTCCGTATTTCTTTATTTCATGCACCTGTTTCTTACTGCTTCTCCTCCCCCTCTTTTCCCCATATCTTTTCTCATTCCAGTTTATATCCCTCTCTTTCTTAATATCTTCCTTTCCCCTTTTCTGCTGGGTCTTTCTGCCTTTCCTGACTTCACAGTATTCCCCCTTTTGATTGCCTTCTTACATTTCAACTTTTTAACCTTCCTTCTTTCCCCACTTCTTTGTTGTGTTCTTTGTGTCAATTGTCTATTTAAAATGCCTTCTCCTTGAATCGACTCCTCCTCCTCTGAAGCTCTTTCTTCTTCTTCTTCTTCAATCACCATTTCCATTTTTTCTAACTCAGAGCAAAGTGATTCGCTTCTTTCCTATAGTAATTCTCTCATATTTTTAAGTTCCATTTTTAATTCCCGAAGAGATATCATTACACTCTTATATTTTATGATAAAGTCCACAAAAAAAAAAAAAACACTTTTACTTTCCTTCTTTCTTCTTTCAATTTTCTAAAATTCTCAGTTATTCCAGCCCAGGGCCTATACCAAAACATCAATCAATCCCACAGTCAGTCTTGAGTAAATGTTATTGAATTTAAATGACTGATTTGTGAGAAAATATGCTTAGAGTTGTATTTTTATTCTGATATGAGAGCAATATTGTCATGTGTTTACATTTGTTTAGTAAATACAGAATTCCTTTACATTTTGGAACCTACTTGTTTTAATAGTAGGAAGCCATTAAATACTGTATTTTATTTATTTATTTTCCACCCATTTCTCCTATAAGGTGATTCTGGAGGATATTCAGGTATCAAGGGATGCGCAGTGAAAGGCTAATGAATACAATTCCGTAATTTTTACTTTTTTAAAAAAAATCTATTTTGTTTTCTTACAGTATGATCTGTCAGCCTCCACCTTTTCTCCAGATGGCAGAGTATTTCAAGTAGAGTATGCTATGAAAGCTGTCGAAAACAGCAGGTAAGATTTGAATTTTTATATTCTGCAATAATGTCACTTACGTTTGTGGATTCCATTAGTCCAAATAACTAAAATACTGGTTATTGGTATTTTTATTTCAATCTCAAAAACAAAATATAAAGAATGAAATTATGCTTGTAGCTAATTCACTGTAGAGGGAATTCAGTTAATATATCTAATTATTTCAAGAAAGCATCCTTGAAATATCAACCTTAAAGCCTAATAGAGATGGCCTATTGAATTCCTTGCCTAAGATGACTGATGGACTCCAAGATCATCTTGAGATTTTCCCCAGGGATCAGTCACACACTTCACGAGGCCTTCGCTGCAGTCTGGAATAGGCATGTGACCTGATTGCAGTCAGTTTTTTATTCAGTTTGCACAGCCACTCATTTCAACAAGTGACTCTGAGAAGTGAACAGTATTAAAATAAAAATAAGATGGTATTGTGATAGAACATCAAGAGTTGTTTTAGTACTTAAAACATTAAAAAAAAAGTTGTTTTAGGTGCTCTGTACATAGGCTATTGGTTTTACTATTGCATTTTTTTCAAATTCAAATGGAAGGAACATGGGCGCTCCAGAGTTTCACCTTTTTTAAAAAATACTGTATTGGTTATAAATTGGTTTTTGATATATCTGCTTTTTATATAGCACCTCTTTATAGGGTTAATACCATACTATACTGTACTTGTGAAAATAATTTAAAATTTGATTTGTCCAGAAGAATTGCTGAGAAGCATTGCTTGCTACTGAACCTGTAGCTGTGCATATTTTAAAACTAAAATGTTTTATTCAGTAATTAATTTTTCATTTGAGACTGTTTTGCTTAAATAAATTATTAAATCAACTCAGTATTTTAGATTTGGCTTTTAAAATTAAATACATTCCTTTGAGGTGTTTTCTTTCTATTAGATTACTGAAGTATCCCCAGACACCACAGAATTAGAGTTTGGAAAGGCCATTTTGGCCATGCAGCTTAGCCTCTAAACTGTGTAGCAATACAAATCATATCAGATTAAATGCAATCAAGTGTATATTTAACCAATTATTATGCTTTATTTTCTTTTCAGTACAGCAATTGGGATAAGATGTAAAGATGGTGTTGTCTTTGGAGTAGAAAAATTAGTTCTATCCAAATTGTATGAGGAAGGATCCAATAAACGTTTGTTTAATGTTGATCGACATGTGGGAATGGTGAGTTGGTATTTACTTATTATTTAGCATGTGGGTAAATGCCAGCACCTAACTAATCTTGGCTGATGTTAAAAAAACTAGGCAGAGTTGAACTTGATTAGGAACTTCATGAGAGACTTAACCTCTACCCCTTGGTTTCCTGATAGATTCAGACATTTTTTTAAAAAAAATCCTACTTCTGTAAACTATTTCTGTACAAATGCCAAGAAAACAACATAGATATGTCCATGTAAGCACAAAAATATCAAGCTTGATTCACAAGACAGTTAACTTAAGTTTTAACAGAAGCAACCCTATAATTAAAATGTGTCTTGGATAATCAACATGTAACTTTCAATTTGAAACCAGGAAGCAGCTGAGATTTCGTCTTGTAGGGGCAGAAGTTCTGGTTTATCCAGTTCTCAAAACATGTGCCTGGCAATCACATTCCTGATATAAAGGATACTGTCAGAATGAGGTGTAAAGTTTGGCATGTTGAGTTTCAAATTCCTGTCTGCTTAGGTTGTGAAATGTACTTCTGTGTTTCAGGCAGTAGCAGGACTCCTCGCAGATGCCCGATCTTTGGCTGACATAGCAAGAGAAGAAGCTTCTAACTTTAGAACTAACTACGGTTATAATATTCCATTAAAAGTAGGTTATGGTTTTATCAAAGCTACTATTTATTAGAGCTAAGAAAAACCTAAGCCATATCAAATTGCTGAAATTTAGAAACTTTTAGTTACCCATACTTTATTATGAATTATCAAACCAGGATAGCATCTAGCTCTATACCGTAATAACTCTAATCTACAGTCAGATTTATAATCCATAACTTGAAGTTATCTTGTGATTAATTACAGCTAATTAAATTACAGTTTGTTATTCTAGATAGCGTGAAACGTTAAGGGAAAATAAAACTTCTGAACCTACCCACCTGCATAACACAGAGGGTAGGGCTGAGTGAGTGACCCTGTGACTTACCACTGTTCTTTCTGAAATACAAATTGAACTTATCTCAGTTTATTTTAAATGGAAATATTACTTTCAGTGCTCTAAAATTATTTTCCTTTCTCCCTATAGCATCTTGCAGATAGAGTGGCTATGTATGTACATGCCTATACTCTATATAGTGCTGTAAGACCTTTCGGCTGCAGGTATCAATTTTTCTTATATTAAAATATTCATTAAATATTATGGCATTATAGTTCATTAAAATATTATGGCATTAAAAAATTCAGAGCAAATAATAAATCACAGTCTAGTTCTCCTTAGCCCCTGAATGCTGATAGAAAGAATAAAGACATTCCCGTAGATCTTATACTTGATTAAAGCTGGGAACACACTGGAAATAACATTTTGTTGGTTTTTATTTGGGCTTCTGGCAATTGCTTGGATTAGTTCCTGCAGTTTTCTTGGCAAGGTTGTTTTTTTTTAGAAATTGTTTGCCATTATCTCCTTCCTAGAACAGAGATGTGATTAGTCCAAGGTCATCCAACTGGCTTTGTTGCTAAAGTCTATAGTTCAGTCTTATTTCTAGCTTGATGCCTTAATCATTATACCAAACTGAATCTATAGGCTCACCCTATATATTCTAAATAACTATAGCAGTAACCAATATAATTATATATTCTTGGGCAATCAGATTAAGTAGAAAGAAAAGCTACAATCTATCTAAAATAGCAACAAGGAAGACAGAGTTAGGGAGATAAACTGATACCAATGGATAATTTATTATATAAATAGTACATTCCCAATTCACCCAGGTTGATTTTTATTTAGAGAAATTATAGATTCCTTTTTCAGTGATTTTTTTTTCCTGTCTGCAAAAAGACAGTCAAAATGGTATTTAAAAAAATCAAACCTTCAGGAATGTTACTAAGTACTCAGTAACCAGGTTAACATGTTGTAACATAAAATTTGCTCAAATAAGATTTATTGAATAAACCACAATTTATTTGATTCACAAATCGTAGATCATAGCAAGAGTACATTTTAGAGCTAAATAGACGAACCTTGTTGAAGAAGTGCAGAATAACTCCATTTCCAAATGCTCCATTCTGTCTAGATCATTATGGTTTGCCTTTTCCAAGGATGTTTCTTGGTTCTCAGCATCATCATTATAGCCATTGTCTATCTTCAGGATAAAGGCCTCTTCCGCATATTTTCAACCAATATGTTCTCAACATACTCCTTATTTAACCCTATCTCATAGAACAATCCCAGATGCCTCACAATAACAAATAAAAACACTACCTTTCTTCTAGCCATTAAGCAGTTCATAATCATGTTAAAAAGAGGTCATATTTAAAACAGAAAAAACTGACTATGAATAAATTTTTTTAAGAAGTAATGTACCAAATTGTACATTACAATTGTACATATGGTCCTTGTAGTATTCTGCCATTATCCAGTTCAGGGGTGTGACTAAATTCTCCTTTTAATTTGGAAGGATAATATAAGTGATTGGTTAATTGTTATGAATATATTATTCTTAGGAAACAACTTTTATTCTATGCCAAGAGATACAGATCTGCTTAATCTCAGACTATAATTTATAGCAATTCCTTCAGTGAAACAACTATGAATGGTGCAAACTTTGCTTTTCTATAACTTATTGAAGATTGTGCTACAATTTACCCTAATAGTTTCTAATAAGAAATCTTTATTTTCCAGCTTCATGTTATGTTCCTATGATGATGATGATGGTGCTCAGCTATATATGATAGATCCATCAGGAGTTTCATATGTAAGTATTTTGAACTGCATCTGTTTAAATGAAAACCAAGATCTTAACGAAATGAGCTTAATCCATGAGCTTAATGAAATAGAAGCAATTAGAAGATCACAGAAAAGCATATTAATTCATGGAGGCAAGTGTGAATGGCTAAATCTATTTTAACAGTCAACAAAATTTTGAGAACTGTATAATAACTGTAGAGAATCTAAAATCATAAGCTGGTAATGAAATGCTGATACTTTTTATTACAACCGTGTTCATGGTAAAACCACACAGGCTTTCCAGCAAAAGTGCAAATTTATTCAGATAAAGATTTAAACCCATTGGCCAGTCATAACCTTAATTCTGAATATCGGGTAAGTGATTTATTCACAATTCCTACTTACTGCCTTTATTTTATAATAAATAGGCAGAAAGAATAACTGTTTTTGCTCATTATGCTAGAAGTTAATCTATAACTGGAAAAAGAAGCAAAAAATCTGCACAATCAATTTCTACCTCCATCTCTTGCCTCAAATGTTTGTGTTCTATAGTAGTGGTTCTACTGTTGGATCACTATCATCCTCTGAATTGTTATATTGTTAAAAGCAGCTTCTAAATAAAGATCAGCAAACTGATAGTTTTTTATTAGACTAAATTATCAATTTGGAGATGGTATAAACAGACTGTTTTGAGAAATCACATAATTTACATGTATGTGTTTATGAAAATATAATTGTGTCTGCCATTTTTAAACAATCTGTAAATGTGTTTGTTTCAGCGATTACTTTCCTTGAATATAGTCCTTTTATATTTTTTATTTTGGCAGGGTTACTGGGGATGTGCTATTGGTAAAGCAAGACAGGCTGCAAAGACAGAGATTGAAAAGCTCCAGGTAAGGCTATATTATGGCACATTACATACTAAAAGCATTTCTTGTTCTTCTGTACAAGTGTGTGACATTAACTGGAAATCTATATGGAAATGCTTTTGGTTTTCCAGAGTTCTTTAGTCCTTTCGACAAGGTAAAAGCAATTAAAATATTGACTTGCAATAACAGAGTTATCAGTTCTAGCTAGACTCCATTTAAGTATTGCATTCTTGTAGCATGTTAATATAAATCATTGAATGAATCTACCTTTGCACCCTTTGTCTTATTTCAATCTTATGGGACTAAAATCTCACTTAAAAAGTTGTCCTTAATCATTGCACAATCATTTACTAAAACAAGTAAATGTAAAGGTGAGCAATGGGATAACTTTGGTAATAGTTACAACATGAAACTTCAGTGCTTTGCAAACTTTTTCCTGTGCCGTACCACTTCCCATTTAATATACATGCCATAGAAAATCATAGAAACAGAAAACTGATAGCAGAAAAAGACTCAGTGGTCCATCAAGGCTGCTCCTTAAGGTTTTTGTTTTCTTTTTATTTTTGAATTTTATTTTTTGTTGGATGGTGGACATGTGTTTATCTGAAACTCAGTTACTGATGATTGAGCTACTACCTCCATTGGAAGTTGGTATCAAGCTTCCACTATTCTTTTTGTGAAGTAATACTTTTTAACATTACGTTTTAACTTCCCGCCTGTTGGATTGAGGCTAAACAGCAACTGGGAATACTGGGATTGTTATTGCTAAGCAATGTAGTCATACTTTATGACTGTATCGCTTAACAGTGGCAATCCTGGACCTATTTGTAGTTGTAAGCCAAAATTACCTGTAATATATTCTACCTATATTTGTTTATAGATCTTTCTCTGGAGCTTCCCAATTTGGTTCTCCAATCCCATCCAGACATGGTAGAATTATACATTACATGTAGACATATCAAAACTTACATTTTTAAAATATGTCTTATCTTAAGAAGTTGATATTACCTCAGGAATTGTTGGATGAACCAAAACAACTCTCCAAACCGCAATGCATTAATTATATTCATACAAATATACATATTTTAAGGCTATTTATGCTCTTCAAATTCACTATTGTTTTTCAATAGTATTTAACAAATTAGTAAAATTCTAATAATATCTCCACAGATGAAAGAAATGACATGCCGTGATGCTGTTAAAGAAGTTGCAAAAATGTAAGTTTTTTAAAAAGTGACTTTCATGCCAGTTTTTAGGTTGAAACAAAAATCATTACAGATAATCCTTGACTTATGTAATGAGTCTGCCCTCATGGTTATAAGTCAGACTTAATTGTACATTTTTCTTTGAGGGAGTTAAGTGAATGCCATGGTCATTAAGCAAACCAATGATTTACGAAGGGTGTGCTTTTTCTGAAAACCAGTAGTAAATGCTGAATTTTGACAGAACTGTCGTAAAATGCAATCACATTACCATAGGACATTGCAAACGTCTGTAAATGTGGCCTGGCATCAAGCACCCAAAGTTTAGTCATGTGTCTGAGGGTGTGAAGAGTGTCACAATTTGGAATCCAGTCATAACTCGCTCCCAATAGGTCTGTCGTACTTTTAAAGAGTTGTAATTCAAGGACTACCTGTACTTTTATTTTGATCTAATTCCCAAAGAAATTGCTTGCATGAGAATATTTTGTTTTTCTGACAATGGGGTAGGATCCCACAGTTTAAATAAATTAGACACTCTGATTAAATGAGGTCAGAGGCTCTTAAGACATCAAATTGGAATGGGCCAAAAAATTCATGTCTGCAGTTTTTTATTCTTGGTTTATCCAAAAAATATATGAACTTTTACACTATTTAAAATCTGAGAATACACTGTACATAAATATGGGTAAAACATTTTAATACATTATCATTCTACTTGAAGTAACAATTTTCTAACTTTTTTCCCTTTTAGAATCTACATAGTCCACGATGAAGTAAAGGATAAAGCCTTTGAACTTGAATTAAGTTGGGTTGGAGAAAGTAATTATCATATTTTTCAAAAAAAATATTTTCTTAAATAATGTGAAGTAAAGTCTTGCTCAAAATTTATTTTATATTAATCTTTATGATAGATCATTGTTTGAGGTATACAACTGACACAATGTTTAAAGAAAATATTGCTGAATTGAATTTTATTCTCCAGTTTTAACTTCTTTTCTTAAACTTACAGTAACTAAAGGAAAACATGAAATTGTGCCCAAAGATGTTAAAGAAGAAGCAGAGAAATACGCTAAGGTAACACTGGGAGCTTTGGAGCAAATGAAAATGGCTTTTAAATTAATACAATTCCATATATTTTCCCACGATTGTCAAGATATTTTCAAATAGTTCAGGAATCAAAATTATGCAGTTAATAATGAAAAGATTTAAATAAATACTACTCAGATCCCAAGACTCACAATGATTCATAACAATTTTAAAACAGAGTCCAGAACTCTTCACCACCTTAAAAAAACATTAAGTAACACTAGAATTAGAATGTGTCTTTTTTCAAACACCAGCTGCCTGGCAACTTTATGAAACAAAATGCTGGGATGTCTCCTAGAAAAGGTATGCCAAAAAATTAGTGCTATCGCTGGGAAGAAATTTTTATTAAATCTTATTTCAATATTATGGGAGAAAAATTATATTTCTGATGTAATGTTGACTATTAGACAATGTATAAAAATACCAGAAAAAAATACACAGTGAAAGGCTGCTCTTGAATTTTTACCTACATTAATCCAATATGTCTACATCAAACAATTTGCATTTAACTATCTGAAAATCTGATTATTTTTATGTTTCTTATTGGTTTTTTTTTTACAAAGTAGAATAATTAAGGTCTGATTTTATTTTCTTAACAGGAATCTTTGAAAGAAGAGGATGAATCAGATGATGAAAACATGTAACATTTTTATTTTAATTCATTTTGTAATCTGTACAACACACCTGCTTATGTATTTGCCATTATGTATGTGCTAGACAATATTTTAATGACCAACTTGCACTAAACCATTTTCCAATTACTGTTTAGAGCGGGTTTTTTTGAGCGACTGGTCCAAGAATTTATTAAAGGAAAACTAGAAGGGATGAGATATGATAGATTTGAATATTCTTTTACAGATAAGATTTTATTCCTACACATGCACATCTAGTGTGTTTCAAAGCATTGCAAATTCTGCTTATGTGATATCAAGTTTAAGGACAAGATATTTGACATATTTGATTAAAATCCATGGAAACATCAGCTTGCGATATGGATCTACTTTGCTAACATATTTTGCTTACATAACATTCTAGGCTGTGATTCGGGCAAGTGTTAGACAAAATTGGTAGCAACAACAGGAGATGAAGAGTTATCTTACATCCCAATTTACTTAACCCATCATTGTCTGGGAATTTTCTGGAGGAGAACCTGTCCTTACAATCCTTAATGCTGATACATGGGAAATAGCATTTCAACTCATACTGTATTCAGGTATGCCCTGACTGCTTTTCCTGTTGTGATAATACAGTCAGAGGTATTAGACAGGATACCTGTGTGACAATACTTTAAAACAAATCCTGAAGTACTTATACTAATTACTGAATGAACATGCCAAAGATGAAATATTTGCCCAAAGTATTATACTTTTATAGCATTTAAATGAGAATGTAAAGGAAACATGTTAAATATATAAGCTTTGACTATTCTTTAAAATTTTGTCAGTTTGTAGCTACAGAATAGAAATAGCTTCCCCAGTAGGATTTTATCAGGCATGCCTTCAATTATCACCATTTAGTTGACATAATCTATTCTGGAATACTGGAATATGACAAGAGATGGGAAAATAGTATTTACAAATTTAGTTAATGGATAGTGCTATTTTCTTCCATTAAACTTTCAGTTAAAACATTGAGAAAAACATTCAAAAGAAAAAAAAACCTTAAATGTTTTATTCAGTGCTTTCCCAGTGAATTTGTGTAGCACATAAAAGATTTTACATTCTTTTTTTAAAAGTTTCCAGCACTTTTCTAATGGATTTTAGTTGCATTATATATTTGCTGGCTGTTCATGTACTGGGCAGCTTTTGCCAATACGTTAATAATATGGGCCAATTAAATAACTTAAATCCTTGTACTTCCTTTAGTGAATCCATATATATTACTGTCTTCTCTACTTGCCATTTGAATAGTACTCCAAATAACCTGGTTTTGTTTAGAAATTATTTTTAACTGCCCAACATAATATTTGAATATTCAAAGTGTAATGCTGGACAGTTAAATTGTTTCGATAAATAATTATTCAAAGGCAAATATCCTACCTTAAAATAAAGTATGTATTTTGCACTTAATTTCTATGCAGGCCACATTGTCTCACTTGTTTGCTATTGTAGATTGTCACACGGGGTTAGAGTTACAAAAAAAAAACCCTTCTTTCTTGACTAGTCCTCCTGTTCTCAGGCTGAGTAGCACCTCTAAGTTGCCATATCACCAGTAACTGTAAACTGCTATAATTAGATTTTCATGATTAGAATTAAGCAGACATGAATAGTCAATAGACTACAAAGACTTTAGGATAAAAAATACTTCCCTATGTAGAAAAATACATTGTACCCTATAGTGTTTCAATTGCTAGGTTCACAGATTATGTACATGCAGCTTTTATACTTATTTTAAAAAATCATTTTTTCCCAAATAGTAAAAGTAATCTGCACAAAAGCAATGGAAGGGAATAGAAGTCGTTTACATACTTGTACAAATTGGCTTTGGAAAAAACTACACAAATTGTGTAAGCCAAAACAAAAATACAACAGTGTCTTCATAAAGCACTAATACTGCAATTTGTATATCTTTGATAATCCCACAGTAATAAGATTCTTCTCTGCTTAAGTTTATCACAGTCTTGAAGGCTGTAACTCTCCATATAAATTTACATAATTCTAGCAGAAATTTCTCATTTGTGATCTCATAAAACAGCTTAGAATTTAGAATTCCTATTGCTTCAAGCCTTGAAAGATATTGCCTTACTCTTCAGATTGCATCTGAATCATAGACATGTTTCTATTTAATGAAAATGTAAGGCTACAAATAAACTTGTCAAAAAACTTCAATTTCATATTACAAACTAACAATCTGAGCCTAACTGTGAATGAGCAAGTTATCCTCATATACTTTGAGAGCAGTGTATCAATCAGACAAATTCAAAGATTGGTCAGCAGAAAAAGTTATGAGCACATATGCTATTAAAAATAGTCATGAGATGCCATTAATCCATTATATAAAGACAACACAAGAAAAAAATGAAAGCAAAGAGCATGCATTGACTTCCACTGGGGTCTTCTATTGGTTTTGAGATCATGAATTCTTGTCAAACAGTTTTGACTTACTAGAAATTTAGCAGGCATCTTGTCTTTACTGTTACCCAGACATACTGGAAAGACAATGTTTAGGATGGCATTGTATGAAATATATAAACAGTTACAAACAGATCAAAGTGTTTGATGTCCATAATCTGCCCAACATGCAGATTGATGAAACAATGATTTACTGAAGAGGACTGAGTAACAAGGATTGCAAGCATCTACGTGGCTCATAACTCCCTTTCTACATCCTGGAACTATCCTGAACCACAGTTGTTGAAAATGAAGTGGAGAACCGATGACAGAAATCTTTAAGTCTGGCCATATGACCTCGCCTGTTTTATATCCCCTATCAGCCTGATTTTTCTTCATATAAGTACAAACCAAATGTTTGAGTGTTTTATAGTCTGCAAGCAATGTATCATTTAACATAAGTATCATTCAGAATAACAATTCAATCTTCTATCCTCTGAAATGCAATAGTTTTAAAATTGGATCAAAGTGTTCACTATCTGTAAGAATAGTAAACTATATTCCCTTCTTTCCAATTAGTTTTTTCCATCATGCCTTTTATTCCATTGTAAAATATGAAAGAGAGAAGGAAAACAAACTAAATTGTATTCATTTTCTTTGCCATCTTGCTCCCAATTGAGAACTCCTAAGAGTAAAACCCGAATTGCTTGCAGGAACAAGATCAAAGTTTTTATTAGCCACTTCCACAACATGGAATGAACTAAATAAATATATTCATAGTCAAAAATTTATAAGATCAAACATTTTCACACATATCCTAGGCTGATAAGATACGACCCAGAATTACTATTGTGATTTTAAAGTAATTTGTTTGAGAGCCTGTACATGGATGAAATGCATCAAGCAATGCAGTTAAGTGTTTCATCCTAAGTTACAATTACCATGATTCCACAAAAATATTTGGCATACAAGACGTTTCATGTCATAAAGCAACTCATTGTAATGTCTCACTGGGTGAAGTCTTGGGAAGCAAATACTTCAAAAGTATACTTAAGAATTTGCTTCTGAAATTGGATGCCAAGTCTCATAGAGCTGCAAAACAATATATAGTTTTTTTTCCCCCTCACGAAATCAGCATCTTTTCATTATTGCATCTGCTCACATTTCGACCTTGCGTCACCCGCTCTCTGAAGACATCCCCCCACCCCCATAGGCCATAGGAAACCTGAGCTTGAACCTGTTTGACAGAATGAGCACCCAGTTCTTACAACGGGCTTTCAGTGCCTCCGCTGTTGTGGTAGGCTCCGCGCGTCCATGACCTGCACAGGAGGGTCGTCTTGGAACCCGAAGGGCGCCAGCCAGGCTTCCACGAAACGCCACTTTCTTCAAACGGCACTCGGGAGACCCTCCTCCCGAAGGGAGCACAAGCTCCGCCCCTCTCCCAACGGCGCTTGCGCCAATCCGGACGTCATTCCCTGCTTTCACTTGGGTGCTCCGCCCCTCCCCCATAATACTGCCCGCGGCCTACGAACCAGTTTCCTCTGTAATGGTCGTCACAATCTTTGCCTCCTCCCTCGTTGCTGCCATCGCGGAATTCCGATGGTTTCCATCTGAAAGCGAAGTTCCCAGTGCCTCCCTTACCGGAGCTCACCGTGCCGACTCTCAAAAGAGGCTTCGTGGCCACAGAGCTTAGGCAGCTTTCACGCAGCAGTCTTACCTGCTTTTTCCGGTCCCCTCCCTTCCCCTCAGTTTTAAGACGTGACTGAGCGGCGCATAAAATGGCGCCGGCGAAGAGGACGGTAAAGGAAAATACCCTTCCCCCCCGCTCCAAAAACGCATGCGCATCAGGAGTGCGATGTTTTCGTTCGTCACCGCTGTACCCTAGTTTCACCCCGCCCCTTTCCGTTTTCACGAAAAACCAACAAACCAATCAAGTTCCATTCTTCCCCCTTTATTTTCGTCGCAGCTTCCGGCCCCGCTGGGCTTCCAGCAATCCAACCGTCCAGGGCTTCCCATCCGGATGCTTTAAAAAACAACAACAACAACAACACCTCGCTTGTTTCCAATCAAAGGCAAAGGAACGAAGGAGGGATCGGTGGAAGCTTTGACTTCACTCCCTTTTCAAGTCCGGGCTTCCAACAAGGCTTGGCTGGCTCTACTATTTAAGCCAATGAGAAGTCGCTTCCCCGTTCGCTCTCTCTTTAAAAAAAAAAAAAAAAAAAGCCTGCCCGTTCGCCCAATCGTCTTCCCAGAGAAGCTCTTCCGCAGTCCAATGAAAGGCGGGAGGCACGCGAAGCACCCAATGAGGGAGGGGCAAGCCCCCCTCCAGCGTCAAGCGTGCGGAGGGGGGCGCGCGAGGGGAGGAGCCAATGAGAGGCCGCGCAGCGCCCCTACTGCTCAACAGCTTGTGATTTGGGTGGTGAAAGCGGCGCTGGGCTGAAAAGAGTGACACTCGGTCCGTCTGTGAGTGGGAGCCGCCGAGCCCGGGGTGCTGAGGGGGCGGAGGAAGAAGAGAAGGCGGAGCAAGGCGGGACAGCCCCTATTGCTGCTGCTGCTGCCGCCGCCGCCGCCGCCGCCGCCGCTGCCGCTGTCGTCGTCGTCGTCGCCCTCCTCCTCCTCCTCCTCCTTGGCCGCTGCTGTCGCGGCTTGTTCCTGGTGGGGGTCGGACGGTGTCTTCGGCCGGGCTGCCCGCGCTCTACGCCGGGCGAGGAGAGCTGCCGCCGTGGACTGCGCTCAGCAGTGAGTTGAAGAGAGGTTTGCAAGCGGGGCGGGGGGGAGGGGACTGGGACTGAAGCCGTGGAGTTGAGAGGGGGCCGGGCCGGGAACCCGTCCTCAGTCCGGGGGCGGCCAAGGAGACGGACTCGCAATTATTCAGGGAAAGGGAAGGTTGGGATGCAATCCTCTTCCTCGGCTTGGAAGGTTGGCGCGCGCGGGGGGGGGGGGGCAACCCCGGGGGGCGGGGGGGGGGCTGTGGGGGGGGGGGGGGGGTGATTTATGCTTTTGCCCTTTTTGGGAATAAACTCGTCCGGTCTTTCCTCACCTAGAAGATGGTCCGGGTGGGATGTTGCTTCCCTCCGCTGCCTCCTCTTCGGACCACTTACCCAGGCTGGCCTCGCTTGGTTGTGGGGGCTGGCTTGGCTTTCTTTGCAAGGTTTCTGTCGTATTAGCCGGATCTCTTCCCTTCCTCTTAAGTCTCAGTTTTACTCACCTACTTAGCCCTTCTTCCACTCCTTCCTCTTTCAGCTCGGGCCTTTCTTTCTCACCCCACCATTTACAGTCAGAAAGTGGGACCAGTGGCTTCCATGGGTTGTTTTCGGGGGGGGGGGGGGGCAGGAGAGGCCTCAAGGGTGAACTGAAGGAGTTGTTGGTTGGGATCCTGTTATACAGGATGCTGAGTTTTTTGTGGTTTGAGGAAGAGACAGGGCTTTGTGGGATGGGGGAATATTTCCTTCGGTGGTGAGAACAGAATAAAGTCAGAACAAATGTCCCGGGATGGAAGAAGAGATATACTTTTTGAAAATGACACGTGAAATTGATGCTTTGTATAAAAAGTCCAGACCACTAGACAACGCCATATGGGGAACTGGTGGGAAAGGCCTTGAATCATGTGAGGGAGGCTGCTGCTACCAGAAAGGAATGAGATACTTTTTAAAGTGCTTAAATTATTACCACACATTGAGAGAAGGCGGCACTTTGAGAGGCTGCTGCAGTCCCATGTACACATGACAATAACTCCTACTTCGTGTATACTTTTGACTAAATAGTCAAACAATGGCCCATGACCTTAATTTTTATATTAAAAACCAATATCTTGGTTTCAGATTCAAACATGGACAATGACAGATCCAGATTGCAATTTTTCACCTTTACCTGAGAAATCTCTTGATGTGATTTATATTTTGCATGTACATGGAGTTCCTTTATTTTCCTAACAGGTTGCAAAGAAAGAGGGAGCAACAGTGGTGAGTGATACAAAGGAAGTGGAGATGAGCAAGAGAAAACTAAGGCTGAATGTAGTAGCATCCATTCCTCTCCGAAGGGAACTGAAAAAGACCTTCCTGATTCTTTACAGCCCTTTTTTCTTATTTTTCAGATGCAAGCTGTGCCGACATGAACATTCTAGACTTTTAGGGATTGCTATTTATAACACCAAAAATCAGTGTTTTTAATGACTGACTACAGTTTTCATAGGTGATTCTCTTATTCAGATGTCACTGATCTTTCTTTGAAGTTGATGAATCAGGTAACAGTAATCTTTTCCCCTTTGCTTCCAGATTTTCTTCAACTGTGGTACACAAAACGCTTTGAGCTGGAATCCCTCAAATAACCTTCAAATATGAAGGTAAATCTCCATGTCTGTTTTGGAGTATGTGAAAGCTTTCCCTGTCTTACCTTTTCCTCCTTATTTGCAACTTGAGGATGTAATATTTTGCTTACTTTAAAAACAAAAACATGAAAAGGATGTAATTGTGTTCCATACACATCCTGAGTTACTGTGGCAATAACTGAGCTGTCAAAACTTGCAAAATCAGGTAGTAGTCTCTTTCATATTGGACACTGAGTTTTTTCTCTGAAGTTTGTTCTCAGAAATTACTAGATAAGTTGTATCTGGGAAAATGAGTCCTAAAACTTGGAGGACAAAGCTTCCCCTTATAAGATAAAAAATAATTAAAGGAAATGTTCCCATTTGACTAAAGCAATGAAAATTTAAGAATGCAGAAACATGCTTGACTTTCGTTCATTGCACAAGTTTTTCTATATTTCTGCATTCATCTTCAAAATGTTCAAATTTTGCTATATTTACAAATTACACATTTAGTAATAAAGAAGCAGGGCTGAACTTTTAATCATTTATCAAGTTTGTATAGCTGTCTGTCTCATACATATGACTGAGCAGCTTATAATGTTAACATCGTGTTTTTTATTAATATAATACAAAAATAAAAAATATATAACAAAAACTATTAAAAACTATTTTTTTAAAAAACCCAAAATAGTTACCAAGAGAACACAGTTAATTTCACTAAGATTACAGCCAGTTTGCAGGCTCTACACCATATTTATGTTATCCACAGGCCAAATTACAAAGCCATGTTTTCAGTTCTTTCAGTATGCCAAATAGATTATTTGCTTACATAAGTAGAAAAATAATTTCTACAATATGTTGAAAATGGACTTTTTCTGTTGGGTTGGAAAGAGAAGTAAGACTGTGTTTATGTTGTAGGTGTGGAGTCAATATCATTCAACATATACAGTTGAAGATGTCAGGTATATAGGTTTTCCCAAAGTGAAAATAGCATTCAGTGTTTATGATTTCTGGCAGAATATTTGTTCTGGTAGTATAAGTGTTAACTGTTGTTTTTTTTAACAGTATGCTATTCATTCGTTATACATTTTTAATTACTTTCATCCTGATTGTAGGATCAAGCCTGCAGTCCAGTGCAAATTTACTTAAGCAAATTAGTCTTAAGAAGTGGGGCTTTCTTTTGTATGAGCTACTAGCATCTTTAACATTTCATTACAAATTATGATACAGATAGTACTGTGCGCTTTGTTTGGATATAAACTTTTGTTTTTAAAAAGATAATTTAGGTCTTTTGATGTGCTCTGTCACTTATGACAAAACTGGAGTGACAGTTCTGAAATCTGAGAAGCATATCTAAACTCTTTTGTCAGTTCAGCTTTTTAAATTGATTTTTCTACTTTTTCTTCAGGCAGCAGATGAGCCTGCCTACCTAACAGTGGGGACTGATGTCAGTGCCAAATATCGGGGTGCTTTCTGTGAGGCAAAAATTAAGACAGTGAAAAGGCTAGTGAAAGTTAAGGTAAGAAGAAATGCTAATAATAAAAGTTTAAAGACCATTAAGGAACATTCTAATCTTCTTTGTGCAAATTCTGGCAATAAATTTGTCTAGATCTGTTTTGTCTAGTTTAACTGCCATTAGTTTTTCATGGCAGCCAGGTTTTCACATAATTTTCTCTGAGAAACTATTAACCAAACATACAAATAATATGCCCTCCCCATAATTATTGACCTAAGGAAGACCATCCATGCAGATACAGGTTTACCAAGATACAGGATAGCTCATTACATTTCTGTAATGTAAAAGGAAGTGGCATGAATTGTCACTTCCTTCCTATACCTCAGTTAATAAATTAATAATTCAATACTTTGAGTATTGAATTTTTCCCTATAGCATTTTCTGACAGAATTAGACTGAAGCTGACTATTGATATTTAATATTAATTTATGTTTGTTACAAAGAATTAGAAAACTTTGTGAAACTGACATTAGTTACCTTGAAATTATACATGTATTTCCACATGTATTATAAACATTGTGCAGATTCGGAACTCCTAGTTTGTTAATGTGTACAATTGATGCTATCTACAATTTTTCTCAAAGAATGGAAGGCCCAGTTGTTTTACATGTTCAGTCATTTCATAGGAAAGAATATCTAAATTAATAGTCCACTTGTATTAAATATGAGGTTTTTAAAGATGGCCTGCTAAAGTGTTGGCTGATTTAGATTTATTTTAGATTAAAATTTTATGCTTGTATTCCTTTAAGTCAGCCTTGTTGAATTCACTAACATTACTTTTGATAGAGACTTATAGTTTGCTCTGTTAGTTTGGCAAACAATTTGTGGGATACAGTATAGCTGAACTGACAAATTTTGGTTAAGAATGTAACATGCTTTCTCGCTTATTTGATAGGCATTTATAAGAGTGAAGTGTGTTTTCCCTAATTTGATAGTTTGGCAAACTATTAGATACAACCTACTCATAAACTGTTCAAGCTCCAATGTTACATGAAAGTTTATTTTGTTCATAAATTGACATGCATTGTATGACACTCTTATTTGTCAGGAAATTCTAAGTTGCACACTGGTAAAGATGGGTACAGTCTGGTTTTTCTCTTTCCATGCATTCCTTAAATAGACCTATGTACTTGAAATCTCCTATTGAAAAAAATGAAATTATTTTCAGTTACTTTAGCCTGCAGTGATGGTCATTCTTCCTTTCTTCACTGGTAATGTCCTGTGATCAGATTTTTATTTTAGACTGGGTTTCAGCAAGTTTAAATTATGCATATAATTTTTAAATATTGTACAAGTATAATTCTTTGAAATTTCTTTCAAAATATTTAGGTGATCTTAAAGCAAGATAATTCAACACAATTGGTGCAAGATGATCAGGTGAAAGGACCTTTGAGGGTATGTGTATAACACCTTTTTTCAGTTATACTAATAAGATTTTAAAAATTATATATGGATGACTGAAGTAAAACTATGTAGTTACTGATTTGATATTGGCTCCAAGAAACATGCATCTTTTTCATTCACATGTTGTAACTATTTTAATAATAGGAAATAAATTGCCAATAGAAGAGAACATATTAGAATTTATTTAGCTGCACATATTCAAGTAACAATTTCATTCAGGAGATAATTAATTTCTAAATTCAATAGTATAGATTCAGTTTTGATAGTATATCACAGCTGTATTGAAATCAAAAGTTTTAAATTCAGCTAGCATTCTTTGGACTGAGGATTTAGGTTGGTTTTTTTTTAATGCTTTACTGTTGCTTTCTACTGATCTAATTTTACTGCTGGGAGACAATTTGAGTATGCTATGAGAAAATAAGCCAATATATGGAATTAACTCACTGGACTGATTCAAGTGGTAGATGCAAAATTAATTTGCCAATACTGCTTCTAATGGTACATGAGAGATGATAGCATAATAGAGAGGGTAAGATGATTTAACCTATACATTAATAAACTTGATAATATCCTAGATGCGTTGTGCAGAATATATCAGTTCTTTAGCCTTGACTAAATGGGAAGAGATGAGGATAGACATTGATGGACTGTATTGATGCAGTTTTCTGGACTATTTTAAGCAATATGGACTTCTGTCAGATTGAAAAGTATGTTAAAGTGTGATTCCAAGTTTTAATCTAAGGAAATTGGCAATATAGGTTTGGGCAGTACTTGTGAATGTTTAGGCAGAAGATATCCACCATTTCAGTAAATTCCTTGTCAGTTGTGAGCTGTTTGTTGTACCTGTTACCTTTAGTGAGGTTTTCTTCATATTTATCCCTTGTTCCATCTATTTCATTGTGCTCCTTAACTCACATTACTAAAGCTTTCAGTTCATTTGCATTTCCAGCAATCAAATTGGTGCCATTAGCATAGCACAGGTTATTAATGTTCCTTTCTCCAAGGATAATAATGTTCATTTTAAAAAATATCTAGCTTCCCTTGATATATTTTTAGCATATTTATTGAATGAATAAGGAGAAAGTATACAGCTTTGTTTCACTTCTTTGCTAACCTGGAGTCAGTCTGTTTTGCCATGTCTTGGCTGTGCTTCCTGTCCTGTATACACTTTTCACATGAACAAAATGCAGTGTTCTAGAATTCCCACTTTGTTAGTGAAATACTTTAATGATGTAAATAAAAAATCTGCAATAGTACATTAAATATAAACATCATCATTTTAGGCTGGTGCAGTTGTTGAAACCAAGATGCCTGATGGAACCTTTCAAGAAGCTATCATCAGTAAATTGACAGATGCCAGCTGGTATACCGTGGGTAAGTATTTTAGTTTTTTATTACTAAAGACTAATTTTCTTGCACTGAGATATACTTGAATTCCTTACCATATAGCTGCACGTCTTATTTTATCATGAGCAATTGCTTACTTTTTATGTTTACTCAGACATTCTCTGTGAAAAGCAAATGGTCAAATATGGTGCAGTAGTATATTTGAGAAAGAGGACTTTGGGTTTGTTTAAAGCATTTAATTTCAGAAGAATAAGTGGTGCTATTTTAAAATGCTTTGGACAAAAGAGGCAAGACTCAAATCTTTCATTAAATTTGAAGGTGCCAGCATCATTACAAACATCATTTACATTATCAGTAATTGAACAATAAGAATGTATAACACTTATTTTACTGCTGGTCAGGGAATGTTGAAGAAAAATCTGAAGTACTCTATTTTGGGGGGAACTTTTCCTGGGAATGAACTAGTGGTTTTCTGGAAGATAATTCTGTATTGGGAATAGTCTGAAGGGGAAATGGTATGATAGGTTTTCTACATGTCCACTAATAATACTGCATTAAACTCCATTGATTAATCACATACATTAAAATTACTTTCTGAATCAAATAAACCTATTATCATTTAAAACATCTTTAATATATACAAAATATTTATAATGGACACAGTGATTCTGTCATTAAATTCTTCTGCCTGCTTTCTAAATGCGTACAGAGTTCTTGTGCTGTCATTTAGGCCATTTGTAAATATTAGCAGCGTATAACAGTTGAAAACATAAAGGAATACTTTCAATATTTTTCCATGTGCAAAAGTGTTTTATCTTTTTTTCAAATTTTTCAAATTTTTATATATCTCTTGGAAGATTTTGTGAAATGAAAGAAACTAATATTAAATCTTTAGTGTTACTAAAATAGAACCTGTTACATTTTTATGTAAAAATACGATCATGTGAAATTGATAACATTCAGGCAAAATATGCAAACATTCAAAAAAACATTTTAATGGGGTTTTTTTGTCTTTTTTATATTGATATTCTAGAATCAAAAGAAGTGATACATTTGGTTAGGAGTTTTAGTAACTATGTATATTTCTAGACATTTCAAATAAAACATTGATCTCTGATACACAAGAATTGTTTTCACAATTGTTTGTTGAATATGTGAAGTTTTGATCTCTTTGGCTTAATAGTACTGCCCCTCAGAAATTATTTCAGAATCTAAAACAGCATTTACAGTAAATATTAATAAAATTATGGAAATCAGCATTGTACCGGTATTTACATGGAAAACTTTCTTGATGTTTTAATAATACAACGAATAGAGTAATCATTGGGTCACAAACATTA
Organism: Laticauda colubrina; assembly: GCA_015471245.1. Classification (NCBI taxonomy): domain Eukaryota; kingdom Metazoa; phylum Chordata; class Lepidosauria; order Squamata; family Elapidae; genus Laticauda; species Laticauda colubrina. Next base: position 4,913,659 of record BLBF01000042.1, on the reverse strand, counting down.
TCATGCACATTATATTTGGAGAAAATTCACAATCCAGTCTTTTCTATTAATAGTTCTAACTTAGGCATGTCTCCAAGATGTTTTTGTTATCTCACTGAAAAGAAAATTATTCTGAATTTAATAAATACCCACTCTTTAGAAAAACAGAAATAGGATTGAAAAAATTAATTTGACATTATTCATGTATCTTCAGTGACACTGGCTTTTTTCACATGAAAAAAGCAGGAACTTCCCATTTTAACAGCACAGTACTTTGACTGGGCAAGGGGAGACTCATTTGTTTTAAAGTAGGTATTTTTTTTCCCTAGATAGCATGATCAACAGCCAGAGATAGTTGATATTTTAGTAGGAAACATTGTGTTAAATGGCGTAGTGATATGGCTGATTGTTAGACAGCTTTAATTGTATGAAGGCCCTGGGATCACTGCTGACTGTAGACCATTTTGTAGGCAAATAGCATGACAAAAATTTTAAGAGTTTTTGGTTAGCTTTCAACTTAAATGCTGCTTTAGTTTTAAACCCATGTAACTATTTGTCAGCAACTTGTAAAACAATTTTCCTATTCTATGAACACTTTATCTATAATTTGCATCTTTCACTTCATTTCCTACAAAGTACAAGTGAAACTAAAAAAATTAGAATATCGTGCAAAAGTTCATTAATTTCAGTAATGCAACTTAAAAGGTGAACCTAACACATGAGATGGACTCATTACATGCAAAGCGAGATAGGTCAAGCTGTGACTTGTCATAATTGAGATGATTATGGCTTACAGCTCATGAAAATCTCAAATCCACAATCTCAGAAAATTAGAATATTGTGAAAAAGTTCAATATTCTAGGCTCCAAGTGTCCCACTCTAATCAGCTAATGAATCCATAACACCTGCAAAGGGTTCCTGGGCCTTTAAATGGTCTCTCAGTCTGGTTCAGGAGGAAGCACAATCAGGGAAAGACCGCTGACCTGATAGTTGTGCAGAAAACCATCATTGACACCCTCCATAAGGAGGGAAAGCCTCAAAAGGTAATTGCAAAAGAAGTTGGATGTTCCCTAAGTGCTGTATCAAAGCACATTAATAGAAAGTTACGTGGAAGGGAAAAATGTGGAAGAAAAAAAGGTGCACAAGCAGCAGGGATGACTGCATCCTGGAGAGGATTGTCAGGAAAAGGCCATTCAAAAGTGTTGGGGACTTTCACAAGGAGTGGACTGAGGCTGGAGTCAGTGCATCAAGAGCCACCACACACAGATGGATCCTGGACATGGGCTTCAAATGTCGTGTTCTTCTTGTCAAGCATCTCCTGAACAACAAACAACGTCAGAAGTGTTTACCTGGGCTAAAGAAAAACAGAGCCGGTCTGTTGCTCTGTGGTCCAAAGTCCTTTTTTCTGATGTGAGCAACTTTTGCAACCCATTTGGTAACCAAGGACCCAGAGTCTGGAGGAAAAATGGAGAGGGACATATTGCAAGATGCTTGAAGTCCAGTGTGAAGTTTCCACATTCTGTGTTGATTTGGGGAGCCATATCATCTGCTGGTGTTGGTCCACTGTGCTTCATTAAGTCCAGGGTCAGCGCATCCGTCTACCAGGAGATTTTGGAGCACTTCATGCTTCCTTCCGCAGACGAGCTTTATGGGGATGCTGACTTCATTTTCCAGCAGGACTTGGCACTTGCCTACACTGCCAAAAGCACCAAAACCTGGTTCAATGACCGTAGGATTACTGTGCTTGATTGGCCAGCAAACTCGCCTGACCTGAACCCCATAGAGAATCTGTGGGGCTTTGCCAAGAGAAAGATGAGAGACATGAGACCGAACAATGCAGAAGAGCTGAAGGCCGCTAATGAAGCATCCTGGTCTTCCATAACGACTCGGCAATGCCACAAGCTGGTAGCTTCCATGCCACGTTGCATTGAGGCAGTAATTGATGCAAAAGGGGCCCAAACCAAGTACTGAGTGCATATGCATGCTTATACTTTTCAGAGGTCCAATATTGTTCTATGTATATTCCTTGTTTTATTGATTGCATGTAATATTCTAATTTTCTGAGATTGTGGATTTGGGGTTTTGATGAGCTGTAAGTCATTATCGTCACAATTATGACAAATCATGGCTTGAACTATCTTGCTTTGCATGTAATGAGTCTATCTCATTTATTAGGTTCACCTTTTAAGTTGCATTACTGAAACAAATGAACTTTTGCCATGATATTCTAATTTTTCAAGTTTCACCTGTAAAAGTTTCCTACAAATTTTTATGCAAAGTAAACTTTGCATTTTAACTGATCTTGATTCCTAGAAAAATACAACAAACATTCTAAAACTGTTTAATGCAAGTGTCATGGATAGCACTATGGAGATACTCAAATTTAGCCTTTTTGATTGTACAAAAACAATTAAAATTGGCTTTCAGGTGAAAATTTTAATTTGTAAAATTTATTGTACGGTTGCACTGAGGTCCCCACTTGATTGTGGTTTGTCATATTTGTAATTATATTTGCTACTTACATCCCCATGGCTAAATGCCGTGTATCTTTTTTTGCTCAAGGGAATGGTAATTAACCTATTAATTACCATTATTAATGCTCACAACCTATTAGTAGAATTTTGCTACTAAGCCAATGAGTCCAAGGAGTAAGGACAGGCAAGGGATATGTTGTAATTTCTTTTCTTTTTTCTTTTTGCTCCAAGGTTTTTTTGGGTTTTTTTTGAGCATATAAAAATTCCAATTTCAATCGAACAGTGTGTTGTCTGGGTACAAATATTTTTAGGGTTAGGTTATGTTGTAATTTCTTGATTCAATCAAGCAACATACTGAAGGCCAGCAATAAACCAATAGGTAGTACGTCATGCTAAAAGTTAGGCCTCTTCACCTTTTCTTGCTAATTTCTATGTGCCTCTTTTTTCTTTTCTCCTTTTATTATTACTGTATTTATGATCCTTTTTCTCTTGCGCTATTTCTTCTTTCTTCTAGTCTATTTTCATCTTCTTTCACTTTGCTATAAAATTTCTCATAGCAGGTATTGTTACAGGGAAATTAAGATAGTTAAAAAAGATGTTTAACAATAGTAATTAGAGATTAGCCTCTCTGAGCTCTGTAGAATTTACCCCATGGATTATGTGCGTGGAATTTACTTTGAGATAAGAAGAATAGATCATACGAATTTGGTCTGTGAACATAGGTACATAAAAACGATGTGGATTAGTACCTATATGTGCATTATTGGATGCAGCTTACATTTGAACTTCACAACTACCAAAAAACCTCCACATGAAGATTTGAACATTTGTCTTCCAATAATGACATGGTTTTTTTTGGACTACATAATTCTATATGTTTAGTGTATGTACATATATATAGTGCTTACTATTATTTTAGCATATATGGAATTGCAACGCTAAAAAGATGACAGAATTGACAAAAGCCTGAATTTTTATCACAAACAGAATAATTTTCTGTCCATGTAATATTTTACAATCTGACTGCAGTACTGTCATTCTAATTAGAATACAGCCTTCATTGCATTTGTAGGAAATGCGATTTTTTTGCAACAGAAACATGGATTCAGAAAGGGGGCATCTTGCCTCACAGTATTAGGCTATCTCTGGTAGATGGCGTCTTGGTTTAAGGAGATTGAGTCGATCATTAATTTCAGTGTCCAGTCTAAGCTTGCAATCTATTATACTTCACAGCATTTCTTCAAAGGTAAAATAAGCTTGAGATCTGCCTGAAGCTTTCTGTAGAAACATGACCGGAGTCTTTAATAATGAGAGGTGGGCAAGTATTAAATGTAAGTCCTTCTTACATTTCTCTCAGAGTCATCTCCCTGTAGGCATAAAGAACTTTTCTTCCTATCAGTAAAGCAGCCACTTACTTTACAAGCTAGCATAGTTACTTCAGAACCTATTACAGTGGTATCTCGGTACTCATTGTTTAATTGCTTCCGGGAGGTGCAATGAATATCAAAAATGATGAGTACCAGAGAATTTTTTCCCATCAGGAATAATATAGTGAGTCATAAGGCAAGTGACACTGACAATTTCTAGCTGTGTGTCGAGTACTAAACAAATGATGAGTACTAGGACAAAATTTTCACAGCAAAATGCACTGAGTACCAAATTTAATGAGTTTCAAAGCAGTTGAGTACTGTACCAAGGTATTGTATTGCTGACTCTTTATGTGTGTGCATGCACAGTTACTTGTATTGTTGACAATCTCAAGAGAACTGTTGTCTGCACATATGCACATTTATAGTTGGGAACTGCTTTTGAAGTAGCTACCTGAGCTTTTCAAAATATTTAATAACTATTTAAAAGTAACTGCATTTTGCTCATGCGTATTATGAAACATCTTTTTAAATGTTTTATATGGCTCAATTAATAAAAAAATTAATGCCTGGAAAGAAAAGGATCAGTTGTTTTTCGTTCTCTATTTTTTATTCTCCAACTGCTTCACACTTTGCTTTTACTTAGTTACTTACTGACTAGGTTGTCCAGCTCAAACTGTGATTCTGGAGAGCATACAGTAAATGCAGACAATTTGAGCTATGTATGTGTCTTGATATACTTGTGCAATAATTGTGAAAATATTGAAGCCGCATCATTAAAACTTATTTTAATATAAATATATTTATTGCTAAGACACTACAAATGTTTGTATATGCATTATAACATTGTAAGATAGCAAGACAAGAGTACATTATTCAGGCAGTTCTGGTTTCTGGTATCCTTATTTTAATAGTTTCTTAATGGTATGTTTTTTAAGAATAGCTAGATTCTTGAAAAAGGACATGCACAGGATGGCTTTAATTTAAGGAAATTTAAAACAGGAAGGAATATTTAGTTGAAAGAACATGACAAAGGCATGATACTATAAAACACAGATAAATTCAGCCATGTTTTCAGTACGAAGAAACAGGATTTGATGATATACAATATTTTGTATTATTCTAGTAACTTTCAAAAAAAATGAAAGCAGAATCTGATATATTTTATATGTTTGTTTCCTCTTTTCCGGTGTGCTTATTATGCCTGCTCATTGGAAGGTGTTATTATGTAACTGTGATGGGTTTGTGGCCAATGGTTTATACTAGAAAGTGGCAATAAAAGGAAGGCTCAATGGATTTAATCATAGATAAATTAATCCCGTTTCAGATTTTGAGCTCCAATATATCTTTGACACTGAATCACTGAACAACACAGCAGTTGTTCCTGTGGGTCATACATATGTTAAATGAGGGTTTGGAGGGGGGTATGCCCTTAAAGCTTAGTATCTATGCCATTTGTTTCATACAATCATCTAAGTTATGAAATGCCTAAATGAAAGAGTAATTGTCCTTATTCCCATTCCCAAAAGTTCAGACAACTCATGTAGAGAGATAGATTCTAGAAGCATATCATTCTAGGGCTAAATATGTCCTAGGAACTTAAAAGAAAGATTTGAAGATTTCTTTTAAAAAGTCATTGATAACTATCAGCCTAGAAAATGTTAGGTAAATATTTCTAAAGTTCTGAGGCTCTCTAGACACACGGTTATAGTTTTTAAATAGAAAAGATTTAGAACAAGCAGGAATAGCTCTCCTTCAAAATCACTTCCAACGTTATCCAGGAAATCATAAAGAACCTCAAAACATCACCTAGGGAACTGCAGGCTATCACATTCCCTATAAAGTATTTATGCTCCCCACCATCAGAAAATATATTGGGAAAAAAATGGGATTCGTGTAAGAGTAAGGCAGAAGCTGTTGTTCACTAGCAGGAAAATTGGAGCTTATCTCAACTTCTTCAGAGTTCTAGACTAACATTCTACAGGTAGATGAGTGAAAAGTGAAAATGTTCACTACAGTGATATTAATCGTGGAGGTTGCCTCAAGGACTCCGACAGTTTTTCCATCAGAAGGAAGAATGCATTCTGCTTTATATTTCAGGAGAATTTGAGGCTATTTCTCTGTCAGCTGGAAAATAGGTGGGTCAGTGCAACATGACAGATTCTCAAATATACAAGCAAAATAAATAGAATGGAGCAAGAACATTTTCCCTATTTATGAATGACTAAGTGAAAGTCCAGACCTAAATCCCATATATATATATTTTATATAAAAAACCTGAAGTAAACAGTTAAGAAAGTATTAAGTGTTATTTAGTTGGAGTTGCTAAGTTGAGGAATGGGCCAAAGCTCTTGCACAGCGATAGGAGAAGATTGATCATGAGCTACAGGAATGTTAATTAAAGCTCTGGATTTATTTATGTATTCCTTTTGAACAAGTAATAGCATACAGTGACAAAGACATGCAAAAGTTAAAAAAGGAAAGGAGCAAATAGTTCTTTATTGTATATAGCAAAAAGATATAGTTTGAGTTCTGTTCCCTTGTCCATTAAGCAATGGTGATTAGGATTGTATCATTTATATTCCACTTTTCTAAAACAAATAACAAAAAAATCCCCTTTAGCATACAAATCAGCAAAATGTAGCAGCACTGTTCATCAGTATGAGAAGAACATATAGAAAATGGTCATCACTGCATATATGCAAGGTCACATATTTATCTTGTTAGTTTTATTATTATCTGCCTCAACCGAGTGTCCTGTGTTGTTTTAAGAATACTGTGAAACATCTGATTTAGGAAGACTGCTCTTTGTTACTCAAACTTTCACAGAGGGTATGTAAACATATTACAGAATATGATCAGGATTAGAATAATAGCTCTTGAAATCCAGATGTCTTCAATTTTGATTCCATAATTTCAAGCCAATGTGGAAATAAAAGTCCATACATATCTGAAGCATTATTTAGTTATTCATTCTCCCTCCCTCCATTTCTCTCTGTCTAGCACTTCTGTATTGGACTACTTGTAAGTCTTGTTGCGCGAGCAAAATCTTAACCTGGATGTGTGTTACCCATATTTGACTGTTCATGGTCACACACAGCAAGCCGAGACACAGTTCAACATTACAAAAATGGTTTATTCTGTAGAAAATGAATAGTTTCCCCAAATGTTGAAGTCTTAGTAAAATCAAGCAGATGAAGGCTGTGTTCTGAGTCGAAAAGATAAAGTTGTGAAAGAGCAGGATACATAGGAAATACTTTCTTTTAAAGAAAAAGATTATGATTGAGGGTGCCTTTGCTTACAAAAGTCTTACATTTTACACGCTTTAATGGTCTAATTCAAAGGTCCTCCAAACTTGACTACTTTAAGACTTGTGGACTTCAACTCCCAGAATTCTCCAGCCAGCATAGCTGGGAGTTGAAGTCCACAAGTCTTAAAGTTGCCAAGTTTGGGGACCCCGGTCTAATTCTTCCATGTATGTTGAAAGAACACTTGAAACAAGGAGTTCTGTTTACTAGGATAATTTCTGTTTAGTTTTATTTAGAAAATACTTTACTATTTAGTTAATAATAGTTCTGGCTTTGTTTAGTTTTTGATGACGGTGATGAGAGGACATTGAGACGAACCTCACTGTGTTTGAAGGGGGAGAGGCACTTTGCTGAAAGCGAGGTAGGATTTTACAGTTGTTTTTTAAATGCTATTTCACTTTTTATTTGAAAATCAGCAAACTGTCTTTTCTAATTTCCTTCTTTAGACACTTGACCAACTGCCACTAACAAATCCAGAGCACTTTGGAACACCTGTAATTGGAAAGAAATCCAACAGAGGAAGAAGGTCGTCTCTTCCTGTGTGAGTGACTTTTACAATGCCACTTTTTTGTGTGGGTTTTCTTTTCTTTACCTGGGATGAAATAAAGTAATTATGCATGTGTTATGCAGATACCTTCAGAAATGTACTTGACAATTTGGGGAATTAAACTTTATGTTTTTGCACTATCTGCTGGTCTACTTTTTATTATCATATCTGTCAAATAAAGGAGGAGGGCCAAGTTAGTGCAAACAATAAAGCTACTTGTTTAAAAAGTGCCTACTGATTATACAACTAGTTTATAGTACTTTGGACTCAGATGAGGAAGTTGAAGCTCTAGGCCAGTTGTTTGCAATCTGTAGAACAGCTTCTGAGGTGATAAAGAAAGAGGGAGCTCAGTGTCTTTTTTGGACAAGTATAGTGACAGAAGCATGCAGAACCCATGTGCTAAGCAAGAGGAGATGCCTTTCTGGATTTCTTACAAATTTAAATATCTATACTAGGGTAACTTAGAAATGAATTTCTAGTGCCCTGTTCTGTGAAAGAATTTAAAATGAGATGGAGGACGAAAGCAATCAGAAGGCAGGATTTCCTATAAATATTGCTATTCAGTGTCTGGTAATACAGGAATTATGCAAAAAACTGTTATATAGTGCACATTACATATGCAGTTGTGATTTTAGCTTTCATTAGAGCAGGTCTGTTTATTAGTTCTTTATGCATGTTCCTAATTTGTATATTCCATTGTTTTAAAAGAGGAGATAAACTTAAACAATGAACAATTTGGGTTGGTAGACATATCCCTGAATGTAACAGTAGGGCAGCCCTTAAATACTTCAGGTCAGTATTTCTCCAACTAAGTAACTTTGAGATGTGTGAACTTCAAGTCTGAGAATTCTCCGACAAGTATTCTAGCTGGAGAATTCTGGGAGTTGAAATTTTTTCTACATTACAACCTCATACCTCAACATATGGGTAGACACACATAAATTCAGTGGTTCTCATTTCTCATCTCAGTATTTCCTCTCATAAATATTTGTAAATTATCCCTAAGATGCTTTTTCAAAAGGCAACTGGACTTCCTTGTTTTTTTCCTTGACTTTTGAAAAAGCACTTTTAGGATAATCAATGACCTGGATGATAGAGAATCTCCATAGACATTTGTAAATTAGCATCAGAATGTCTTTTGATGTTATTTTTAAACATTCTAGTATTTGCTGAATTGTTCCCACAAAATAAATTTCCAAGAACCTCTGAACTCAACATCCAATAGCTATGATGAAGTTAGTCTCCTTTCAAGTGTTACTTTCACATTCTGACAGTGTAAATCTTTACATGCCTAATTCTTTTAGCAATGAAGATGAGAAAGAAGAAGAAACTAGTGAAGAGGAAGAAGAAGATAAGAGACGTCTTAATGATGAATTGCTTGGTAAAATTGTCAGTGTGGTATCCAGTACTGAAAAGGCAGAACGGTATCCAGCTTTGGTAAGTAAGAAGTTTTTTAAGAATAACATCAAATTATATTTCCCCCCCAAATTCAGATTATTTGCATCTTGAGAGCACAGTGTTTCAGTTTTGTTTGTACTTTATAGCGAAAAAGCTGCTAGCCATTATTTAGAATTTATATAATTTATAGAGTCGCATTATAGTAATAATATATTTTCATGTCAGCTGTCTCTGAAAGTATATCAGATTTTTGACTCCTTACAGTTTTCATTTGAATATATCTATAAATATATTTTAAATATATTCTGTATAAATATATATTCTACTAAAGGTGTTGGACTGGCAGCGAAGAGTCCCAGATTTAAATCTTTGCCTCAGAAGCTCATAGGATGACTCTGGACTACCGCTTTTCTTCCTTCTAATCTACCTCACAGGGTTATTATAGCTAAAATGTGAGGGTGGAACTCTGTGATTCTTCTTTGAGCTCCTGCATAGAAAAACAGGATAGAAATCTAAAAAAAATGGCAATATTCTAAAGAAATCAGTTTTGTATTTCTGATTTATATACTGTGCATTCTGTTTATGTAGTACAGTAAAGCATCCCTATCACCAGTATTAAAACGGGAGTCACATGTTAGATGGGCAGCCATATAAATCCAATAAATGAGTGAGTGAGTGAATGTGTGATGATACCAAACAAAGTTGCAGCGATAGACCTAAATAAATACGTAAATGTTCTAGGAAATGTTTCAAATGGCAATTTTATTTATTCAGATATTCAAATCCAACTCTAGTGGACTGGGTAGTTGTACAAAACCAAAAAAATCCATAAAAACAAAGAAAATACAAAAGCATACATGCAACCCAGACTAAAACTGTGTTAAAAACAATACAATAATATACCCTCCCCCAAATACAGGCACAGCTGCCACACCAGGTAAATCTGTATAAAGCATTCCTGGCCACAACTGCCACAATTAAAGCAAAAGCTACAAGTATAGAAGGTTTCTCAGGTTGTTCACCACTCTCAGTTGGGGAAGTGCAGCTCCATTAAAAACCAGTAATGGTAACATCTCCAACCCCTTAGGCCCAAACAGCCACTGTCACTCAGTGTTGTTAAGATTGAGCCAAAGTTTGTTTCATCTCATCCAGATCCAAACAGTTCCAGACACTGGATCGATATATCGATAGCTTCATCTCTGCAAACCAGGATTGATATGCAAAGCTAGGTATCATCAGCATATTAATAATACTGAACTGGTAACTGCCCTCTCCCATTGGCTTCATATAGATCAGTGTTTCTCAACCTTGGCAACTTTAAGATGTAAATAATTCGACTCACAGAATTTCTCAGCCAAGCACCGAGAAATACTTATTAGATGTGTCTAATCTTAGAAGAGGGAAGAACATTGAGTCCCCGGAAATCCCGATGCACAACTACAATTGAAAATGACCTTGAAGGATAAAAAGAAATGTTTCCTATGGTGGAGCCCCCTGTGGCTTAATGCTCAGAGGAGGAAACCTAGAAAGAATCCACCACAATTAAATGAGCTGTTAAAAGTGGTTTTATTTTTATTTCATAATCTTTGACATACAACCATAATTAAGCCCAAAATTCCACTTTTGTTAACTGAGACAGTTGTTAAGTGAGTTTTGCTCCAATTTATAACCTTTCTTGCTATAGATATTAAGTGAATCACTGCAATTGTTGAGTTAGTAATACAGTTGTTAAGTGAATGTGGCTTGTCCATTGAATTTGCTTGTCAAAATGTTGCAAAAGGTGACCACATGACCCCAGACATTGCAACCGTCATAAATAGAACCACTTGCCAAGCATTAGAATTTTGATCATGTGACCATGGGGATGCTGCAACAGTCATAAGTGTGAAATATGGTCAAAAGTCACTTCTTTCAGAGCTGTTGTAAGGTCAAATGGTCACTAAATGAATGGTTGCAAGTTGAGGATTATTTCTAACAATATGTGAGAATGACCCTGAGGGAGAAGAAAAAATGTTTCCTGGGGGAGCCCTCAGTGTCTTAATGCTGAGAGGAAGAAACCTAGAAAGAATCTACTGCATTTGAATGAGCTGTTGAAAGTGGCGGTTTTATTTTTATTTTGTATGGTGTAGCAAAATACACCATAAAATTCACAGAAACAATTTTAAAATGTGTATCAAAATATAAAACACCAGAGCAGTGAATTATTCTAAGAATGCACAGTATGAGTCATGAAGAAAATTATGAATAAAATTATGTATGAGAAGTTTATTGAAGTGATAAACCTGTGGCTAGATATCTAGATCATTTAGCCATTGGACAGCAGTGCCGTTGAGATGATGTATTTCATACAGAGATCTAGGGAACCTTCTGAGGGGCCATCCCATTGCAATATGCTGTAAAGTTTGTGGGATGTTCTACAGTCACAGTCTATTTATACCATATTTCCAGTATTGGCATCTGCCACAAATCTGATTTATGGCTGTCCAGATTTTCCTTAGGAGATCAAAGCCAAAGGGGCATTTGTACTGGATCAGGCACTATATTAGACAGATCTAGATTAGACATTGCCCACTAAAACAATATAGAGTAGCCTCCTCATGGTGTGCCCCGGGCAATGTGACTGTCATGGCTGAATAGTCCATACATTCTCCCTGATGGACCTCACCAGGATCTCCCAGCAAGAAGCAGCAACATGAATACTAAAAAAATGTGAGAGATTTGTATTTTCAGACTTGCAAGATTCTGTTTATGAAGCTTTACAATAAAGTAGAATTAGCTCTTCTAATTGTATTTCCTATCTGGTTTATCTGGGGGGGCTGATATCCTCAACATAAGGCTCTGGGTGTCATCTGTTTTCCCCATCCCCCACCCTGAGCATCAACTAGAACCAACCATTGAGGAAGGGTATGAACAATGAAGCACAGTGCTACTCCTAAACTCCTGCAGCTAATCCAGAAGGATACTGTGGTTAAAGTGTCAAAAGCTGTTGAGAGACCAAGGAGCACTAAGATGGATGTCCCACTTTCTTTGAAAAATAATGAACAAGCACAACCAGTGCCCTTCTGCATATCTTACCCTGGTTTGAAACCACACTGAAATGGGTCCAACAATAATCTCTTGAGGTAGGGATGTACCACTGTTGGGACCATTCCCTCTCAAATAGACTGAAAAAGCCAACCTGTGATTATGCCTCAGGCTGCTTTAATAATCTAGGAGGAACCAGGATCTAACAAATAAGAGGTTTAGCTAACAGACAGAGGACTTGTCTACTTCTTTGGGTGTAACTCAAAGAATAAGATTCATTCCAGATAACAGCACAAAACTGCCTCAACAACTCGACTAGCAACTCTGATTTGCCTAGTCAAGGTTAATCAAATCTTAATGATTTTTGTCTGCCAGATTAACTGATTATTCCTTACCTAGCCCTGCAGATTATTCTGTGATCCATCTATCACCAATAGATTGACTAACAAAAGTTACTATTAGAGTAGAGAAATTGTGATATTTTGCAGACTTTATATCTATAATGTACCTTTGTACTCGTATTCAGTTGGATTCACTCTTTGTCTTTCTCTAGAGATACTCCAGTTTTTGCTTCTGGTGTTTCACCTACTGGAGCTCTTCAGAAAACCAAGGAGCACCCTAGAATTGGTTTACAGAGAGAGTTTGTATAGGAACAATATGGCCCAATCACATGCCTATTATAGGCTATAGCCAAGGCCTCAGCTGACCTGCCTGACAGGTGTTCAAGAAAATCCTCAAGCTCCCTCTGAAAGCCAACAGGGTTCATCAGTCGTGCAAGGAGGGTCAACCTAACTTGCCCCTTCTCTCTCCAGAGGTAGGTGGACCCAAAATGTTAGAGGCAACCAAAGAGAGCTATGTTCATGGCAATGAATTATTAATAATGTCCTCCAACACAAGATTACAGTGCAACTGCTGTGAGACTTTTTTTCCATAATTCTGACATAAGGGGGGAAGAACAACTGCTTCTGTTAGTAACCTAAAAGCATGAATAGGTTATATCGGAGTAAACTGTCTTGTAAATAGCTTGACCTTTCACCAGGTAAAGCATTACATAATATTATGAGCTTCTCAGATTGGAGTCAGAGAATAGTCAGCCTCTATTGAAAGCTGTTGAAGATGTGGAATAAGGTGGAAGCTGCAAGAAGTATAAATCAATAGTTGTGTTGCTGCATTCTGAGCCAGTAGCAATTTTTGGATTGCCTTCAGAAGCCATTCCATGAAGAGGTCATTGAATATTATTGAGATTATCAGTAAATGAGTTATCAATTTTGGATTTGTTTCTTTTAGTAGGGAATGTTAAATAATAAGCATATGTTAAGGCCCCCCAGGATAGTTCCTAAGAAGTTCCGCAGAAACTTCCCAATATTATTTTATAGCAGGCTGAATATAGAAAACTGGACACTGACAGATCCTTTTAAAAACATGTTCCAATGATTTAGCAAACAAGGTCCATGTTACTGTTTCTGTTATTATAATGGAGAACTTACCAAGAAAAAAAAAGTGACAATTGGTAGGGTAGGGGTTTTAAAGACACTTAAAAGCCAAGTAGATGAGAGATTTAATATTTATTTGTTATTTCTTTTATTTGCTAAATTTATTTGCTGCTTTCTTGCACACGCAAATACAAGAACCTTATTTTGCTTTGTGAGGAGGCACACATCAAATACAATCAATGCAATGGAATAGGTAGATAAGATTATTGCTTAAAAGGATGAATCCAAGTAGTATTGTTTTAAAAGAATTATACAATTTCCTCACAGTACAACTCAAATAATGTTAAGGTACTACTCACTGAAGATTATCTGCTAGATCATCTGCTTGATAAAACTTCCATAGATGTTTCCATCTATGCAATAAGGGAGGAAGGAAATCCATAGCTCAGAGGTGGCATTCAGCAGGTTCTGACCAATTTTGGAGAAGCGGTAGTGGAAATTTTGAGTAGTTCAGAGAAGCTCTACAAAATCTCTGACTGGAGATTTTACAGTATCCTTCCCCTGCCACACCCACCAAGCAACGCCCACTGAACCAGTAGTAAAAAAACTTGCCATAGCTGCTTGTCCTTTGCAAATGCCATGGCAAACTCACTTCCTATGTTAAATTTGGTGGCCTGAATGACTCATTTTAATGACTATTTTTGCATAATATTAATTTATTTACTATTTCTGTCTTAATCAAATGAGAAATTTCTTCAGGATTAAATATTTGTGACGTGTTAATGGCAAAAATAAGCCTGAGAACTATTTCAGTTTAATCATATCATTGTTAAAAATCTTACATGCTTAAATCTTACCTGTATACTACGAAACTTCTTTTGTGTGTTTGTTACCTTCAGTTAGCCTAAATGGTACATTATATCAAAAAAATTTTCAAGATATCTCAAATATCTACTAATTTAAACAAGGCATACAAAATCCGGGACCCGTTACAGTATTGTGTAATTGAAATATTAAGGATCCTCACACCAGATGTATTCATAAAGTTGTGGCTTCTATAGCATTGCCACCAACATGTGATCATGATTTCCAACATCCTCTGCCAGCTTTCTACAGTATAAGCAGTCAGTGGGGAAGCTGGCAAGGAGGTCAGAAGTTATTCCTATTTCCACTGGTTGTTTCTCCCCCCTGCCCATTGTCATTTTGTTACTCTGATTAGGGAATCGGGAAATATATCCGAAAGAATGGCTCAACTAATGGATTGTTTAGTATATTCTAAAGCTAAATAAAGTTAATTTGTTTGGTAGCAACTTTATATAGAAAGGGTGTTGTTGTTGTTGTTTTTTGCCTAGACTACATATGGATTTGCATCACATCCTGAGATAACTCAGTCCTATCTGTTACTTCTGATGCTATTCTGCCTTCTCCACATTTTTTCATCAGTGAAATACCTGGCATATAAACCATATCTTTTAGAGAAAGCAATAAAATTTATAATTGACAGTAAGTCTAATAGTGTGGCTAGAATGGATGTTAACTACTCCCCAAATCCCATACCTTTCCTTTAAATACAAGAGACTGGCACTGGATCAGTTTTCATTTTGCTGTTAAAATCATAAGGCAACTATTGTGTTTATGTAAAGAGTTTCATTTGAGTGTAAATTTAATGTTAACTATTATAATTTATTGGATGATCTCTAAAGAGAGGAGAAAAAATTATCTTCCTTTATAGTGATTACTTAAGGTTATATTTTTTTTAGATAATTAAGTGTTGCACCTGGGAGAGACCATAACATAGTTTGAACCTTGTTTACATAAACTGTTTTTTTTTTACTAATGGAGAATGGAAAACACTGCCCAGTCTAATGTGTTTTACTTGAAACCCCAGGTCTTATCCCCCAGCTGCAGTGATGACATTTTAGTGAAAAAGGACCAGTGTTTAGTTCGTTCTTTTGCAGATTCCAAATTGTAAGTAAATTTTAGACAACATTCCTGTATATAGTGGTGAGAATTTGTGTGTGTGTGTGTGTGTGTGTGTAGATGATATATTATAAATAATATATATTATAAACATACACTGATTTTTAACTTAGAAGCAGAAACCAGGAAGATGAAACTTAAAACTATTTAATAGGGAACTATTTATTTATTTTACTTCATTTGAGATGATCCTGCAGCAAGTATTACTATTTTGGAAGTTTTAAATGTTGGTGATAATTAACAATTACATGCTATGTGTAAAATTACAAAGCATGATTGATCAGGGCCACTGTAATTCATTTTTCTTTTCCATTCCAACTAGTGCTCCTTATCTTGCAGTTAACTGACATTTAAGTCAAAATATATCTCTGTAGACCTTGATGGAACCTACATTTTTGGCAATTTGGAAGTATGGCATATGCTTCAGATTAATCTAGCAGAAACACCAGACATATACAATAGATATACATACATTTGAAGATAGCTTGTTATCGACAATATTTTTACATAATGGTCTCTCTATAGACTTTACAGTGTTTTACTACTTTTACAATCAGCAGATGCAGCAATAATTTTGTCAAGTGAGTTTTTATAAAATTGGAGTTCAAACTTTTGGATATTGGCTTAATCAAAGCCACCAGTAAATCTGTGGTAAAACTGGGGTTTGAACCCAAATCCATTTTTGTTGTCTATTCTTTCAGGGCCTGACCTAATGCTGTCTTACAAGGAAGGCAAGCCAAACCAGTAAAATTTAAAGATATTTATTTTAATATATTTGTATGACTTTCCATCTTTAAACAACTCTGGGCTCACAGCAATAAAACCATAGGAAAACTAAATAAAAAATGTTTCCTCAATCGGTATTTCAATAACTCTCTACAGTGTCCACAACTCTACCTCAGTGCTTGGGTGGTGAGAGAGATTTAGTGGCCTTCCAAGAAGACCCAGGGGGTTGGGGGCTTTCTGGATTGCTGGGGCAAATATATAAGGTAGGGACAATCATGGAAAAGCAGTGACATTGCTTTAGTTATGTATTAGTTAGCTTGTATTCAATCACACTCTAAGCAGCTTACAAGAACCAGATCAATAATGGCTAAACATGAACAAACAAGATCAGGAGAATACATGAAAGAGGAAAATACTGTAGGTTGAAACAACATTGCAAAAAATGTCCCATGTGATGTGAATATGGCCACCTCTACATTCATCAGCCCTGATTATTAATAAATTCCACTAATCAATTCATTTTTAACTATATTTCTAAGTTGCTGCAGTTGAAATCTCAGCTTCTGTAGAAAGGGTACAAGTTTATACATGGTTAAAAAAGCAAGCTCTTAAAAGGTACAAAAGTACAAATGATCAAATGAAAATAAAGATAAATGAGAATGAGATGGACACATTTACATCAGGGGAAATTGCTCTAGAACATTCTTCAAGAATCTCTGAAAGAAAAGCACAAGCAGCTTGATCTTCATGGGGAGGCTGTTCCACAGCATCAGTGCTGCTGTAGTTCCCTGAGCCTGCTCAGTTTCTTCCTGGTCAAGGTAATCAGTTGGGCCAGTATTGATGGGACCAGATATTAATTAAAACATTTTGGTAGATACCAAACTTAATCTTTCAAAACATGTGATAGCATAACCTTACTAAATGTTAAACATCGAAATAACATTCCTTCATAGAGCAGAGAAATTTTAGCATTGACAATCAACTTTTTAGGACAAACGTAATGTAAATAATTAATTTTATTGCAGTTATTCAGTAGCAAGAAAGGACATTGAAGAATTAGATTTTAGAAACTCAGAGCTGCCTTCTAATAAAGGTAAATGTTAACATTTGTTAATTAGATTATTAACAACAATAATAAATTATTAATTTATTGTGCTATATATATTTAATTGCCATATTATGTTTTTAACATGAAAGAAAGATGCAATTGAAAATAATGCCTAATGGTTGTTGACAGCCTTGTTCGTGCCTTATTCAATTTTGACTCCAAGAAGCAAAATCACCGAAGCACAAAATTCTGAAATATAGTTACGTATGTCACATTTATCATAACAAAATGATAGGTGGTATTCATCAGGTTCTGACCAGTTCTGGAGAACCGGTAGAAGAAATTTTGAATAGTTCAGAGAACCGGCAGATACCACCTCTGACTGGCCCCACCCCCATCTATTCTCTGCCTCCGAAGTCCCAGCTGATTGGCTGGGACTTCTTTTGTTGCCCTGCATAGGAGAACGGAGCTGGAAAGCAGGTTAGTGGGGTGGGAATGGAGATTTTACAGTATTCTTCCCCTGCCATGCCCACCAAGCTATGCCCACAGAACCGGTAGTAAAAAAATTTGAATCCCACCACTTGTTACCACTGACATATATGTCATTTTACATAAGAATATGTAATCATTATTTCAGAGGTGTTTTCTAAAGAAAGCTTACTTAACAAGCTATAGCAGCTTTGTTTTGCCACAGGAATTGAATATTGCCACATTATATGTTCAGAGAGGCAAAAGTTATGATGGGCTGATAGCCTTGATAGTCCAACATCCAGACATCTTGCAACAGTCAGTGAATGATAATTTTCACTGGCCCTGCCATAAAATACATCAGTAACAAATGAACATTTGTTCATTTTATTGGGGTAATTTAATGTAATTAATTTTCTCTCAGATTAAACATCAGGAATTAGTGGCAACAATAAGCCTGAGAAATATATCAAATTAATCATATAGTTGTTAAAATCTTACATGCTTAAATCTCACATCACATTTACCTCACAGAGGTAAATAAAATTCAGCCCTGAATTTTATTTACATTCTGAAATCAAAAATAGCGAGCAGAGAAGCAGAATAGTGATTTGCAATCATTATGTAATTTATTCTGATTACCTTGATGGATAATTTTCCTCCCAAGGGGTACAAGAGGCAAGCTTATTCTTCCATTGGAAAACCATTCCTTATAATTGGAAGATGGACATGCGTGAAATCTTGGAATCCTCCAGCAGTGATGAAGAAGATGGAGGAGAGACAGGAAGTAATGATGATGAAGAAGAAAAAGGAGAACAAAAAGAGGAAGAAGTAGTGGTAAGCATATTAGTGTTTTTGTTTGATATGTCTTAACCAAATATATAGCCATTGTTATTTGTTTCATATGTAATATTGCTCCTCAAATGATTACTTCCAAAGTAGGCTTCAACAGGCTTCGCTTTCTTCAGTCTGGCATTATCCAGAACATCTAGAAATCTCATGTGCCTCAAAACTCTAAAAAATTTAATAGGATGCAACTGGAGGATATTGAGTTGAGGGAAGTTGAATGCCTGTTTTCAAAAGGCAAGGTTGATGGTACATACTTCCTGATTTCTCCTATTTAACTTTTTCTGCAAGTGGGAGCAGTTTACAGTCATCAGGAATTTAAATTATCATAGAAAGCTTGATATAAGCATTTGAGCTTGGACTCCTCATTTAGATTCTTTTCTAACAAGTAATTTTAGAAGCTTGCTTTTTGCCAATAATCCATTGTTGACATGAATTCCTTTGTGTATCTATAACTAACTGGTGAATTATAGAAATAGGAAAAACCTCCAGATTCTTCTATCACGACTCAATTTGAGGAGGTTGGCACCTTCTGAAAAAGACATTTTTTGTGTGCAGTAACAGTGAAAGACATAAGATCAGAGATATTTTAATAAACCCTGTAAAGAAGAAATGCTGTGTTTCCAGTACTTAACCAAAAATTATGATTATGTGCCTCAAATGAGGTTAATAAAAGGATAAGAAACAAGAAACATTCAATCTGGGATTTTAAATACCTTTCTGAGAACTACAGAAATATGCTACAGAAAACTACAGAAGATACCAGGGCTGAATATGCTTCATATTTGATTCTAAAAAGGTGCTTCAGATTTCATGGAGGCACAAATATATCTGCATTCTGTTTTCTAATTGGTAAGAATATATTGTATATAACTCAGGTAGCTGTGAGGGTCTTGGGTGCTCTCTGAACTTGGTTATTTGCTTACAGATGTTTCATTATCCAACTAAGTTATACCATCAGTGTCATTAATTAATCAGAGCACTGATTAACAAGTGGGGTAATGAAACATTTGCAAGCAAACAACCAGCTCAGAGAACATGAAGGACTCCACAGTCTAAATAGTGGAACCAAGCAAATCAACTAACAAAGCTCACTTAACTTCCGGGCCCCAAAATCTGAAAGAATAGCTAGAGCTTTAATGAAAGCCAACAAGATAAGAGCTGTTTGGATTTCGTGGGAGTTGCTGTTCCATAGGGCAAATACTGCATTAGAGAAAGCATGACTACTAGGTCTCACAAGATGAAATGGCTGAATACATGGGACCTAGAATATGTGTAGCCTCCTGATTCTTGTGGCATGTGTATCAAATAATTTGGCCCTGGGTCTTGCAGTATAGGCAAGATTGTCCTGCCTTAAAAGATTTGCAAGGCCCATATTGTACATCATAAAGTTGCTGACTGTGATAAAATTTAAACATGGTATTTTAAAATTGTGTATAGAGTGAAAATATGAACTAACATAAATCTTGCAATAATTAAATCTGTAATTTTTCTATCAGAGGGCATTTTGAGAGAAGAGAGCAAGGCAGCGTGTTCAATATCCTTAATTTCATTAATTTTTACACCAAGAATTAAGTATTTTCCCTATAATGCACTTCTTTTATCTGAGTATGTTCTGTATTTACTAATTTTTATATTTGACTATGTAATCTGTCAGCTTTAAGACACAATAGGCAAAACAATGTGATTTTTTTTTATACAGTTTCTGGGAGTCAATAATTCAATAATTTTCATAGCTGGATTCTTTTCACTATACAGTCGTATGAAAAGTAATTTTGTCAAATATAATTTCATTATTTTTCCTCTCTCCTATTTTGAGGAATCCTCTCTTAGGTACTGACTGATCTTGCCAGGATTTTAATGCCTAGTAGGCTTAGGTCTAGTTAAAATAACAAATTATTAGTATTAGTATTATAACTTTATCTCATTCTTTTTAAAAACATCCCAGAAAGTGTCAGCTCCTCAGTACTGCTTCAGTTCTGTTGCTAGGAAAATTTCACGAGCAAGTTAATGAAATTAGAAGCTATAGGACCTGACTTTAGAAAGGAGAGTTTACTTTTTTTAAAGATCAAAAGACAGGCCTCTGAAGAAAAAATATTCATTGTAATAGATGAAGAACCTATAGTATGAAGACTGTAACAAGTTATATAGTGTGAACACGACTCTAGTATCATTTGTGCCAAAATGTCACATTGCCCTATCTTCTACTACAGCAAGGGGCTGAAAATATTGAAATGGATATATGGTAACCTGACTTCTTTTTTTGGACAGTTGGTCACTGATTAGGAAAATGATGTGGGTTTTTTGTGTTGTAACTCAATAAAGTGTTGTCTGAGTGTTGAAATTGTTTACCACAAAGGATCAAGGCATATTCTTCCATGCCTGCCTTATTAGAAATGCAGAACTACTTATTGGAGGAAGAAACCAAGAAGTCCTGTTATTGATCAACATCACCATCACAAATTTTATATATAGTACTGTACAGTCTACACCATTTGGAAAGCCACATTATTAATTGCATACATTAAGAAATTTTTGTATGTGGCAAGCCAGAATTTGCTCAAATATATTTTGATTGAGAGAGCAAATAAGAATTACTGGTTCAGATGACAACCAGTTAAATATATATCAATTGAGTGAATATATCCATCATTTATTAGCCATGTTTGCTAAACATACTAGTTAGCGGGATGGACCAATGGACTGCTAAATTGTAATCTAAACTGAATATGTTCACTGTGTTAATATTCTATGTTAGGTATTCAAGTTTTTAGAATAGCATCAATTACTTCCTAAAGGTAATACAAAGTGTGCTACACACATAGGATAAATAATACATTAAAAAAAAATAACTCCCATTGATCATTCTAATTCAAAACTCACCTGGCCATAATGTATGTGAGAGCTTATGTCTTATCCTCAACACCTTCATATGGAAGATGAGATCAAATTACTTGCTTTCATATTAATATTTAGTATTCAGAAAACAGATTTTACTCCCTATAACCATGACTACAGAATGAACTTCTGTTTTAAAAAGGAGAGCTACTGTGGTGCCTTCTTAATCTCCTGAATCCTGAGTTTAAAGTGCGAGATCTGATCATTACTGGTTAAATGTAAACTTCTTCCATTTCTGGCAAAGTAATAGGGCTTCTGAAAATCCCAATTTAAAAGTGACTTTTGATTCCTCTGATATGTGGTAGTCAGCAAAGCTTTATTATTTCTATGCTTGTTTCTAGTGTGTCACCTCCCCCCCCCCCAAAACGCCTCCCATGATATTTCAAGGCACCTGGCGGGTGAACATTATTGTATTCCATTTCCTTCTTTACACCATATAGTTTATCTAATCCTGTATTGTTTTGGGACTGGAACTTCTAGGGTGAGGTGAAGAATTATGTGAATAACTGTTGCGATCCATCCTGAGAAGTATCTGGAAAATCTGCTTTCTACATCCTTTTTGAATTTGTCATGCATATAGGGAGGGAAACTATATATGCTGTTAATTTTTCACAACTTGCTCTTTTCAGTGAAGGAATTGTGAGTGGATAATAAGAGCAGTAGTTCTCAACCTCAGTAAGTTTTAAGACCTGTGGACTTCAACTCCCAGAATTCCCTAGGCAGCATGCTGCCGGGGGCATTTCTGAAAATTGAAGTCCACACATCTTAAACTTGGTTGAGAAAAGCCAAAGCTGTTTCTTCAGAAACTAATGATAAAATATTATACCTTTATTTGTTTTTTTTACAAAGCAATGCTTTTTGTTTATTTTGTTTACCAAAGTTTTGCACTTTACATACTTTTAGGTTGTCTGGTTTTAAACATTAGCCAAGATTGGAAAAGGAAAAACAAGCCTAGGGTGATAAAAAAAAAAAAGGGAACTTTCTGCGTTTGTGCATCTAAAACTTAAAGGTTACATCTATTGAAAACAGAAAAGGTGAAGAAACTAGGATGAGTTAAAGTACAATCTTGTTTCCCTTTCACTTCCCCCTGGAAGTCTGTGGTCTTAATAAGGCTGAAAACAGAATGGCTGTTCATGGTTAGAGGCTGCCTACCGGGTTGCCATGGTAATGCACTGTTGGTTGCTAGTGAGCATGCTCAGAAAAGGGGAAGATTTAGCAGAGGCTTGGCAGAGTGCCCGGGGAGGCTTACCAGATGCTTTGAAATGGGCTGTCTCTTTCTTTTCCTTTCATGTAATGTCTGATTTTTTTTTTTTTAACATGGAAGAGAATGTAAGCAATGCTGCATAACATTGGATTCAGTGCAGCAAAAGGAAGAACGCAAATATTTGCAAGTTAGGCTGAAGTGCATTGAGGCACCGTGAGCTGATTAGGTAGAAAAGCAAATGTAACCATTTTACATTTGAGAGAAAATGCAGCACCTGGGTAAGGATTATTTGTGGATTCAGGTTGTAACTTATTTAGTTAGCCGTGCATATGGGCCTTGGAGAAGAAGGGTTGGGTTTAGATTTTGTAAGTTTCTGGTCTTTTTTTCCGGCTTTTTCGTGATGCATGTATTTCCTTTCCTTTGCAAAACGACAATTGGAATCTGGTTATAGCTATTAGTGTGCCATAAAATAATGGCTTTTAACAAAATGGAGTCACTTTCCACGCAAACATGCTAATACTGAACAAAGTGTAGAGCTTGATCGTTTGTGGAATGTGGAATCTCACCCTTCCCCTCCCCCTCCCTCATGTTGTTACACACAGTTAATAGGCCACATTTTGCTGGGTGTGAACTGTTGCAGACTGCACTGACTTTTAATGCTAGCATTTGTAAATATCCTGCTGTTTTAGGTAAGTGAATAGAAGTCTAAACTGCAAAAATCTAAATCTTGTTGCTTGAAGCTGTTATTTGGTTCTAAAGAGCTTTAGCTTTTCAAACAAAAGAGAAGGGGAGGAGAGGAGCTTTGTTTGGGGGGGGGAATAAAAATGGCATTCCTGTGGATATTTTTCAGACTTAATTTGAAGTAAAATAAACTTCAGCAATTATTGGAAGATAAAGTAAAAAAAAATAGATTGCTGGAAAAAATTGCTGAATCTATTGTTTCATGAAACAGGAGATTATTTCTTCAGAAAAGGAATATAGGTGTAGAAACAGTGGCATATTTCTATGCTGTCAGCAGAAAAATCAACATATTGAATGCTGAATTTATAATTTAAATTTTTTTAACACACTCACTGTTCTTGTCTATCTCCATTCTTGCTTTTTACATCTGAAAGAAACAGTCAAAATGGTTTTTATTTTTTTTAACAAACAAAATGCAGTAATAGGGAAGCCACTAGGTAGCTAGAGACCTTGTGATTCCTATAGTATTTTTTTAAAAAAATAATATGTTTATTTAAAAGGGCATAGTTCTTTATTAAACCATTACAATATTTGAAGAAGCCCCTGTACAAATTTTTATCAGATATTAATATTGCATGTTTGGACAATGCAGTCATCCCAGGAATAGTGGACCAATTCTTAGATAAAAGGATTTAGGTCCAATCCAGCAATTATTACTTTACTTATTACAGTAGTGTTTATTTAAGACTCCACTCTGTCCTCTTGAAATAAGTAGAGGTTCTATAGCAGCAGCCACCTTCCCATTACTTTTCAATGTACTCAACATGATTAGGAATTTGAATTCAGGGTTTCCTTGTTGAAACATAGACTACTTTCTGTTCAATACTGTAAATAGTAGACTTTAAAATGTATATTTAATAGATTATGGAAAATAAATTTGAGAAAATGATCACTAAATTATCCAGAAAGATGCCTATATAGAATATAACATCTCTAATAGTTGCATGTCTCTTGTCTGATGTGATTTGCAAAAACTGTACATAACAAGGATCTCAAAGTTGTCCCAAAATTTTTAAACCAATTTTTCTGCAACTTCTGTGCATTAAGATACTTTAACCTAAACCAAAAGGGGTTGTCATCCAAATAGTGTACAATATGTGAATTTTTGAGAAGCTTTAATGTATTGCTTTTTAGTCACAATTTAAAGCATTCATCTTGAAATTTTCTTAATTTTGAAAGCTATTATGATTCTCTTTTAACTAAAAGCGATTCACCTCTTTCTTCAGAGATTAAGTAGTTAGTTTCAGGTTTGAATAACTAGAATTCTGTTTAAAATATAAAACAAGTTTGTCTCTATGCTAGCATTAGGCACTTTTCTTTTTAAAACAGCTCTGTTGGACTTCATACTGAATCAGAATGTGTCTATGTTATTTAGTTTAAAATTTAAAATGCTTTTACTCTAAGAGTTAAAACACTGTTTTTTCTATAGGGCAAACATTTCTGATTTTTCCTCTTCAGATTACTTAGAGGCTTATTTCTCATTAGATACATTGTTAGGAATTTATTTATTCTGGGCAAGTTTATTTGAAATCTTATTCTGGGCAAGGATATATTTTATTTTAATTCAATTTTAATGGCTGAATTTCAATACCATAGTAGCATTATGTTTTGAATTTAATGAAACACTTAGAATTATTTTCAATGTTAAAACACTAGGCTATCAACAATTGGAACATAATATATTGTTCAGGCTATTTCATCTAATTGGTATTAGGGGGTTGCTGCTAAAACTGTTCAGTTTTGTTACTATTTAACCAAGCACACAAAGCTAAGAATTATGCTTTGCAGTTCATTAAAACCTTGTAAATATATAAAAAATCAAGAGTTTCCATTTGATTGAACGTATTTTCACTGCCCTCTGTGTTCTAGAATGTACATGTACTGCAGCCCAAAATTGCAATATCAATTTGACTCTTGTGTCCTTGCAGAAAGGTGGTTGCATGTACATTGGATGAGATTTTTTTCTGCATTGAACATGTTCAGATCTGTCCAGCAATTCAATAATATTTCATTAACAAATGTAATATTGCATTTTTCTGAAGAGACAAATTATAACTTTTTCAGAACATTGTAACATATAATTGTATATATAGCATAGTGACTTTGAAAATGAATATTCTAGCATTATGAACATTTTTGCATAAAACATACTTACTAATATATAAATTTAGTCAATATAAATGTGTTCTTTTATACTTTAAACTAGATCATATATGGCATCTCAATTATAGTCTTTGGTATCCTCTACTGACAAATATATTCTGCAATGTTTCAGTAATTCTTACATTTTCTTTTTAAAGGGAGGCAAAAATATATTATTTTCCAGTCTTTTTCCTTTAGAATCTGTCTGAATTTAACTGCACATTAGCTGTAACCATATTCTATAACCTAAAGAAAGGTTTCATTTAAAATGGTTACAAAGAAATATAATTACTCGGCTGTTCAAATTACTTCATAAATACAAAAATTTGTATGCGTAGGAAGTTCTTGTTTTATTTTGCATAAGGAACAAATATTAGACTACAGTAAATCTCTGATGATTTTTCTTTTATTAATCCCACTGCCTTCTAATCTGGAATTTTAGAAACAATTCCTTCATTGATTTAAAACAGTACCTGAAGAGTGCTACTGAAGTTGAATACAGCTGATTGTTAAAGGGTATATAAACATAGATATTTCAAAGAAGGAACCATACATTTACTTCATCTGTATTGTCTGATTCTTTAAAAGTCTGTCTTCCTACCATGCCAAGTTAATTTAAACAATGATAACTTTACAAGGACATTGTTGAGGGCATATGAGTGGCATCCTGTTTGTGATCTAGTATCCTATAAGCCTTTTGCTGTATTTTGACAAAAATGTACATTTAATATTTGATACAAAAATCTATGCTTCTCCACTACTTTTGTATTTTTTATTCTTTTGCAAACTTAAGTTTAGATTGCTCTCATCTAGATGTTTTCATGCAATACCATTGTTTAAATATTTTAGTTCTTTACCTATTTTATGTTCTTTTACCAGAGAGATCAAGTTTGTGTACAGTTATTTCCAAATAAACAGGTTTAAGGATAAGGCTGTTTTCTACAAGATATTTTTCTGGAAAAATACAGACTTGAAGCATTATACACTTGAAGCTCCAAATCACATTTGTCTTGCCTGTCTTTGTTCAGTTTCCTCTTGAATGAAAAGAATCAAATTACCAATGGGCACACATTCAGAACTTCACATACACTGATTTTACTGAAAGCTTAGGAATTTAGTTCTCTGGTGTTGCTCATATAAGGTTACCCTAGTGATCCTTAAATTTTTGACAAATTTATATTAATCTCAAAGGTATAATTTTCACAAAAATTAGTTTTGATTTGAGTTGCAGTAGACATTTTGCTCAATATGTCTGATAAATCTTATGGCATCATATGAATTTCCTAAACTTCATGCCTACTTTTGTTTTGCAGCAGCAATCATGCACCAGCAGACATGAAGTTTAAGAAATTCATATGATGCCACTGATGTTTATCAGATATATTGAGCAAAATGTCTACTGCAACTCAAATCAATACTGATTTTCATAATATATTTACAGAAACATAGACACACAAATTAATCTTAGGACCATTTTTGTTCATATATAAAAATAACATTATGCAGGACAGGGACACTGTAGGAGTGAAATATTACTTTAAAGATCAGTTTTGGGATTTCTGATAGGGCATTGCTCCCCAATCTGTGTTTGGAAATAACAGGTTTGCTATAAGAATACTACACTTGATTCATAATGCAGGTGCCACTGTTTTCTTTTTAGAAAAGCAGGAACATGGGGTTATCTTGCAACAGTTTCAGGCGGGAGCATCAACATCTTAACATTTTGCAGGATAATACAATTCCATCCATTTAATTAATATGTTAATTTTATTTAATATTAGATCCTATGGAGGCCATCCACCATGGAGAGTTGCATGTGCTACATGGCCTCAAGGCATTAACCTATCTATCTTTGCAATGCATTGTTTCATGTGTTGTTACTTAGAAGCTTTTAGTATTGATGAAGTAATCTGCATTAAGGGAAGTATGGAAACCATTGAGCTAGGATTGGTTAAGAAAATTGCTTAAGAAAAGTAGACAAACTCAGCTATATAGAAGCCACTTTCAAAGAATGCAAGCAAGTTGCTGTAATAGCATATATGGTTGCTAGATAGCCAAATTTGAACTAGAGTTAAGTCATCCCTATCTCCCTCATAAGAGTAAGGTCCCACTTATTCCCAATCCAGTTAGCTAACCAGTCCATATTATATGGTTATAGAGACTGGACAAAGAGAAATTCTGTGCCTCATTGAAGAGCTATCTGAGGGAAGGGTTGATGAAAGTACAATAAGGAGAGATTCAAAAAAGCTTTTTGAAAATACATTGTGATGGAATTTTATATTTGCCATATTTTGATGGATTTGTTAATTCATAGCAATATACTTTGGAAAGTGATGAATACCAACAAAAAATAGGACATTAAATAACAAGAGGGAATTATTGGAATGCTTTGAGAAAGCTAAATAAAACAAATGTTATGCTCAGTAACTGTAGAATGCCGAAGTTTAACATCTAGTTTTAGTGACTTCATGATAAGTCACTTTTTAGTTCTATGTGCTCTTGAAACTTAGTCCAGTTTTAAGGTTTCTTTAAAGCTAAGGATTGGTAATTGGCAGGGGTCATATGTATCATACGAACTTCACTGGGATTTTTATGAATAGTTTTGATCCTCCTCAGTTTTACTTTTGTTTACAGATACAGAATTTGTTGTTCAGATATGTATTACAATGTGTCTTTTTTATTTTTAAAAGCCTGAGGAAGAGCTTGATCCTGAAGAGAGGGACAATTTCCTCCAGCAGCTTTACAAGTTTATGGAAGACAGAGGTAGTATGCTTTAATTTGTTTATTTATAGATTGTAGCCTGCCAATTCCTCTAGGAACTGCTTTGGATCCTAATCTTTAAAATAGACTACATTCAAGTTTATTAACAAAAGAAATTCCATTCCAAGCTCTGTCCTCCCAAACTGAGATATGGTTGTGTTCATTTTTGGGTTCTTAATTCCCAAAGTATCAGTTGCACCTATCGGCCATCTGAAAGGTTGCCTACTTGTGACGAATGGAGTAATTTCCTAGCACTATATGTTTTTGAATGGGAAGTGATCTTTAGAGAGGCTTTGTTATTCTGAACTTTTCAGTTGGCCTTTTCACTTATCAATAAATATCAAAATGTTATATTTTTCACTGATAAGATTTCAAGTACTGAAGTTCCAATAAGCATTATATCCCACCAACTTTCTAATAATATATATGGCAGTGGTTCATATAATGAAGAAATACTATTCATTTCCTGTTACTTTTAGATTGGGGTTATTATTTCTCTGAAATGTGTGGGTCATTGAAGCTTAAGTCCTTTTACTGTATATATTTAAAATATTTCACACACAAAAAAGTGATCCTGGAATACTTGACTTATGACCACAATTGGGACTAGAGTTTCAGTCATTAAGCAAGTCATGCAACCAGACCCAATTTTATGACCATTTTTACCATGGCTGTTAAATGAATAGTGTTGTTGTTAAATAAATCTGGCTTCCCAATTGATTTTACTTCTTTGAAGCCAGCTGGGAAGTTAGCAAATTGCTATCATATGACCATAAATTGTTGTAACTATCATAAAAGAAAACTAGTTGCTAATCACCCAGATTGTGATAATCTTGGCTGCTGGAATGGTGCAACGCTCATAACTTCAAAGATAGATCATATGTCATGCTTTGCAAGAACACTATAACTTCAAAATGTTAAATAGTGGTAACTCAAGGACTACCTATGTCGATGTTCACTTACATCCATGTTGGAATTTTTAGTATTTGTAATAATACAATTTAAGAAATATATTGCTATCTCTATACATTTTTGAAAGATCTGTTTCACCAAAGCACTTATATATGCACTTTTATGTACAGTACTAATCATGATTCTGCAAGCATCAGATAAGTTGAAATGTATTGTTTGATGCTCCAGTGTAAAACATTTGCATCATACTATTCTGTCCTTGTGTTTTCATTAATTAGGAACTTCTATCAATAAACCACCTGTTCTGGGCTATAAGGATCTTAACCTCTTCAAACTTTTCAGACTGGTATATCAGCAGGGTGGGTGTGACAATGTAAGCATAAAATTTATTAAATTTATCCTGAGTTCATGCTATTTAATTTCAAACTAGCAATATGCTAAGATGCTTTATTTTTGCCCATTCTTTCTTCCAAGATTGATAGTGGAGCTGTTTGGAAACAAATTTATATGGACCTTGGCATTCCTATTTTGAATTCAGCTGCTTCCTACAATGTGAAAACTGCCTATAGAAAGTAAGTGATCTCTTTTTTAAATTTGTATTTGGACATGAACTGATTGAAGAACAAGAATTCAGTACATTTTATCAAGCTTTTATTTGAGCAATTCCTTGTCAAATGATCAAATTAGTCTGGATTCAAAGGAATGTAAGAAGCAGAGGGGACTGGGATAGGCACTAATGATGGCATCTCATTAACAATAACTCCTTTGTTCAGGAACATTTTATTATTTATTTATAATTTTTATCTCCTTTTAGCCAAACCCACTTGTAGACTATTTACTTTCTCTAAAGAAATCAAAGTTTCAGAAAAAAGCAAAGCAGTAATCCAATAACAATAGAGTTAATAGCAAGTGAAGTGCATCCAAGTCTCATGTATCATACTAAAAAGTATTATTGTAACTTAGAAATCAGTAAATTGGAAAGAAGGGGATGGTAACTTGAGATGCTAGTGTTAATAGCCCAGACTTAGTTTTTAATCTGTTACTTTTGAAGAAACTTGTGAGGATTTTAAAAAGTGTATACCGTCCCTGTGTACTCTTAAGTTTGATGGGAAATATTTTTAAGGATATCCCATAATGAATATGTATTTAAAAATCTGTAGGTATCTTTATGGTTTTGAAGAATACTGTCGTTCTGCAAACATTCAGTTCCGAACCATCCACCACAATGAACCAAAAATAATTGTAGTACAGAAAAAAGAAGAGCAAATGGAGGAAAAGGTAAAAGAAGAGCCTGAAATGTCTCCTGTAGAGGTTCAGAATGAGATGGAAGAAAACAACTGTAGCAGTGAAAGTGAAAAAGAAGAACTAGAACAAAGGTCTCAACGGGTAAGCAACTGCACTGTAAGTTGCTATAAAATAAGGAATGATTTTTATAATTTAGTTGAGAACATCCTTCCACTTGCTTCTCAAATACTGGCTGCATTGTCTGTTCTTGTCCTGTTCAAATGTAGTTTTAATTCCACTATTTATTTCCAGTATTTCCACTTGCCCTATATAATAAATCCTCAAGATGGCTGGACAAATTTAACACATTTGCCTAAAGAAAGTTGCCTCTCCTGAAGCCTGTGGGATTCAGTTAACAGCAAACTAAGATTGCTGTCACTAAGTGGTGTGCTTGCCCTTTATAACTGTATCTCTTAGCAACAAATTTCAATTCCATTTGCTGTTGTAAGTCAACAACTACCTGGAGACAGGCCTTCCCCAGCATCAGAAAAAGTATTACCCTTTTGTTTTCAGGCTGGAGAAAGATCCTTCTAAGATATGAAATCTGTCATCTGAGTTACTACATTCACTTTATCAGGGTATTATAAAATGTAATGTATTCTTAATAAATCTATGATTCCAGTTCACAATTTGAGTTGCTACTGAATTTATAGAGAAAAGACTTTCATAGGAATTGGCAAGTATGTTTCACCTTACATCTGTATTTCCTGCTACTGCAATTAATACAATCCAGTTATTTCTATCACTGCTGTTCCAGCAGTTGTTCAAGGATCTAATTATAGAGCATTGAGAAAATGAAAAATATTTGATTCATTTTGAAAAAAAGTTGACTTGCATACTAATTTTATAGCTTGGTTCATGTATTATAGTAAATCAAAGTTTAACGATGCTTTATTTAAAAAAGTAACAATCATAAAACATCCTAAGTCATAAATCAAACATGTCACAATTAGAACTGTATGTGATTAACCACTGTGTAATTTCTTGTATTCTTTTCTTGTCTGCATTCTGTGCAGCAGCAGGATTTATATGTTACATTTTTAAAAGAAAAGCTAACACTCTTCTGCTGAGAACTGTTCTGGTTGTCCATTAATTAAGGAAAAAAACCATTGTTATGGAATCGAGCTTCCTGGAAAGCAACAATGCATCTTAAGTGGGATGATATTGCACTGTTTTCCTTACACAGGGACGAAGAAGACATATCCGTGATGTGTCTCTTGTTAAAAAAGAAGGTGAAGATGATAAAATACAAGATAAGCTAAAAGACAGCAACAAGGAGAACAAAGACATAGAAGAGATTTCCAGTAATGCAGAGAAGATTGAAAATGATATGGTACTTGCAAACAGAAAGACTACACCAAAGCAAAAGGAAAAGAAAGCAAAACAGGAAGAGGAATCTGACAGGGAGTCAGAGGAAGAGAGAAGGCAAGGAAATTTCTTCAGGCTTTTGTCTGGGTTGCCGAACATTGCCTGGCAATGATAATTGATAATAACTTGTGAAAAGAGGGGTGGGGTCATTATTTAATAGGCTCAATTTAATAGCAAAGATAGAGCTATATTGAGGGCAGCAGTCTTTTTACCTAAACATTGCCAGGAGGATTTCAACACACACACACACACACACACACACACACACACACACACACACACA
>BLBF01000042.1:4814490-4879364 GCA_015471245.1 Laticauda colubrina | reverse complement strand
ACACACACACACACACACACACACACACACACACACACACACACACAGGAGAAGGCTTATTCTGTGTCCAGAAGTTACTACTTTGAACCCTGTGATGTAGGTTGTTTTCACTCATCCTTTTAATAAAAGCATGTATTTATTTACTAGTTATACGCAATCATCCTGAAACTCACAAGAATGCATAACAAAAAGTACAGACAAAATTGTGCATCAATTATAATATAATATTAAAATACTAAGCTTATCCATCTTGACTTTTTTTTTCAAAGCAGATAGCAATAGCACTTTGACTTCTATACTGCTCCATTGGGCTTTATAGCCCTCTCAGTTTACAGAGTCAGCCTATTGCCTGCAACAGTCTGAGTCCTCATTTTACCCACCTCAGAAGGATGGAAGGCTAAGTCAACCTTGAGCTGATCAGAATTGAACTGCTGGAGTCAGCAGTGAGTTAGCCTGCAGTACTGCATTCTAACCAATACACCACCATGTCTCTAATGGGGATCTCTCAAAACTCCCAAGGGCTGCTTTCACATATATTAATCTTCTCCATTTAATTGTATTCATGCGGCTTCTTACGCAGGTCATAACAGCTAGGCAAATGCATCCTTTTGGGTTCATAGGCTTTGCAATCCATTTAAAGTTTCCAAAAGTCAACATTAGAATAAACAAACAAACAAAAACCTGGTGACCAAAGTAGAGATTTCAGTACTGCATTGATACCATGATGTGTTTAGCAACTGCATTGATTAAAGTTTCTGGAATCTTTTTTTTAATTCAAAGAGAGAGGAAAATGCAGGCCTGAGAAACCAGGTTCCTCAGGATCAGAGAGCAGAACAAAAATACAATCTGTATACAGGGCATATATTTGGATTGAGCTGTCAGTAAGTTTATTAAATTTAATTTTAGTGTCACGAATTGTGTATTGTGATAGGTGATCCCACAGCCATTTTACAATATAATCCATCTAGACCTTTACACATGCACAGATATATCCATACATAAATATTCAGTTCTATTCTGTGATATGTTCCTGACTAAGTATGTATACTTTTCATTAAGGTACAAGAAATGTAAACAATTGAGGTAAAACAAATTCAGCATAATTATAAACGTTAATCACAGGGTTCAACGTCATCCTGATCTCTAAATTCTCTTTTTTAAAACCTTCCAGATGTAATATTGTTTGCATGACTTGATATCTGCTTGGCATTATGATATCCTAATGGACTTTTCAACTAGAGAGCTCCATAGCAAAAGTAAATGAACAGTTAAAATTTAGGAAAGGATTGTAAACAATGTATAGGTAATCCTGACTTAAAACAGGAATTTCTGTTGCTAAATGACACGGTGATCAAGCATGATATCACATCACTGCACCACTTAGTGATGGTAGTTCTAGAACTTTTGGTTGCTGTTGTTAAGAAAGCCCATTGCTGCCATGAGTTTTTTACTTACAACTTCCCACCAGCTTCCCCATTGACCTTGCTTGTTGGAAGCCAGTTATGGAATTACCAGGAGCAGTCATATGACCATGGGAGGCTGCAATGTTATCACTGCAACCCAAGCACCCAGTATGATCATGTGTCTGAAGGGATGCAGTACCTTTTGTGTGCGGACCAGCCATAAGCACCATTTGTTAGCACCATTGTAAGTTTGAATGGTTGTTGAATAAGTGATGTAAGGAGAAACACCTATAGGTGTACAGGCACCTGTAGAAATTAATAGATTAGATCCAATATGCTTGTATACATCATTATTTGGAAGACATTATGAAAATTTGGAGCGGGTAGTTACAGAAATTGAAAAAAGCAAATTATTGAAAAATGTTAAATGAATTTAAAATAGCATATATGGGAAATTAAAAATGCATCACTTTGTGTAAAACTTGCAAAACTTAAGCAAAATAATTAAAGTTCTTCATCTGGGACATTGTGTTACAGAAAACAATGAAAAGTGCATTACAATACCATGCAGTTTCTGCATGAAATTATTTGCTGTATAAGGGATAGCTAATACATGTATTATGATTTTGGTTTTTAACTTTTTATTTCATAACCAATTCAGAAGTACCATTGGGAAGGATGATGCACAAGTAAAAGAAGTATCGTAAGTGGTAGGGAACCACTTCAGAAAACTTCAGTGCAGTAACAAAAGTTAGTCATGCAAAGCTGATCATAGTTTTCCTTGCGACTGATCTGGGCGTTGCCTTTTGCTAATCCTTGACATGGGATTGATCAGATGTGTGTAGAAGCTTCATTACTTGGAAAGTGCAGGTACTGTCAAGATTTCCTTTCCGAGTCATTTTCCTTCAAGGAAATGATGGCAGCACTATAGGTGATCTGAAAGTGTGGCATGAACTGGGAAAGTCACAGTTGTCTACATTTGACCTCTTAATTAATTAATATCTTGTTGTCCATTCTGCAGCAGGGAAGATCTTGAAAATCGAGAATCGGCAGGGGAAGAATGTGAAGAAGATGCAGAACCTTGTCTTACAGGAACCAAAGTAAAAGTAAAATATGGCCGTGGTAAAACACAGAAAATCTATGAAGCCAGTATTAAAAGTACAGAAAATGATGACGGAGAGATTTTGTATTTGGTGCATTATTATGGCTGGAATGTTAGGTAAGGAGAAGAGATTGCTACCCTGTAAAAGTTAAAGTGGTCTGTTTAGGTCTATTTCAAATGCCTACAGAATTTCATTCCTGCTCCTACTCCTTTTTTTCTTGAATATCAATGTTCTCAAATATGTCAGATACAAATATTGTCACATTGGCTCTGTTGAAAGATGGGAACCTGAGTCCTAAAAAAAGAAACAAGTCATCATGGAGAATTGCCATTCGCTTCGATTTACATATGATAATGATCTTGTAGAGATGGCTCTACATGTAAAATTTTCTGCTGTACATGTTTGTGTTCAAAATCAGTAGTAATTGCTTAGTAGATCATGGGCAGAATCTGTCCTGTCTTTGTTATCCTGGCAATTTTTAATTAAAGGCTTTTAAATTTAATTAAAGGCAATTTTAAATAAAAAGCTTTGTTCATAAAAAAGGAGAAAGAATAAGAGTTGAAAATTGTATCAGATAATGTGGGAAAATTTTAAAGCTCTGCCAATAAGTTATTTATTTGCCAATTGTATTTATCTATTGTTTTTGAAGTAGGGTGTTGCCTGCTTGCTTATTATGTTAAATCCAAGCAAGATTCTTTTTTTTAAATTTATTAATCAAACAAAAAAGAAATACATTTAAAAGCAATGAACATGGTGCATACATCCTGATACACCTACTTATCTTACATCATTAAGTAATAAATATAAAGAATAATACAAATTCACATATATAATGTGAATTATAATCTTTAGTCATCTTTAATACACTTATTCCTTCCTTTTTTCAGCTAGCGGTAAAACCTCTCCCAAATTTTATAATAATCAGATTCGGTCTTATTTTTTAATTCTTGAGTTAATTTATCCATTTCAGTGCACATCCAAATTTTCCTAATTATTTCCATCTCATCTGGCATTTCATTACCTTTCCATCTTTGGGCAAAAGCTAACCTCGTAGCAGTGGTGACATGGATTGTTAAATATATTACACCTTTGTTATAATCTCCCATGTTAGGTCTAAATTCTATTTTGATTTTACACGTCTCTTCTATCCAATTCTTAATTTTCAACCAATATATTTGGGCTCTCTTACAATTCCACCATAAATGATAGTATGCTCCAATTTCTTCATTACATTTCCAACATTTAGGGTATAGTTTTGGATACATTTTTGCCAATTTTGATGGTAGGATATGCCATCAGTAAAACATTTATATAAGTTTTCTTTATACGGTTTATAATCCAAGCAGGAGTCTGAGTTGCTAGGATTTTACATTTAAACTTTGAATTTAAAGGAATGATTCTTAGAATTCTGGATATTAATGTAATTCCAGGTTGCAGGTTACAAATTATTTTTGTAGTTCCTTTTGCAAATGAAGTTAAATTTATCTCTGTGGTTTTGCACTGAGGTAAATGGATGCAATATTCCTTTCCTTGTAGATATGATGAATGGGTAAAAGCTGATAGGATTATTTGGCCTGCAGAAAAAGGAGGAACAAAGAAGAAGCAAAAGAAAAAAACAAAAGTAAGACATTCTTAACTTATTTTTCATATCAAAGTAAATTTATAAAAATCTTTCCCTTCCCTTATTACTATTTTCAATGTATTTGAAGTAAAAGAAAACGTATCACCATTAGGACCAGGAAAATACCCAACATTTGGACAAACAAATCTAGGTTTTTCTGGAAAGTTTGTGAGTAATTTGAAAGGATGCTTCACTTTTTTAATGAAATAAAATATTGAGGTGCTTAGAATTATCTGATTTATGAGAGCTCTGATTTTCCAAAGGGTTAATTTTTATCTAGGAACTCCTATTCCACAAATAAAGATCTGTCACTTGACACTGGTTGTATCCTCTGTTGACCAGAAGCTCTATAGTGCATATTTTCATGCATTCTGTGATGGAAAAGTCTAAACTTCCTGTGAGATTGTTTATGCTTGTATTCAGAGTAAAGAAGACTCTGAAAAAGATGAAAAGAAAGAGGAAGAAAAACAAAAGGGAAAGCGTGGACGTCCTCCTCTGAAATCAACTCTTCTATCAAATCTCTCTTGTGGTCTGTCTAAAACTCCTAATAGTGACAACAAATCAGGAGTGCGAAGTGCACGCAGCAGCCTGCTGGATTGTTCACCCTTGCTTAATGGGACAGAAGGTACTTCTGCTTACATGTCATGTGGTGTGACAGTCAGTTTTTTGCTCAGTTGCTCAAGCTGGCAATGAGGCACATTAAGGTAGAAACGGTTTTCTGTTTTTAAAATCAACACATTCTTGTGTGTGAAAATATACAAATAATTGCAAAATTATTAAATGGTACTACCTGTATTATAGCCTCTTTAATTTTTTTTAGGTATGCCTCGCAGGCAAACAAGACGTAGCTCAGGAATGTTGGATTCTGACAGAGGGTCAAATGGTGAGAATTTTTTAAAATAAACTCTAGGGTGAAATTTCACAAATTTGGGGTTTGAAAGGGCAAGTGCCAGCTCTTAGATGAAGAGATATATGTTGCTATCTGCAATGAAGAAAGAACCGAGTGTATATTACTTGCCACTTACTGACATAATGAACACTTCCATTTACATGAAGGACTTTTATAAAACAGTTGCACAACATTTTGGAGGTGAGAGGTGTACTTGGCTTTAAAGTGATGTCTGGGTCTGGACAAAAGTAATTTAAATTTAAATGTAAATATACTTTGCACTAACATCCTACAGCACGTATGCACATGCGCGCGCATACACACACACATACACAATCCAAAGATGATAGAAGGTTTACTCACTTTATGATATAACCCCAATTAATACCCTTTTAAATTATATTTTGTGATATTTTTTAGAAATTAAAAGGGGTATTTTTTGTCCACAGCGCCTCATTAGAGGCCGAAGACCCACTGAAACAAAATGATTTTCAATGCTAATGAAAATATCAGAAGAGAAAGACTAAATGTGCCACTGGAAATAGCATGTTTCATAATGCAAGGACTACCACAGAGAAATATTGAAATTCTATTCTTTTAATTTTATCTTACATTAGACATTAAAAATTAGGTGGCAACTTTTGAAAGGATTTCACTAAAAGTTCTAGAATAGCCACATACATCCCTTCAGTTTGTAAGGCCTGCCATGTAAGTTGAAGTCTTTTCTTTCTTTATTAAATATTAAGCTGGGACATGACTTGAAATATGAAAAAAATGAATTTTTCTTTCTGATATTTTATGTATTTTACAGTTACAAATTGGAATTACAAATTCCTAAATAAAATTGTGTGGCTGTATTTGTAAAGATTGCTTAAACATTTAATATGTTTTTAGATAGTTTTCATTGGAGTACTAAAAGCAAAAGATGCTTTGAACATTATATTTTTTCTATGTATTACAGAAATACAATATTAATGTAGATTTTAATCTGAATTTCTGCCGTTTTGTCCTTCAATGTTGTTTTTGATAGACTCAGTTTCATCAGATAGTGAAGCAGATGAAGCTTCTGAAAAGACCATTAATGAAGAATTTTCTCCAGCAAGTTTTGAAATGGAAAATGAAAAACAAACAGATGATAAGCCTGTTGAAGAGATTGCAAAGATTTCACAAATGCTAAAAGAGAATGATCAGAATCAAGTTCATCCTTTAGAAAAATTGAAATTAGAAGGTGAAGAGAGTGAACAAGTGGTTCAGAATTGTGGAAATAAAAATAATCAAATAGAAGAAGTGAAAAGAGAAATGGAGAAATCACCTAAAGGAAAAGGCCGGAAGAACCGAACAAGAGATTCTTCCCTAGAGAATTCAAAGATTACATTACTAAATCAGGAAGAAACAACCAATGAACCTGTTGCAGAATCTGAACGATTAAATATTTCTTCCTTGGAAAATAAAGCTTTGAGCTCTAATTCTGAGAATGAAACAGATCTCTGGTCAAAAGATAAGAAGCTTATGAAAAGAAAAGTGATAGAACAGCCGTCACCTGACAAAAGGGTACGACAAGAGGGTGAGCTCACTGTACCAAATATTGTGACTGAAGAGAAGGCAAATGAATGTTATGGGGCGGAAGAACATAAGGATTTCAGTGCTGATGAGTCTCTTCGAAATGAGAATGAAGAAATGCCATCATTGGTGGCAGAATCAGATCAACGGCTCCATGTTAGGGGAAGTGAGCCCTTTGATTGTTCTTCAGAGGAAAACCGTAGCACACTGTTGAAAGATGAAGATGACTCCATGCCTCAAATTGGTCCTGAAACTCTTCTTTGCCATGAAGTGGACTTGGATGATCTTGATGAAAAGGATAAGAATGGGCCTGAAAGTTTGGTTGCAGAAAAGCAAGATGGTTGTAACCTCACTTCAAACCCCCCTATGTTACCTTCTGTGATCCAGCCAAATTTCTCTGTTGCCTCACCTCTAATGTTCAGTCAGGATGAATCACCAAGCATAAAAAGTGAAAGTGACATGACAATTGAAGTGGACAGTATAGCTGAAGAGTCCCAAGAAGGCCTTTGTGAGAATGAATCTGCCAATGGGTTTGAAGCGTCCAGCAACTGTAGCATAGCTGGTCCAGAAATTGGAGAAAAGGGTAAGGATTATCTATTCTAAGTACAAAGTTTCTGTGTGGTGATTTAAATTAATTGAGAATGCATTTTACAGTATACCAAAAGATCAGAAATTAGGTTTTCTGACTAATTCTTCATTTAATTTTTTAAAGACAAATGTGGGACTTGTCACAATTTAGTTCATTTTTATCTATCATCAAGCTTATAACAATAAAATGCCAATGGGGGGCATAGGGGAGAATAGAAGAATATTTATTTTTTATTTTATTCAATTTGGATTGCCTTTGATTATCCTAGCTGATATGTATGAATGTTGCATCCATTAAATAAATGGTTGAAATCTTTGAATTGAAACCTAATTTGGGTGTTTACTGCAGCGTTTGATAAGTATATTCTCAGGTTTATTTTTTACTGTATGATAGCCAGTGGTTCCTTTTTAGAGGAGGATACAACTTGTGCAGTAGCAGCAACTTGCATTTATTAGCAGGAAGTTGTGATTCTGTTCATTGTGATGACTGTTTTTTCATCTTTAGCAAGTGTAAGGAGGCTGTGAGAAAATGCCTTGGAAGTGCAATATAAAAAAATAAAATCAAACTGTAATCTCCACAATTTCATTAACCTTGTGAAGTACTTCTACACCATAATTGCAGCAGCAATTAGTGCAGGGGAAGTTTCAGGCACACCCACAACATCCAGGCAGCAGGGAGAAGTGAATATTTAAAAATTTAAGAAAAGACAACTTTCTTTTTTATTCTGTTTTTCTGTTTTTCTTGTGGTTTCCCATGTACTTTGCATTATCTTCTTGCCTTAAAGAGTGCATTAGGTGTACCTCCACTGCACATTCCATACTCTACTCCCTGTCTTTCACATGATGACTCTGTTGCCTTTCTCGACACTTTCCCTACTGCCCCTTTGGGGCAATATTTTTATGTCTCTGAAGTTAACATTGTACAGTGAATTTGGACTGTTACATATTTTTTCTTTCTGTTGTCATTATGATCTCTTGGGAATGGCAATTTTTCTGGTTCTTTTCATTTCTTATACAAGTAACTTATGAATGAAACATATTATATAGAATGGCAACTTTCATTTTACTTTCAGGACAAAAAAGGCCTGGGGATAACAGTGGTAATTCACTGGCAAAGCGGCAAAAGCGTACCCCCAAACAAGCAAGTACGATAGCCAAAAGTGAGAAAAATGGGACAGGTATGTAGGTTTTGTTCCAGAAAGGATTTTGGTTTTATGTTCTTCTCAGTCTTATACAGTTCTTATACAGAACTGAATTTCTTTTAGAGAAACTCTAAAACTTTTAGAGAAGTGCTGTCAAGAAGAGAT
Source organism: Laticauda colubrina (assembly GCA_015471245.1). Taxonomy (NCBI): domain Eukaryota; kingdom Metazoa; phylum Chordata; class Lepidosauria; order Squamata; family Elapidae; genus Laticauda; species Laticauda colubrina. The sequence continues at coordinate 4,870,893 of BLBF01000042.1, read as the reverse complement.
GGGTTCACAATATAAATATATAGTATTCTTTGTTAAGAATAATGGATAGAATTCTGCATCTGTGTCAGTTTCTAAAATGCTCAAGCTTTGTGATCATCGTCACCATCATCGCTGCCAGTGTCAATGTGAAAGAATGGGGGGGATTACAAGTAGCAAAATGACAGTCCTGGGCACACTAATCTGCATACAAATTTAATAGGTTTCATTGACACTGGCTATATTTTATTTTTCATCCATCTAGCAACCGTTATACCTCAAGCCCATTTCTTCATTTGGTTTGATTCACCTATTCCTGTAAAACTTTTAACATTTTCTCTCATTCATATGGGGCTGTTACAGGTCAGGACAATCTTTTACAAGTGACCCTGGCATTCTATTACATTATTTCCAGACAGAAATGTGCCTTTTGATTTTTGCAAGCCATTGTTGGCCAGGAGTTACCTATTTATCTAGGGAGCTCATAGATACAAAAGACCCTGTTGAGAGTTTCCTCCCCTCCCCCCTCAATTCTTCATCTCTGAATGCTTTAAAGACTGAAAAATTAGGTTGGTGACCAATCAACCTGTTTTATGAGCATCATCATTTATGACTGATGAGTAAGTTCCATTATGACTGCAGGTTGAGGACTACCAGTAATATTTTTGGGAAATATATACAGTATGCAAGTCTGTGTTCTGGCATTTTAAGCTTAAACTGTCATGACTGTATGGCACCCTAGTTGGAGTTCTCTCCTTTTTAGAAATAGTTGTGGGACATATTATGCGGATGTGCCATTTAAATATAAGATGTTTATAGTCTTCTGTTTAGATGAAACTATTTTAGTTGAATTGTGGTACAGCAGAGGTATCAAACTCGTGACCTGTGGGCCGGACGCATCACATTGGCCCTGCACACCCCCGGTTTAGCGAAGGGGGGAAAACTTGTGATAGTCATGTGACAACGCGAGTTTGACACCCCTGTAGTACAGGAATAGGTAGTCCTGGTGCCCTCTGGATATAATGTTATTCAACTCACACTTATTCCTATATAGGCCTTATTGGCATGGGCAGATAAAATTAAGAAACTTCTCTTATTTAGGGAGTATGAAAAATCTAGTTGCTAGATGCCATTTTATCCATATTCAATATCAGGTTTTAAATACAATTGGAAATAATTCTGTAGTTTATTGTTTATTTATTGTTGATTTATTTGTCAAAAGCTTACAATACAATAGAAATAAGAATAAACATAAGTTTAAATATAAGAAATAGGAACTAATAATTGGGGACTCTGTTGCTAAAATTGTACTTCCTGCAATCAAGTTTGGAGTGGTTTATATTAAGTTTATATCTGTTGTGTGCTCTTGTGTTGTTGTGGTGAAAGCCGAAATATTCATTATCTGGTAAGACATTTAAGTCCAGTCTTAGTCGATGTAGTTCAGGGTTGTCTAAGCCTAGAATTTCAAGTCTGGTGGTATAGGGGGTATTCTATTGCGAACGGAGGAGGAATGTAGTACTCTCCTGGTAAAATACTTCTGGACTCGCTCAAGTGTATTTATGTCTGACATACAGTGCGGATTCCGGACAGCAGAGCTGAATTCAAGTCTTGGTCTAGCAAAGATTTTGAATGCCACAAAATATATGATCTTGAATCATTTTCTGGTTCTTTCCCCACAGCATGCAGTATTGTTTGAAACTGCTCTGTGTTGTAGACATGTTAGGATTACTGAGAATATATTTGTCAGTTACAATATTAAAATGTAGTGCTGTTACGTTACGTTTCACACACACACACCTGAATCTCCTAGCATTAAATATATGCTATACAGTGTAAATCTGTGTCTTGTTCTAGGGCAAAGCAGTGATAGTGAAGACCTTTCAGCCCTTGACAGCTCAAGTAAATGTACTCCTGCAAAGCATATTGGTGTAACGAAGCCACAGAAACTCAATCGATCGCCTGCCAGAGGGATATCTCCTAATATCAAAGATGGGGATAAGGAGAAGCAGAGAGAGAAGAACCATCATGTTTCTCCAAGAGTGTATAAATGGACTGTCCAGCTTAGTAAGTCCTTTGTATAAATATACACATATGCAGGGGGTTCTTTTTATTCTGTTTCTGTTTTAAATTGATTAGTAGTTGGTAAAATGGCCCCTTCCTTGTGCTAAAGGGTGGAACATGAGCTTTGATCACTGTAAGCAATACATCAGACTCATTGTTCCTATTTGAATTTTTTAACTAGCTGTAATACTATGGTACTATAGTTTTCCAGTACATCTGCTTGATTGGTTGTATGAATCCCGTGCTGTTAAGCAAAACGTTACATGGTTGCCATTTGCTACTTCCTGCCTGTTTCCCCAATGACTTTGTTTGTTGGAAGCCTGCAATAAAATGTACAGTTATGTGGCTGTAGGACACTGTGACGATCATAATTTTGAGAACTGGTTGTAGGTACCACTTGTTCACTTCTGTCGTAAGCTCAAAACAGTCGCTGAATGAATGGTTGCTAAGCAAGGACCACCTGCATATGTAACAATCACACTTTTGTGCAGTATTTTAGGCTTGTGCTAAAAATCTTTTTGCTGATATTTGATTGTATAAACAGATGAATTGGACAATATGAGCAGCACAGAGAGAATCTCATTTCTACAAGAAAAGTTACAGGAAATTAGGAAATATTACATGTCTCTGAAATCAGAAGTAGCGACGATTGATAGGAGAAGAAAACGATTGAAAAAGAAAGACCGAGAAGGTGAGCTTTGCCATATTCATTTGCATGAGTGGTCTGACCATAACTCTCCCATACATCTTTTGCTCTAGATATTGACTTACATTATCATTTGGGGGGGGATTAAAATACATAATTAAGAAAATTATCCTTAGCTATAATTCCAGGAAGAAAAGTACGTATCAGGAAAATGCAAAATAAATCTTGCGCACTGGGGTCAAAACACAAAATATTTGAAGTGCTGGTCCCTTGATATGTGGTTGATCTTATTTATTATTTAATAATAACATTATTTAAAAATAACATTTAAATTAGTCTGCACATTGCTTAGAGTTTGTTATAATTGAACTGGCATGTAAATTTAAATAAATAGCCTTTTCTGATGTGTGAACATTACCAAAATAGTAAACGCCAGTTCTGGGATGCATTACAGCTGGTCATTTCCAGATGTTTAAGGCTCCCCTTTCAGCTAATAGTTTTCCAACATCTTTTGAGACAATTTACTGGCCTGGTAGCTGATAACCTGCAACATGTTGAAGACTTGATACAAAACTTCCCAGTTTGGTTAGATGATTTGGGATGGGAGTAACATTGCATTATAGTACCAAAGAATATAGACAGCCATTAACATGAAGCATTTTTTTTTTTTACAGTGTCCCATACTGGAGCATCCATGTCCTCTGGCTCTTCAGACACTGGAATGAGCCCATCCTCACCCTCCCCTCCACAGAGTGTTCTTGCTGTTGAATGCAGGTGATACTGGTGATTATCTCTGCTTCATGCAGAAAATTGCTGCCATGGACAGAAATCCGGAAATCTCACAGAAAGCACCCAGTTGGTTTGACATTGCCAAGTATAATGTGTATACTCTTCCACTGCTGGACTTGTCTGTCTCTATTCCTTTGTGCCCCTTCCTCTATTTTGTCCATATAGGTTTTTTTTAAATAACACATTTTATTGTGGAGAATAATCTAATTGGCAACTAAAGATTAATGGGTGCACTTAAGACACCTCTGTCTTATGCTTTGTTTTTTTTTTACTTTGCTTTAAACAGAAAAAGGGCACTTAATCTGATTTGAAAACACAGGTATCCAATGAAGCATTGGGCATTGTAAAAAAAAACAACTTTCTTTAAGTAAAAGAGCAAGTGCACCAAAAATAGCATCAAAATAAGTTAATCAGAAAATAATTACTGCTGCACTTTTTTCACTGAGCTATATCTTAATTCTGAGCGAGAGTCCCACTTTTATTTTTATGTTTAAGAGATGCAGTTGCTTTGTACAGACCTGCCAAAGTAGGTACTCAGCATTGTGCCCAGTTTTAAATTGGACAAAATAAATTGTGAAAGGAAGCGTAGTTGACTGGAAACTACCGTCTTAATGAGTCTTCCACTTTTTATAGGATTTTTCGAGCACATGATTATGCAAATATTTTAATGTTTAATGTTTACAGTGGAATTGTGAATAGGTTTTCAGTGGACTATCTTATCCCTTGGCAAAAGTATTTTGTCTTTTTCTATGTAATTTCAGAGTTTTTATTTTGTTACAAAAGGCAAAAAATAAAATATATAACGATGAAGTTATTTAACAAAATTTCTAAAGCAGAATTTTTTGTGTAAAATAAGGTATCTTGTGACTTGTTAAATATATTTATTCAGATATTGGATGTTGTATTTTTATGTATTTTTTTAAAAAAGAATAAAATTGGGGAGAAAAATTCTAAGTTAGGCTCACTCATTCAATAAAAAATGCTTCATTTAAAGAGTTCATATGCACATGGCTTTATGTATCAGCCATATTCGTATATGGAGTCCTTTTGTCTGTTCAATCTTTCACAGTGTACATCTATAACCCGGCACCCTTTCTTGAAAACTTTGGCAGCCCTCGTACTTCTGTTGCTTCTGAGAAACAAATTTCTTGGGTTGCCCTTACAATACTTTGTCACAATTTTTCATTTGTTGTGTTGCTGAAGTGAGTTATCTGCCAAAGCTGAGATATAAAATGACTGTTTTAGCTGTGGATTGTTCCCACAGACTGAAAACAGTTTGTAAATAACTCCAGAAACCATGTATTTAAGACGGTTTGCATAGAATTGTAAATAGTGGTTTTTAATCAATTTTTAAAATTCATCTTTGTACAATGAAACGGAGAGTTCTGCCTTTTTCCTTGTTAATATGCTGTAGAGTTATAACAGATTCTCTAGATTGTCAGATTATTAAACATTCACAGTATCTGAAAGTCTCAAGTGGGAGACATGTACAGGGGTCATTTACTTAAGGCTCAATGTCACCTACAGTTCCATTTTACCAATTTGTCAACCTGTGATTCCAATTCCTTCCACTTTCACAGAGAACTAAAGAAAAAAAATACTCTTGTAAATGCACTTTTTCTGTCTTTTTCTTAAGCAGAGCTATTTCAATGTATGATACAAATCAAGCTCTCTTGTGAGCATCAATAAAGGTTACATTTTTAAACTTAGGCTTTATTTTATTTTTTACAGTAGTTGATTTTGTGTATTTGCTGTCAAATCCAATTGTTACAAGAAGTATAGAATCATAATAGGACTACTTGATAGCATGGTGCTAATCATCTCACAGAGAATCACAAAAAGGATAATACAGGTAGTCTTCAACTTATGACCATTCATTAAACACTTCCAACCATCACATGGGTTAGGGTTACATGATCACTATTAGAGTGTTTGACAACTGGCATGTATTTATGATGGTTGCAGCATCTTGGGACTCATGTGATTGCCATATGTAACCTCCAAGGGCTTCTGACAAAGCCAACGAGGGAAACTGGATTTGGTTAAACAACCATATGATTTGTTTTAACAACTACAGCAAAAAAAAGTGCTAAAATCAGGCATAACTCAATTGCTTGGCTGGTCTAAATTCTAGCGGTAAATCAAGGATTACCTGTATTTGTAACACTTCTACCACCACTATTTATAATCAAGACTCAGAGCAAGTAGAAACAAACATAGAATTACCACTTCTATTCATTTACTCATTCTTGCTCACAACCACCCATATGTATGTAATTCAAAATCTAGTTAGCCAGGCTAGTTTCAGAAGATATGAGACACTTAGCTCCATCATGATACTATGTGGTGGTTTTGAAGTACTACAGTTCCCACTCACTTTTATAAACTACTGACGTGCCAGTCCTAAGGTTAGCTTTTTTTTCCAAACTACTTGATACTTTTCTCACATGAATGACATAGCTTTTTGTAGTTCATTTATATTATAACATGTTTGAGAACCATCTCTTGTTTTATCACTTTAGATATCTCATTCTTTTTATTTGCTGCAAAATTGGAAATCTTCCAGAATAAATCCTGCTTTTATGGCACACAGTATTCCAAGGTCACATGTACTTTTATACATGCCCATTCATACCTTCAAATAAGTAACATGGTACAAAATTTTGTGCACCAAACAACTACAGATCAATATATATTCATTACTGTATCAGTGTGGTAACATCTTAGGACAGTTATTCTATCAAAATTATATATTAGAATGAGGGGCAATTTTCAGTGGTTAGGGTCTCCACTACAAAATTTTTTGAGGGTGGTGAGGGCTACAAAATGAGTAGCACTTCATAATTGAGCAGGACTGGTGTTTGGGCTTTTTTGCAACATTGGTTTTCTTAATGTAAGAACTATGTTACACTTTGTATCTATTCCCCATCTCAAAATGTAGATACAGCTTTCAAATTTTAGTAATACTTTAATGGGTTAGAAGACTCAAGAGGATATAGCTTGCCTTCCTTAAACTGCAACTGCATTAATAGGCAAAACCTTTGTGGGAAAAGGGGTCTGTTATAATGAATAATTAAGAATTAGGTTTTTCTAAATAAAACCTAATAGAATAACTAAATTAGATCATTATTGTACCCACAAGGTTCAGTGTTAAATAGAAGTCAATTTTGGAAGGTGAGAACAAATTAATCCTGATTCTGAAAACTGCAACTGCTGTCAAGCAAAAGTGTAAAGCAAATAGCTTAGTTACTACTTGAAATGGCTGGTAAAGCAAAAGATAAACATTCCTATGCTGTACATTCCTGACTTCCTACTGACCAATTTTTCCACGGTTAGCAATCTGAGTTCCTTTAAACAAAGTCATCATCTGGGATTCCAGATAATGTGCCTTTTCTGTAGCAGCTCCTGCCTTGGAATGAGGCTCCTCCTAAGATCCAGAGGGCACCTATTTTGCTCAGAAAAAAACAGCAAAGATCTGACTCCTTCACATAGGCCTTGGACAATTACATCTGGACTACTGCACTTGTCATTTTTAATTGCATTTTTTCTTGTGAGCTGCCCAATATTAGTGGGAATTGGGCAGTATACACGTTTAATAATAATAAATTCAAGCAGATAAGCACCTGCCATGACATTCTTAAAAAGTTGTAGCCCAGAAGATCCATCTAAGACCATTGTAAGCTAAACTAGTAAGGATAATGATGAAAGCACAAAGCACAGCAAGAAGGAATCCCACCAATTTACTGATGTATGAATGAATGAAACAAACTGGCACATTTGGCAGTCATTTTGTGAATGCATGTTTACCCCCTGTACAACCTTTTTAGAGCATGAATAAGCTCTCAAAATTTTAAATACACAATAATCCCTAAATTTCTGAAGTTCTACTTACCTTCCTATTGAGAATTAAATTCAGGGAATTATTTCACATGATATTAATTTCATTTTTAATTCAGACACATTCTCTTTTGCTAATATTCAAGTATCTGTAATCTATCAACATCTACAATTATGAACTTGCACGCAAAAGTGATTAAAAAAATGACCTGCCTTGCAACAATGGATTGTTAGGAAGTATAGGCAGTTAACATTTGAATTAGGTTTTTTTTAAATGAAGATAATGTTTTCAGAAAACGTTGAGCAATCTGATTATATTCTTTTATTAAAGTTTTGTTTAAATTTTTTTCAGCTCTATTGTACCTCCATTTTATAAATTTGATATATTTTCCTAATTCTATTCATATGGGAAGGAGCTTGTTTTTGTTAAATCACCTACCACAATAAAATTTCACCAGCATGGTAAAAGAACAAGGATCTAGATTTACTTCAGTTCAGTAGCTCTTTTTTTCAGGGACTTTTTAAAGGAATTCTGTGTTATGATAACTGAATTGATCACATAATTCCTGATGTATGAGACAACAAAGACTTTGGCTGTAAACACATACATTTAAAATATGTTAAGTAGGTACATAGAATCCATTTAGATCAGAGTCCTGGTTTCAACATACTAAGATTATTCAATAAATATTTCCTATTATTGCTGTCCATTTTCTGACAAAAGAGCGGCCTTTGTACCACTTCTCACCCTCGAACTTTAAATTAACGAGATGAAACAGTTTACAAACTCCATCCTGAAAAAAGAAACCAGTCAATTACTACGGGATCAATTAAAAGCCGATTATTCCTTTAAGACTCTGATCAAGAGGGAAAAACTCACATACTTTGGGCAGGGGATGAGAGTGGTTGATAACCTTTAAAAAATGCCTAGGCTTGACAGGATGCAGGGAAGAAGGGAAAAGACGCCGAGAAAGCGAGACGGAAGCCACAAGAGTCCGGTACTAACAAAATGACTTTGGACAAGCTAAGGATTGTTGCCAAGAGAAATCGAGGGAGAAAACGGGTCGGGCCGACTGTTTGGCACCTAAATTAACCGAACATCAGAGGGGGGAGGCGGGAGAGAGAGAGACGCCGAAGCCTCTTTTCCTCAGACCGCTCTGGCGGTCGGGAGAAAAGGAGGAGGGGGCGGCTGCCCCGCCATGGCATGCTGGTCGCGGAGCCTCCTGCTGTGGCTGCTGGCGGGCGCCTGTGGCCTGGCTTTGCTCGGCTATTGCGCCTACTTCGACCGAAAGCGACGAAACGCCAAAGGCTTCAAACAGAGGCTGAGAGAAAGTAAGTCGCCCGTCGTCTCCCCGCCTTTAGGGAGAAGGCGTGGCGGGGGATGCCTTTGCTAGGAAGGGCGGGGGCGGGGAGAAAGACACCAAAAGGGACAGGGGACCTGTGACCCTTTGCAGGCCCTTTTAAAGCTGGAGGTGTCAGTTCCACGTTTCCTATCAGCCTGGACGTAATTTTCCCAACCCCGTACTCTGCAAAGGCGGGGCAGATGATTTGGAGGTGGTGGAGGCAGTTTCATGCCTCTGGAAGGAAGAAAGCTGTTTTTTTTGGGGGTGGGGGGGAAGGTGGGGTGGGTAGGAACTGAACCCCTCCGATGGGTGAATGAAGAAAAGGTGCAATTAGCACTATAAACTCAACTCTATTTGTCTACAGTCATGTGTGTCATGGTTGTACCAAAGGTGCTTTTTCAAAAGGCGAAGTGGACGTTTCTTCTTTTTCCTTGAAGACATTTCGCTTCTCATCTTCGGTTTGGAAGTCTTTCTCTTCTTCGTCTTTCCCATATGGCAGTGATCCATAAGCAGCCCCTGTCCCCGTTGCATTCTGTATAAAAAAATATCTGACTTCTTCTTCTTCCTAATGTATTTCCACTAGTGCAGGATCTGCTTTTCAGATCATTGAATGCCACTTTGTATGGTCAGCTGCATCTCCAAGGCACAGGCCCACAGCTTATATATCTTTCTGTTTTGGATGCCCACAAGATCGCCGGCCATTGACTTTTAGTCAGTAGGCAGTCTTGGCAATGGTGGAAGGTGCTTCTCTTAGGACATGTCCATGTCAGTGGAGCTGGCCTTCTCTCATCCTTATAATTAATGCCATACCAAAATGTTGTTGAATGGTGTCATTTGTGATGTGGTCAAGAAGGGACATGCCTTATATCCAACGGAGCATTGGCAATTCCATGGCATGGAGTGATATGAACAGCGATATGTCATTTTTGTAATGAAAAAATAACAGATATATCCCTGGAAAATAAGGATGTGTTCCTTCTGTTGACACATAAAGCAATAATTAAGTCCTTGGGCCATAAAAGCCCATTATTAATAGTCCACTCACATAGCCCATTATTATCGTCACACACACAATGGTTGGTTGTGGTTTCTCAGGGCAAGTTCACAAAACAGCCCAAAAAATTAGACCAATCTACAGATGCTTGGGATAAACCAGGGGTGTCAAACTCAAGGCCCACAGGCCGAATCTGGCCCGCAGGGTGCTTAGATCTGGCCCGCACAAAGGCCTGGCCTGGAAACAGCAAAGGCCTGGCCCGCAATGCCTCTGCCAGCAAAAATGGAGCTCACACCTCCCCCGCCCTCCATTTTCGCTGGCAGAAGGTTGCAGGAGGTTGTCACGGCTGAAAACGGGGTGCTGGGGGGGGGCGGCCCTGCCACCCCAACTCTGTTTTCACTGGCGGAGGGCCACAAAAACAAATTAAAAACTAAACAAAAGGAGAAATGTTTCCACTTTTGCATTTGAGCTTACAAGGGACAGGAAAGGGAAAGAGGAAAGAAAAAGAAAAAGAAGGGAAGATGGGAGCAAGGAAGGAAAAATAAGGAAAAATTGGGAGATTCTTAATCAGACTTCCTTGTCAATTTTAATAAGTCTAATTTCACGCAGGTTCCAGGGTCAATTTTTTCTATCACATGAGCTTCCTATGTAGTTATTTATTTAAGGAAATATATTTATCTACAAGAAGAAAAATTAGAAAATCTAAATATTTAATCTTTGTAGGAGAATAGTGGTAAGGAAAGAAACCAGGATTTTAATTTAAATATTTTCATAGCTCTAAGCTATTAAAAGTAGTTAATAAATATTTCATATTACTCTTACAGAAAGAAGAAAAGAACAGAAAAAAGCAAAAGAATATGAAGCAGAGGTGAAAAACAATCTTTGCAAATCCTGCAAATTTCTTGGATAGCCTAGTAGTCTTAAAATACAAAGACTATATATTTAAGCTCCACATGAATATTGTAATAGCCATAATTAAATGTTAGAACTCAATTCTAACTTCTATTTTAATTCAAAAAAGCAGCAATAGATTAAGAACCTTCTAAGTGGAGGCCAAGTGGCAGCTGGAATAGAGCTGATTTTGATGCCTAAGCATCCATTATTGAATTTGTGCAAAAATTTTACTTTTAGCACTCTTTCCTGATTTTAACGTAGTTGATGGGGAGAATTGGATTTAGTGTAGTCTTTTTATAATTTGAGTAGTATTTTAAAAATGCAAGGCCAGAATTGTTAACCATCAACATTTTAAAATATATCTGTTCTCAGTTTACTTCATATAATTTTATTAAAAGTTTAAAAATTAGATAAATAGTTAGATAGTTAGATAGATATATAAGATAGATAAGATAGATGGATGGATAGAGATGGATGGTAAATGGATACTGAATTAGTAAATATCAATATGTTCTACCTAGCTGGCAAGTAACACTTTTAGAAGATGCCATATCATGCCTATGTTAAAACAACTGCTTTCGTTTGCCAGTTGTTTTTTAACCCAATCATGTCTTCAGCACAAATTACCTTCAGGAGGTATTTATTCATGCTCAAGTCACCTCATCCTCTTAGGTCCTCAATGGGTTCCCTTCTGCAGATCCTGCCAGAGATACCTTTATGATAAAATTATTTTTCTGTAACAGGTTCTGTATTGTAGGGAAAATGTTGAGGCTGCCCCCCTCAGTGTGGTGTAGGACTTAACATCTATTTGTACTGAGGCTTTTTAGAATTGCAGTATTTTATAGTTCTTAGCATTCAACTTTAATCTTAGAATGGGTGACACGGAAAGGTATAAATAAGAGAAACTGGGAAAGAACATGTATTCATCTCCACACCTATGATATATCCCACATGGGTCTAGTAATGGAATTACATGATCATTTTTGACTGTATAGATCTTCTAGTTTTAAGTATTTAGAATTATACTGTTAAATGTAAAAATACTAATACAATAATTGAAACAATAATATAACAAATGCTCTTTAAATGCCAATACAGGTAGTCCTTGATTTACAACCACAGTTGAGCCCAAAATTTCTGTTACTAAGCAAAAATTATTGAGTGAAATTTGCTCTATTTTACATCATATTTTGCCTCAGTTAAGTGAATCATAGCAGTTATTAAATTACTAACACGATTAAGTGAATTTGGCTTCCCCATTGACTTTGCTTGTCAGGTCGCTAAAAGATGATCACATGATGTCAGGACTCTGCAACTGTCATAAATACATGCCAGTTGCCAAGTGGCTGTTTTTTAATCATGTAACCATGAAGAAGCAATCAGTGTAAAAAACGGTCATGTCACTTTTTTCAGTGCCGTTTTATCTTCAGTCACTAAATGAATGATTATAGGTCTATGACTAGCTGTAGTCATGAAACATTCATCGAAGTTGATGCTTTTCTGAAACCAATGGGCATCTTCATAAATTGTAAAGCCTTCACAAAGATCTATTTCCACAACTGGAAACTTATAGATTTTAAAAAAAATGTTATTAACTCAGATTAATTAACTGATTTCCATTTTAAAAAAAAAAAAACCCTTAGTTACACAAGCGAAAAGAATCTGAAGAAGTACAAGAGTTCTTTCTGCAGGAGATACAGCTAGGGGAACTTTGGTTGACAAAAGGTAAAATTGAGAGAAATATTATAAATGTATAACTTTGAAAATAGTAAAAATACCCATTTTAATGAAGCATGGTTTGGGAACATGTAAGGAACTGACTTGAATGTTTCTGCTTCTGAAAATTAAAGAGATGAATAAAGGTGGTATTATTTCACTTGATGTTCCTCTACAATGCTGGATGGTATAAACAAAATGTGAAAGCTAGTTCAGGCATGGGAACCTGAGACCTTTTATGAAACTGTTTTCCCACTGACACTTAGCATTGGCTATGCTTCCTGGTCCTGTTGAAAATAAGTCCAGTAACATTTGGAGCCAATTTGATGTAGTGGTTAAGGGAACAGAGTAGAAACTGGGAAACACTAAGTTCTAATCCTACTTTAGGCACAAAAGCAGCTGGATGACTTTGGGCCAGTTGCTCTTTCAGCCCTAAGCAGGCAATGGCAAGCCACTTCCAAAAATGTTATGAAGGAAATTAGAAACCTAGTCCAGGCACTTGCCAGGAATCAGCAGTGACTTGAAAGCAAATAAATAAAAATTAGAGAGCTTATCTCAGCTTATCTAGCTAAACACAGAATTGCCATGTCACAACCCTGTCACTGTCACTGTTTTGCTTTGACAGTGGCTTGCATTTTAGGCTACAGTTTTGACTTCACTCATGGGACTAACATGATTCCAAATGATACTTCTGTTCATATACATTGGAAACCGTATCTTATTTTATAGTAAATATAAAATATTTTAACATATAAAACTTTGTATCAGTACAATTGCTGAATTACAGAATAATCTAGATTGTTTTATTGGGTGTATTTTACAACAATCCAATCCTAGAATTATAGAAATAATTCACAAGGCAAAAAGCCCCAGAGTTTTTAAATATGGTGAACAATAAAGAGATAGTTGTATATTCTTCTGCCTATTTAACAGTTCCATTGGTGGTCTACAGCCTCATTTTTTAAAATAAATTATATGGGTCAGGAATTTATACATGTATTATGAAAAAAAATCTATGACGGACATCTTGGTGATTATTTTGGAAATTCATAGTAAGCTTGTCATCTGAAATTGTTCTACAGAATACACATGCAGAGAGCTTTTCTTTTGGCTACTTTAAAGGTAAAGGTTGCAGGTAGAGAGGATGTAATTGTTGGTCATTTTACTCACCTTTGCTTCACTTGCTGTAGCAATTAATATACTTTATCACATTGCAGCATGGTAGACAGCAGAAGGTTAAATCAATGTTTAGGGTTAGATATAGAATGCAAATTGTAGGTGCATATAATATAAATGATTGAACTGTTTTTAAGAATGATAGATTGAATTTTAGAAATATGAATTAATTACAGGAGAGCAGAAGAAGAGTGTTGAGCACCTCATCAATGCCATTTCTGTGTGTGCACAGCCAAACCAGCTAATACAAGTCTTAGAGCAAACTCTACCTCCGCAAGTATTTGAAATGCTTGTGCACAGTATCCCATATACTATTCAAGTAGGTACATTTTTAACTTTTTAAACATTAATGAATGCAGTAGAATCATTTTCAAAACCCATGCTGACCAAATGTAGAACAGCATTTTATATTCATGGCTCATAAAAGGCCATAACATAATCTGCAAAATTTAGAATTCATTAATTTCAAAATCAAACACAACTACCAGTAGCAGCTTAGCTTTTTTTTTTTTTTAAAAGAGAGAATTCAACAAGAAGGTATTTCTATGAAACAGCATTAAGTCTTGGGGGTTTTTTTTCCTGGAAAAAGGAAATTCTTTCAGGCCTCCTAGAGTAGTAAGATTTTAATGCAGCTTCATTTTTCTAGGCAAAAGTTGAATTAAACTTTTCTAATGGTTTTAAAAGATAGCAATACATTAAATTAACACTCCCCTCTCTCAATCATCAGGCTTACACAACAAGCTTGGCTAAACAAAAATGGAACTGTGTATTTAAAGTGAAAACTGAGCTACTATTTTAAGCTGTATGAACCAGTCATTAAATGACAGATCAATTTATTTACTTAGGTATAGTATGCGAATGAATACTATACAAAGAATCACATTTGTTAATCTAATTTGTTAATATGTTATATCAACTACACCACATTGTTTTCAATGATCTACCATTCAAGTTGCTAAGCTGGTCCATAATAGTTAACTTTTTTATTCTTCAACTTCATATGCCTCTAAATTATTCCTTAAAACATTGAAAGTAGTCTCTTTAAGTAAATTAGAATGTTGGGGTCAGAGTAAAAATAAGACCTGCAAGCATCCAGGGAGAATAGGAGGTAATATTTGTTATCTACAAATATAAATATCTTCTTAGAATATAGTTTTTAGAAAATCAATATGTTCTATATCTAAGTGCATTATTACTCTATTTCTCCCCATTTACTAGCGATTTGAGACAGCTGTGAGCCAGCAGAATGCTGGAGATGACTGAGAATACAGTGTTTACACAAGGCTTTTCTTAAAAGAGTACTTAATGACTGTTGATAATTCCAAAAAACTTCTCAAAAGCAACAGTAATTCTTATCTCTTTTACTTTGATTAAATAAAAAATAAAGCTTGTTTTAGACACTTTTACATATAATTTTGGACAACACATTTTTCTTTTAAAACGAATAATCACTGTATTAGAAACAATAAAAAATAAAATGTTTTTGTTCCTTATCTGTAACCGATTAACATGCAGAACCAACCCATCTTTCCAGAAAAGATGGAATCAACATTATTCCTGCATTACAATAAAAGACAATCTTGAAAAAAAGCTCCATGAACTCCACGGCTGTTCAATCCCAACTGTAGACCAGATATTTTGAGACAAGTGAATCATTCTTTAAGCAATCCCATTTTGAGCTGGTAGTAGGTGTTGCCAGAATAGCACGAGACACCAGGCATCCTCACATGTAGTGTAGACAATGATAGCACTCCTTCAGGTGGGACAATCTGCTGTTTTCTAGCGGGGCTGGCTGAGAAGTCCTGCTTTGGCAGCCAATGCTTCATTCTGCTGAATATGATACTCCTGAAATCTCATAGATATCCTCTGGGTCATTTTTAAATACTTCTGTAAACAGTGTTCTGAACAAGTTATCTGTATAAAGAAAAAAACAGGAGGAACTTACTTGTCATTCAGTTTTTTAATATGCAGAGTATTTTAAAAAGCTCTTGTACATGCACTATTTTTCATAAACACTCATTCTAGTGCATCTGATACTACATTTAAACATCTATAGAAACTACATTAAAAACTTCATAAAATGTTAGGTATAAGCAGAACTTGCTCAACACTTCCCTTTTGAGCTTGCTATGATAATTCAACACTATCAGTGTTTTCAAAACAAATTATGTAAATTGAGCCATTAGAATCTCTTTAATTTTAAGATACTAAGATACTGGTGTCTAGTGCTGCTTTTTAACATACTTCCTGCATTTCTAGTGACAGATGATCAGATGTATAGGATAAATAATTTGGAATGTTTAACTTTTATTTAACAATAGAAATTGCATATATCATATTTTTCTTTAAAATATATTCCAATATCAAACTAAATGGGAGATTTGGACAGGTCACTGTGTCTATCTCTGTTCCTACCAGATTGGATTATGATTTTTTGTTTTTTTACATTGAGGAAAATAAATTCTGATACTTAATTGTTCTCTTGGATTCTAGGTAGGGAGTGTCCTGCTGCTATATATAATGCAGCTGCTAGCTTGTATGATTGTAACAAAAGAACCTGAAAATTCCTGGGGGAATAATCTATATCATTGGTTATTAACATGTAATTCAACTTATTTTAACAGAAGTAGAATTCAAATTAAGAGGCAAAAAAATTACACTATTACTGCAAGATTTTTAACTTTGCTGATCCCCATTAGATAAAGCTATGTTCAATACACTTTTAGTAATTTCGAAAGGGAGGATACAAGAAAATGCAGAGGACAGAAAAAAGATCAATCTTATAAAAAGAGCATTCTCCTTGTACAATAGATTTAATCTACTGACAACTAAATAGAATAACTATATTCATTGGCACACCGTCTGTCCTGAGTTTGACCCAACTTTTTAATTAACATTTAGAAGAGGCTACTTTGACAAACAAACAGTTCTTGAACTTGTGAGACAACAAACTCCCCATTCTAACTCTATTAGATAGAGTTAGTCCTCGCTTAACAACCACAATCAGGACCAGAATCTTGAGCAATGAATAAAGCACTTGTTAAATGAGACATCCTGTGACTGTATTCCAAGCACTCTTGGTTGTGTTCATTAAAAGAAAGCCAGTTGGTCCAGTGATTAAGGTACCAGGCTAGAAAAGCAGGTAACCGTGAGTTCTAGTTCTGCTTTAGCCATGAAAGCCAGTTGGATGATCTTGGGCCAGTCACTTTCTTTTAGCCCCACTTACCTCACAGGGGTGTTGTTGTTGGGATAATAGGAGGAAGGTGTGTTGGATATGTTTACCACCTTGAATTTGTAAAAACAGTAAAGGTGGGATACAAATGTATAAATAAAAAGTGCTTGCACAAGAAGTCCCAGGCAAGGAGTACATAGTGCCTTGGGGTGGGGGAGTTTCCACTCAGGAGCTGAAATTCTCCCTGCCAAAATCCAAGCAGGATTTCACCCTGAGTGAGAGAGATACTTATGTACACTCTATACTGGGCCTCCCCTGGGGACACTCTGTGCTCCTTTCCTGACTGTGCTTTCTCTCTGCTTAGGAGCTGAAAATCCTCCCTGCCAAAATCCAAGTAGAGATATTAGTGAAGAGACACTAGTGTTCTACCTACATTGGACCTTGTCCTCCTGCCTGAGCTAATCCAAGTTCCTCAGATTATTGCACTGCCTCTACACTCTCCACTTGGATTTTGGATCCCTCTTATCTCTAGAAGGTGTCTGAAAGAACTATCTACTGAAGGATATCAGGTCTTAGCTCTTTCTCCATGGAAGAAAACTTCTGTGGGGTGCAGAAATGGACTTTAAATCATCAGGATTTAAGTTCCATTTCTGCACCCTGCAAAAGAATATCAGCTCTCTTTTATACGTGGAAGGCAACAAGAATGGAGCTCAGAGGCTGTGGAAATCACAGCAAGGGAGTTCAGCTCCCCTTGGAAGGCAGTTCTTTCAGTCAGCTGCCAGAGATGAGAGGGAGTCTGCTTGGCAGACATCAGCAGCTTGCAACATTCCCTGCCAACATTCCAGATTCCTCACTGACTTTCTGGGAAAGCCAGCAGAGAAGATTGCAAATAGTGATTATGTGATTGTAGGACACTTAGAAATTGGTCATCAGAACAGGTTATCAAGCTTCCAGACTGCAATCATGCGATCATGTTTTATGATACTGGTAAGCCAGAAGTGCTTTAAACAGACCATAGAGCTCCCTGAAGTAATTGTAACTTTAGTCATTAAATGAGTGGTCCTAAGTCAAGGACTGTGTGTAATTACTTCCCACATTTGTCTTTGTTTGATACCCAGTACCTGCTAGACTCCTAACATGCTGATGCCTAAACTAAGCAACTGAAGCGAGGCTGAAGGGGAAAGAGTTATTGATACAATTTACAATTCATATGTCATAAGAGAGAAGATTTGTCCAATGAAAGCAAGCCCTTTGTGATTCAATTTCATGGAATTTCTTCCTTGCTACTTTGACTCACTCTAGGAGATGAGAGAGAAATCTCTGTAACATAATGGATTTTGTCAATAAACAGTTGTTATTATTAATTGTAATTATCTAACATGTTCTGTGTGTACCCTTCCTGGTATATGATCTGCAAATTCTAAATTAGCTGGCAAAACCATCATTTCCCAGAAATATCTTATCTTCCGTGAATCGAAAAATTGGAATTGGATTGATAATTGGATTCTGGCTTAGCGTAAATCATCAATTTGATCCATTTGCTGCTCTAATTAAAGTCTTATTATTGTTGATGTTTTAGCACTAATACATTTATCTTTCCCTCATCATGCTACAACTTTGTAGCTGACATTAATTTCTTACCAGTTACAATTCAAAAAATTTAAAATAAGTCACATACTTCTTCTGGCTTCACTTCTCGGCTAGTGAAATCTTTCACACAATCTAGGAAGCAGGTTTCTGTTAATTTGTTGTATGTTCCAAGAAATTCCTTAAACTGTGAATAAATAAATAGATATTCAGACTTGGATGTGCCCATTCTTCATAGAAAATATATATGAAGGACAGATTGAGAAGAAATAACATCCATAAAAGTAAGGGCACTTGGATAGTATCAAGTATGTACTTGATTTGAACTGATAAATGCATTTGATATAAATATTAACCTTTCTAAGGAAGGTTATTCAAGTGTCAAATTATGTTGTAATACAAACATTCAAAAGCACCCAAACACAAACATTTAAAAATGATAACCATATTTACCTGCTTGATCTGATCTGATTCTGATATTTGTCCAGCCATGTTTTAATTCTGAAGCAACTGCCACCTATGCAGAAAGCAAGATATCTAAGTCAATGTTTGTTCCAAAACATTTTTCAATTCAGTATTTGCTGTTTACCTATTGTTTCTAAAAAGGAAGAGCACGGAAAGAATACAAAGGCCCATTGGTCATGTTAATGCTGCTCTGTGAAACAAAATTCACAACGAAAGATTTGGTGAATTTTTCAGTCTGTAATTTATACATCACTTTTTAATCAACAGTGTTTAAGGTATATTTTCTTACAATAACAGAATCTATTAACCAATTATCCAGACATGTGATGGTCCTTTATCATTTATATTCCAGCAGAAGCTAACCAGCCATTTCTTAGAAGTATTTCAATTTGGATTTCTACATAATGCATAAATTCACTCTCTAGTATTTTAATCACACAAGATTCAGGTAATACAAACTGAAGGGACTTCATAACATATGACAAAATGCTCTTGTGGATTTTGCCTTCAAAAGAAAATACACATTGCAACCTAAAGATAACCCTTTAAATCTCTATTTGTTTATTGAATAGAGGTTTCCTGATAAGAACTTTTAAGTATTGAACCTAACATGATTTTCTCTGTTCTTCCAGTACGTTATTTCTCCATTAGAACAATATATTCAGTCAATCCATATATTATCAAAAACAGTCATATAAGCTTTTGATCATTTCTTCTAGCTCTTTCAGAGGCCCAACATAAGGTGAGGATGGTAATGGCATTTAAAGGGACTGTTTCAGTTGTTCTGAATCTTAACAAATACTAAACCTTACTTGTCTTCATCAGAACAGGTTATCAAGCAATAAGGATATCTTTCCTCTGGGAGACACTTCTGCCAATTTTCTGAGAGGCAACAATTTCCTACATTAGTCTGGGAACAACGTACTTTGTTATCCCTAGCACCAAAAGGAGTTAGAAAAAAGGATCCTATATGACTCCTCCTGAGCTTGAATTGATATTATGGATGCAGCTCTGAAGCTAAGATGGAAAAGCTAAGGAAACATCTCTTCTCCATTTTTCATAAACATAATAGGACATAAATGTACAAGGCTATGCATGTCAAATTAGGTGCACATTTTGTGTACTATTTTGTCATGCTTAAGCAAGTGTAAAGGGGAATTAAATAAATACAAGGAGTAAGGTTGTGAAAATCACAACCTACAATTACTGGTACCTCCAATATCAGAGCCAGAACATGATCAAAAAATATGAGATGCCATGAAATGTTTGGCTTTCCTAGGCCAAACATCTGCCTGCTGTAGAAAGAGGATTTCTGATCAGACAGACATTTGGATGAATCCAACAGGATTTTGTAAAACTAGGGATGACAGCCTCTTTTTTTTACTGCTATATTTAAATTATACTTTTAATATTCAAGTGCTGATAGCCTTTATAATACTAATTCTCTAATCACATTCCAGTCTCCTTCGGTCTAGAGTTTTGAACGAGCCCGAGATCTCATTGGTGCCCAGGAAGCAGCAGCATGTCAAGGTCATGATGAAAGCTTGTACATCTTCTCTTTCCCCAGAAATGCTGCAGCGCTAGAACATATGGAGAAAACTCAGAAACCCAACCTCAAATCTCTTTTATCACTGCAGTCCAACGTCCAGAAATGGAAGCAAACGAAGCTTGCCCCGTTATTTTGTTCATTCCCCCCCCCCCCCCAAAAAAAGCTTTACTATCCCCCACTGACTTTCTCCAGGGAGACTTAGTAAAGGAAGACAACTGCAATATTTAACAGATGCAACCCTACCGAATGCATTACAAATTCTTTTATTCTTCGTTTCCTTCCTTACTTTTGCTTACGACAAAACCAATTCCCCACAACACAAGCGCTTCCCTCTCGTTCGCATCCCCTTACATACCTCGTGGCGGTGGATTACGAATCAGCGACGGCGGAACTGTCAGGCAGGTTTACCTAACCGTAGCAACCACCAAATGTGCGCGACACCGTAAAATGTCCCCTTCCTCTCATCTAGGCGTTCCTGTTGCTTAACGAAGGCCGTTTTGCTCTCACTTTTACTTGGTCAAGGCGGCAAATCAGGAAGCGGTACATAGAACGGGATAGCTCTATAAATAGGGCATGTGAGTGGAGGAACCACCCGTGTAGAACGTTGTTTCTGCCCGGAAAAATACCATAACTTGAACTGGGTAAAAGCGAGGGGAAAAATAAAGGTATCGCGAACGGGAAGAGGAGAAGAAAGGCGGATTTTGCGAGGCGGAAGATAGCGGAAGTTCCATCTGCACATGCGCCTTCTTTACTCGGGCAGCTTCCTCCTCCCCCTTAGGAGGGAGAGGTTGGGCTTCTTCATTCGTCAGTTTGGAAGCGGCGGGAGCTGCACCTGTCAGTGGTTGTTGTGACTATGACAACCAGCGTTTCTAATGGCTGATTGCCGGACGATGATACAAAGACTGATGTACGGGAAGAAAAGTGTCGGGAAGTCGGGTCCCCATTGGGGATGAAAGGTGAGGGGAGATTGAAAGCTATGGCGAGGTAAAGCTCGGAAGATCTTTTTCTCTCTCCCCCGGAGTTTATGGCTTAGTTATGGATCCCTTATCTAAAGCAGAACAAAAGCAGAACACACCATCTTATATCCAGCTCAGTCTTAATCATACTGCTTTATGTAATTTGGACAGCTGGAAATAATGGTACTAGGTTGTAATGGAAGGCAGAGTGGAAAGACTAGATTCTCAGCCATCCAGGTCATGGTTGTCGCAAAGGTGCTTTTTCAGGAGGCAAACTTTCTTCGTTTTTTGTTTTTGTTTTTTTCTTTGAAGACGTCTCGCTTCTCATCCAAGAAGCTTCTTCAGCTCTGACAAGATAGTGGGGAACGGAAGGATTTATGCTGCTTGGAGACGGCTGGACATTTGCATCCTTTTTAGAGGGTTGTTGAAACACTTGGAAGTTTATCTGTGCCCTTAGGGTCACCTGAGTAATGCTTCTGGTTCCTGTAGTCTGCAATTTTTTTTCCCTCTGGAAATCCATTCCTTGTACAGTTAAAAGTCTGTAGACTGGAAATTTTTTTCTTTCTCCACTTATTTGTACCAAAAACTGGCTCAGAGCTGCTGGGCATAAAATTCAAAGGAAACTAGACAGTGTTCATGGTTTAAAGGCCTCTAGCCATAAGGCAATACTGGAACTGTAGCTTGCAGCCACAGAAATTATTCTTTAGTAGGAGATATAAGTGTCCCACTTCTTCCTTTTTTCTCTCTTGTTATATTTAAAAGATTGTGTCATCTGTTTAGTATTGTGGTTATTTAACAGAAGCCCGGCCCAATGGATATGATGTGAGCTCTTAAAGGAAGCTCTACTACCTCAGGCAAAGATTTTTTTGGCCAGCCTCACTGCCAGTAATTTTCTCATTTATTCCATCAGCATGAAAAATAAATCCCTTGGTGTTCGGGCAGCACCTGCTAGCAGCAAATCTGATGTCTGTGCTAGGAAAAAATTGACTATTTCAGTGAAGAAACTTCGAGAAGTGACTCCACTCAGTCGTCCAGAATGTTCAGCATCGGTTAATGATCATCCAGCTTATATACCATCAGTACTGCTGGCAAACAAAACTGTACATCATAAATCAAGAGCAGTATCTTTTGGATACACTGCAGGGGGTATATTTAATACTGTTCTTAATTTTCTGAAACTTAATATTCTGCATCTTATTTTTATGAAAATTTCAAATAGCAAATTGTACAATGGATATCTGCAGCATTTTAATTGAGGTTATAGCTAGTAGGAATTTAACACTTCAAGTAAAGTCAAGCTTGCATAATAATACTTAATGACACGTTAATGGAACACCTACTTGTTTATTAGACTTATACAACATTTCACTCCAACGTGTTTACTGGTTCCTAATTGCATGACTGTTTTCTGTTAAATTGCTAGCATATGTGGGACATTCTGTAACTTTTGTGTTGTATATTGATATCAGTGCATTAATAGTCTATGTTGACAATATGCTCCGTATATCCAATTCCTTTTCCTTTGTTCAAGTGCTATTCTGCAGTTATCTTGATTTGTTGTGCACTTTTTGAATAGGAGAAATAAAAGTTATGCTAGGATGATACCAGAAAATGTTCCATATGTAAATTAATTCTCATACAGATAATATACTAACCATACTTTTTTCTAGGCCTTGTAAGCAAGCATGTTGGCACAGACCCAGAACAGTTAGCATTACCTGAAAAAGATGCACAGTCTTTATGCTTTTCCTCAGAGGTAGGCTTAGTAATGTTCTGAATATTTCATATATTCATTGATACTTTCCCTATTTGCCTCTCAGATATCATAACATTCTTGTATTATTTATTTTTATTATTTATTTGGCAAAAATGTACAAGATAACAAGTATAGCTATGAACAAAGGAAGTAAATACAGATAAACATGAACAAAGGAAGTAAATACAGATAAATGGGGACAGTAAGACCTCTTAAGAAGGGTGAATACCATGAGGTCTATGGGAGACAGTTTGAGATTGACTCAGGCAATTTGCTTTCTCCATTTCAACTGTCACAGAAAATCAACTTTACTATCTTATTTTGCAATTTTTCTGCCAAAGGAAATACAGTGTTTAAAGCAACGTTTCCAAGGTGGCAATAGCCTGACAATATTCAGATTTTGCACATAACTGATTTAAATGTGCCCATTTGTTTATTTCCATATTTCTATGTTGCTGTAGTCAAAGGAATCTTGGTGGCTATATGTTTTAGTGAATCTGTTAATTTTGAATACACACACACACACACACACACACGTGTTTTAAGGTGCCAGATTGTTTTCTGCTTTATGTCTTATATAAATATATATCTATTTTTTTTTAGAAATTAAATATGTAGTGATATAATTCTGAAGCTTATTTCAAGTTTCTTTCTCCTTTTCTGAGATAGACATATCCAAATAAACCTGCAGTGCAGATTACTTCAGAAAGGAAAGGAGATGCAGTTAAGCAGAAAGGTAATATTTTGCCTGCAATTTCATGTTACTGCATGTATTTACAACTTTAGGTCTTGGTTTTTGGAAAGAGATTTGTTTGCCATATTTCTGGTAGTGAATTAAATTGAACCTCAATAAAAAAGAACCTGTTTTTTTAAAATAATTAAATCAACCGATTGAAATATTTGCTGATTGTGATAAGAATCAATTTGATATAATACTGGAAAAAAGGAACTTTGCCAATGGAATAAGATTGATGACCAGATCTGGAGAATATACAGCAATGGTTATTTATGTTTACAACAAAAATCTAACCAAATTCATTTAGGATTAGCATCTTACACAAAATATTATGCAATAAGGCAAGCTAAGAAAATTGGAGTATGGCTTTTGAGGAAAAGAGACAAATAGATAAAAAAACCATCTGGGAAATGTTGTAAAATATAAATATAAAACTTCAAAGTATAAATACGTAATTCCTCTACTAGAAGACGGAGGGTGCATTATCGAATGCTGCTATTTTTTTTATATTTATTTTTTTGATATCCTACTTCATATAGTAGTTAGGCAATAAAAACACTAATCAAACACAAAACGTTTTTTGCAATTTCCTTGAAAGCAGGATTGAAGTTATGCCTTAATACAAATCCCAGATTCAAAGAATAGAATGTTTCCACATGAGATAGGGTTGCTGAAAGCTATGTATGATACTGTAATTGAATTTCTCCTTGCAAGCTGTGAAGTAGCCTTTCCTTCTCTTCTTTTAGCTAAAAAGGGACATTTTAGCTCCTGATTAAAATAGTTTAGTTCATTCTCTTTGCTCTACAGCATCAGATATCTTTATCTCCCAATATGACACTGGACAGAAGGAAGCTGTAAGAGCTGCGTTCAAACAGCGGTAAGGACAATCGCATGAAATGATGCGCTATAATTTTTAATCAATCAGATATGTTGAATATAAAGTATGAGTGTAAAGGACGTTTGTCTCAGAATTTTTTCACATTTCTGAATTGCCCATCTCCTCAAAGAGTGACTGGGCAGTATACAGTAAAATATCAGAATATAAAAATAGTATATAAAACTAAAGTTAATTTTGATACTTTTTGAATTTGTACAAATGTTGAGTAACTTGGCATACTTTTTTAGTCTTATTGAAAGGTAATTATATAGAGAGGAAGCTTGATACATATGATATCATTGAGCTTTGCATTCCAGTTAAAAGGATTACCTAGATGGTGATAGGAAGGACTTCTCTCTACCTGAAATTTTAAACAGGGAGCCAAATGGAGAAGAGAACCCCAGAAAGTCTACTTTTATTATTGAAAGGAAATTTGTTTCCTGAAAATATGTTTTGGAAAAGAAAAAATAATGTCTCAAAAATACTACGTATTCTGATATGTCTGTATTGTACATACAGAATCCAGAATGTTCCTGTTTTTAAAGAAGTGAAGGTAAACCTTCTAAATAACGTATGTCCAGAAAAGGACAGTTCGAAGTCAACTCAAAGTGAAATGGATTCAGCAACAACCATTGCAGCTGCAACAGCAGCAGCTATTGCTTCTACAGCCCCACTTTTGAAAGTGAGTGATAAATTTCATCATTGTTGAGTAGCTAAATAAAACATCATAAAGTCCTGTGAGTGGGATGCATCAAGCAGATTAAGCATGTGTTTATGCATGCTGAGTTGTCATGCTTTTGTCTTTTCTTTTTCAAATTGTGTAATGGGCTTGTGGGAATATAAAGCACTTTATTGCTATGTTCTAGCAAGAATCAGATGAAGAAGGTATATTATAGGGAATGGTTTAATGTTTATGGATGTAAAGTCACTTATCCAACTATTCACTTTGATCTTTTCAGAAGTAGTATACTTTAAAATCTTATTAGTTCATAAACAGCATTTTAAAGATCATAATCACAAGTTTCTTTGTTATATTTTCTTTACTCCTGCTGAAAGATTTACCTTTTAATCATTCTGCATCCTCCAAAGCTGATAATTAGTCTGACTTTAAGATGAAAAGGCCCCTAAGCTCTGTGTTTTCTTATTCAGGTTCAGAGTGACTTGGAAGCAAAAGTGAATTCTGTTTCTGAAATGCTAAATAAGTTGCAAGAGACAGATAAACAGCTGCAGCGTGTGGCTGAGCAGCAAGCCAGTCTGAAGACTCAACAGCTTGAGGGGTCTTCCAGCAATCAGATGGTTGGCAAACTTGAAAAACAGAATATCTTCATGGAACAACGAATTCAACATCTGGAAAATTTGCAGCAACAACAAATGAATATCCAGGTAGAACAATAAAGTACAGAACTCTGCTATTTTATTTTATAATTATTTTCTCTTTATCACTGGGGGAATAAATGTTGGCCAGCAGAATCATGGATGTTGGAAATGGTTCATTGTGATTTATCTTCCTTCATTAAAATTGTATTGATACCTTTATATCCTATATAACTATTAAAAAAATAGGATTCTTGGCTTCATCGTGAAATGTTAATTTTTTTGTGCAGAAAAGAGCAGTTCCTTTCCAAGTTCAAGGAAGAATTTGAATTGAGTAGCACATTTATATCATATAACACCATAGAATCAAAGCGCTGAAAGGGCCATTTAGACCTCAAATCCAATCCCCTGCCTAGTGCAGGAATCCAAATGAAGGCACCTTAAGGAGGCTGCAGTCTTGCTTCTACTTGAACACCTGTAGAACTGGACATAGTGCTACAGACAGGGTCTGACCAAAGGGGAACAGAGTAGAATAATCATTTCCTGTTATTTGGAAATTATATGTGTGTTGATGCAATCTAAAATAGTATTTGCCTTCTTTGTAACCACATCCCACTTCTGGCTTTTTGTGTTATTTAGTTAACAATCAACTGCTGTGCCAAGAACTTTTTTTTTTTGTAATTACTCCTATCAAGCCAGCAATGTCCCATCTTATACCTTTGCATTTCATTTCCTGAGGGAAGAATTTTGCATCTGTTTGATAAATTTCATTCTGTTATTCACCCCATTCCTATCAAGTTCATTTTGAATGCCATTAGTGTTTTTAGACTATTAGCCCTCCTATTGAATTTTGTATAACCGCAGATTTGATAAGCATCCTATCTAACCTTTCATCTAAATCATTGATGAAAATAATCAAGAGTAGAAGACACAGGACTTTACTGATACCTCCCTCCATTGTGATGAAAAGCAATCCCAGCAATCTGTATGGATGCTGGTTTGGTAAGAGAAACAGCCTTGGTAGGAAAGGGAAAAGTCAAGATCCCATTGAGACTTGTGACTGAAATTGGATAATGCAGACTGAAGCAAGCAAGAAATGTTTATAAAAGCAATGACTTCTGCAGTAGACCTGAGATTCAGCATTTTAATGTATATTTTCAGATATATAGTATATGTATGGTTTGTTCTTTCTGTACATTTAATCATATTTCTATATGAGGAATTATCAACTTATGCAGAGCTAGTTTGTACTGACCAGCCCCTTCTTGATTTAATTATCACTTTTTAAATAGATTATCAGTATACTTGAGTATTTTCAAAAACTTTGTCCCCTCTTTTACCTATGGCTAAACACTTATGACTTTCAATTGTTCATAAATTAATTATATTTCTGTTGACACAGTTGTGTATTGTACAAGTATAGTTCATGGCTGTTAAAAATATCTAAAGCATCAGGCATTTCAACAATGTGTTTTTGGTTTTGGGGAGTGTTGTTTTCTATGTTCTTATTGATCAACAACTGCAAGAAATATTAATTGTTATTTCCAATGTTCAAGATCAACTAAAATGAACATTGTTTTGTAAAGGCAATGAACATCCAATTCTTCTGCGAAAAAATGTAGGGTTAGAAAGGAGAGCATTCAGCTTTGTATAGCCAATTTCTGTTTATTTGTGTACAACAGCAAAAAGAGAAAAGGGTCCTTCCCTGCAATTGGAGTGAAAATGTGTGGAGGTAGGTGAGATTTTCTTTAGGGATGAAAACAAAGTTGGAACGCTTGAGGTATTAGGCAGGAGTGGCTCTGTTTTATGGTCCTTTCTGTACCTACATTGTTTTCTTGGTGGACTGTTTAATTATATGCTACCCAATAGTTCAGGCTCAGATGACACACCAGTTTGTAGTTAAGATAAGGCAGTCAAAATTGAGCTGTTGTTACAGAAGTCTGTACAGGTTGTCTTTGCTTAACAGCCACAATTCGAACTGAAATTTCTCTTTTGAATCCTTAATTTCTTCTTCACAGTCTCAGTTAATTAGCTCGGCGCTGAATTCAGGTGGTTTTCAAACTGTTAAAGCAGCACCTTTCAAAGAATTATCAAAAAATGCAGTGAAGACAAGGAAGCTGCTTGATAACCAAACCATACCTCAAGAGGACTTATTTCTGTCTAGGGCAGCAAACACACAAGGTGAGACATATTTGATTTATTTATATTTAAACTTTATGTAAACTTAGAACAAAGAGCAAAGTTGTATATCAGTTGATTTTTTAAAATTAACATAAAAACAAGTAAGTTAGAATTGCTTGATAGTTCAAACAAACAAAAGAAAGCTAACTCTTTTTTCAATAGTCCATTCACTACCTTTAACTCACCTTTCAGTTTTGGAATAATCAAAACACAATTTATTAGTGGGCCGTCTTTATATTTGGATAAGGTTCTTTTTGACAGAGCAATGGATTTACTTATTTGATAGTTCACTTATAGATACCAAACATTTTTTTGGTTCTGTTCTCAAGATCTCATGTGTTGTTGCAATATCTGGAAATAAGCCTCTTTGAAGAAAGGAAACAGTTAAATATCTGAATCAACAAATAATCAGCATGAATTCTACCTGTCATACCTTAAACTTCCAAATTAGAATGAAATTGGCAATGGCTGAAAAATATGGAAAGACAGAAACTAGATTAATTTCCCTTCTTTACTTTTCTACTGATTACTGAAAGTTCCCAGATTTTGGAAACTTTGGATCACCTTGTTCAGGCTGAATGGTCCTTGGATCAGTATTGTGCTGTAGAGCTTTGCCCTTGCTTATCTCCAGAATTCTAATTTCACGTACCAAAAGATCTGACACATGTTTTGATTAGTTGAGAGAAATACTAATAAAAACATGTGTCAGATCTTTTGACTAAGGCATAATTAGTCATGATCAAAGCATAATTCTTATGGCTTGGAAATAAGATATTCTATTTTTGTTATTTATAATGTATACACCGGTATTCATATTCCTATATTCCAGTCTATTCACGGCAATTAGAAAAACAGGGTGTTCCTATACAGAAATCCCCTTTGAAGACACCAGCACCACGGAGATATGCTCCTATGCCTGTATCTAAAGATGCTCAAATTTCACAGAAAATGGCAAAGAAAGAGCTGTCTTTTGGAGAGAAAGAAAATGTGTCTTGTGGTAAAACTCTAGGTAAGGCAAATGTAGATCCAAATCCAGTTGCAATGTTTCCTTTTATTTGATTAATTGTTCATTTAGTATGTTAATTATAGAAGAATAATATAACATTCTTTGGTTTTACTAGCCTTTGAGAGGAAAAACACTTTACATTCTAGCTTTGGGAAAAGTTTAAATTAAACCTTTTTGCTATCTATTTGCTAGCATTTTTATAAAAGACAGAACTGTGTACATGCCAAAAACGGTATTTCTCTTCTTCAAAGTTGACATCCTAATGTCTTTCTTTGGATCAGTGGTAAGATAATCTTCTGAGCTGTATTTGCAATTTTGGGAATACTTTTGTGCTCATTATCAAAAAACATCACATAAGGAACTTTCCTATTTCTAAAATAATGAATAAATAGAGGGATTATACATCCACTAACAATATTCTGATACCATCCCATTTGGTTGGATTCGTGGTGGATATTACATTACAAATAAAAATAAAAAAAGAATGCTAAATTAGTTGCTCACTCTGCAGGTCAATTATCTGCGTTCTAATTGACTGTTCAAATAAAACACCCCCCACTCCCCAATTTTTCTATTAACTTTAACTGGGCAGGTAACACATTCCCATGCTGTAGTCACCTCTCACTCGTCATCATGGAACATATCTGGGCCTCAGATACATTGTTTTAAATAAAAATGATGTTAGAAGCTAGCAGCGTATCAGCTTCTCACTTAATTTTTAAAATGATGACTGGGAATGCATCTTTACTGAATTCAGTGGGTGATGGAGTTATACTTGAAACCGGCATTCTTAATCCCACTGTATTAATTCCAAGAAACAAAAAAATGTTACTGTGCTCCCAAACTGACATTTGTCATGTAACCTAATATTCCACAAGGTATTAAAAACATCACTGTTAACAAAACCTCAGTTTTGAGCTTCTAAAGAGCAAGTGCTTAGCCTATAAATTAGGATTTAAAAAAAAAGTCTATCTTCTACAAGTAGTATCTTATAGCATTTGTTTTCTCTTTATTCAATCCAGAAAAAGGCATTACCAAGGTACTTACAACCTTTATGAGCTGTTCCTGGCATATTTATCAGCATGCCAGTTCTCCCTCTATTTATCTTCATTATTATGTTTCCTTTCTCTTTATGTCAAATTTGCATGGTCCCCTGGATATAAGCACTAGAGCTCACAAATCTAGCAACCCTCTTTTTTTTTTCTACAACACTTTTACTTTGCCAAAACTCCCTTTTCCAGTTCAATTTATTCTCTTTCTAGCCCAAAATACTCAATTAACACTGCTGTGTATTGTTTGTTTGCATCTTCATTGCCGTAGGATTTCTTCTACTGTTCCTTCCTTTCGTCAACCATTATTTATGTTTCTCAGAAAACCTCCTTTTACTTCTTACATAATCCTCAAATCTAGATACCCTCATATCCTATGTAAAATTCTCAGATGATTCTTCTGTTTATTGTGTAAATACTACATCTCTTCTTATTGTATTCTTAACTGTGCCTTCCTTCTCTTTACTATTTCCACTCATCCCTCCACCTTGTATTAAAAGAAATCTTGTAGTGGACCTGCCACAATAGTTAGCTAAGATGAAAACCCTATAAATTACCTTTTGAACAAGCATTTTCAAGTATTTTTAGTTGTGTCTTTCACTTTAAATTAACTTTTAATTTGTCAGTGTTTGGAACCTTTTCTGTGTGGTATTAAAACAGTGTTTCCAAGTGACAAGACTGTGCTATTGGAGCTCCTTTGACTGGATTTACTTACACAATGGGAATTACATGGGCATGTCTTTTGTGAGCTTTCTTCTTTGTAATTGGTTAGAAAATGAATTATGTGCATGCTATTTAAATTCCATGAATTCCAATTAATTTATACACAGTGCATTTTATGTTCTGTTTTATATTTTCACATGATGATTATTATATAAACTCTTAATTTGTAATTTAATGTGATATTTTTTCAAATTACTGTGTATTTGACTAGCATTGTATTAAATCATAGCATGCTTTTTACAAAGGCAATACAGTGAAATATGCTTACGTTGATTAAAATGCATGTCAAGATATAAATTCTAAAGCTGAAAGCGCCTGCCAAGAGAAGATTTTAAAATGGGAAATGCTAATTCTCTCAGAAAATAATAAGTACTGCTTACTAAAAATGCATAATCTATGTGTCTCCCACCTCTGAATCTTATTTAAATACTTTGCAATATATGGATCGTTTTTTTTCCTCTCCACTAGGTGGAGGGAAATTTCTGGAGCAAATCCTGAAAGCACATGAAACTCCATTAAATCCAAGCACACCCTCAGAAGTAACCAATCGGGCAGTGTCATGGCATTTAGGGAGCGAGCAGTAAGTATTTCTCAAGCTTAGTGTTCCTCAATCTCAGTGGCCTTAAGATGTCAGCTCCTGGAATTCCTCAGGCGGTCTTAAGGCTTAAGTTGCTGAGGTAGAGAAACACATCTCTACTTACTTCAAGTCATTAGCTTTTAAATGTCATTGAAAAAAGTTTGATTGTGGAAAACCTTTCAAAGTTAAACATAAGTGGTGTTTTACAATGATTTAAATGTTACATTTGCCTATTAAGGAAAATTCCACAACTTTTTTTAACTGGAGAAGAAATACACGTAGCTATGTATTTATGTATACCAAACAGGGCAAACTGAACTGGTACGCTGTCATCCGTATGATATTATAGTATGTAGCCTGGTAATTTTTGAAAGAGCAAAATATTTGGAAGGCTGTTAGTTGAATGTGACTGATTTAGAAAATCTCAGAAGATAAAATATTATTTGTAATCTCAGTAGGGATTAATGACTGTTTGAAAATATTTTTAGCAGATCCAGTGTTCCTCAGACAGCGTTCTCTGTATTTAAAAGTGCAAGTGAAGATCTTGATTCCATTGGGAAAACTGTGAAAAAAGCAGATGATGTGCTTCATGATCTTGGGCAATTGAAAAGAGAAATGCATAATATACTGCAGGTAAAAATGCTTTTGTGTTGTGTATTACTGAAATAATAGGTAAATAATTTTGGCATGCATAGATATTTACTGTGATTTAAAATATTGCTTCATAAACATTTTAAACTTCCTCATAAACATACAAACATGCACACAAATGCTATTTAGTAAGATATGGTTACAGTCAATAAGGGTGACTTGCAGTACCTTAAATAGCATTCTGAAGCTTAATGGCAATAACGTTATATAGGCATAGTGTGCTCATTACTGCATTCCAGTGATCACTGCATTCTAGACCAGATACAGCTTCTGAGTAGTTTAAAAATGTGTTTAGAAGTTGTGCATGTTATGTTCGACTTAGCATACAAAAGGATGAAGAGCAGTTTATAAGTATCTTAAATAAACAGATATAACCCCTCAGTGAAAGAATGTTACACAGTTTTCAGAGGACTATAAATTGAATAAATAATAGTTCTCCATTGTGGTACAGAACTAGTATATCTGTGTAGAGCCCTTTCTATAATGCATTTTTTATCCTTTACAGGATGCAAAGGAGTGGAAATCAGACATGAACAATTTTGTGAAGGTTCTGTTTCAGTTTATTTCTTATACCATATATTCAATGGGTCTTAATTTGAAGGCACTCATGCTGCCTCATTGATATTCACTAAAATGAGCAATACGGTAATTGTACCAAAGTATTATCATGTGTTTGAATTTTTATTCATGTATTCTGTTTGCTGATGATGTAAAACTATTCAACACCACTGACAATACTGCTACCCTTCAAAATGACCTCAACTATGTCTCAGAATGGTCAAATGGCAACTTAAAATCTCAACAAACAAATGCTCTTTCTTACATATCGGCAAAAAAAAATCAGAAAATAAAATACAAGCTGAATATTCAAGACCTTGTTGATGATCCAAACTCAGTCAAGGACCTTGGAGTACTCATCTCTAATGATCTAAGTGCTAGAGCCCACTGTAACTACATAGTCAAAAAGGCGTTAAGAATTGTTAACCTAATCCTGCATAGCTTTTTCTCTGGTAATATCACATGACTAACTAGAGCATACAAAACATTTGCCAGACCAATACTTGAATACAGCTCATCAGTCTGGAACCTGCATTACGTATCTGATATTAATACAGTTGAGAAAGTCCAGAAATATTTCACAAGAAGAATTCTCCACTCCTCTATTCGTAGCAGAATACCTTATGTCACCAGACTTGAAATTTTAGACCTAGACAATCTAGAACTATGCCAGGTTTGATCTAAGTATAGTATATAAAATTATCTACTGCAATGTTCTACCTGTCAATGAATACTTCAGCTTCAACACAACAATACAAGAGCACACAATAGATACAAACTCAAGGTAAACCGCACCAAACTTGATTGCAGGAAATACAACTTTAGCAACAGAGTGGTCAATGTCTGGAATACTCTACTTGACTCTGGTTTCTTCCCCAAACCCCAAAAACTTTAACCTTAGACTGTCTACTGTTGACCTCACCCCTTTTCTAAGAGGTCTGTAGGGGGTGTGCATAAGTACACCAACGTGTCTATCGTCCCTGTCCTATTGTTTCTTTTTTATTAGTATCCATTTCATGTATTCATCACTATGTTTATACTTAACCTGTTACCTAATAATGGCTTGACAATTAAAATAAATAAATTATTAAGTCACAATGGCTATATATTATTTCCTATTTAAAAAGCATTAGATATTGCTCTCAGTTTACTTCCTGTGAACACAGGAAGGGATAGTGATATTGCTCTCATGCTTGCTGATCAACTTTCCACTGGATTTGGTTATTTACTTTAGGAACCGAATGGTGAGCTAAACTACTGTTAGTCTAACATCCATCCTATGAAATTAGGACAATGTGTGTTTTTTCTGCTTCAAATTCACCCACATGCTACTTCTCTGTACCTTAAGAGAACTGATACTCTAGAAGGGTTTGCAGCTGGTTTTGTTTTAATGTATTCTGTAGATAGCCTTCATTGTTTTCTTCATTAACATATCTGTTCAGAGGCATCAGTTGTCTTTTCTCTTAAACTGCAGAAAACTTCATATCCCAAAGAAGCTGAGCAAAAGAAGGACAACCTCTCTTCTCATCAACCTATCCCCTCACCAGAGGTCCTTCTCAAGATGCCACCACAAACTGAGGTATGACAGGGAGAAACCAAGTAATGGGCTCAATTACAGTCCCTGGATGTGGATCTCTAAGGTTCATCTGATAGCCACACATTCTAGCCTCCAATAATTACACACTGAACTTCTTGCATACGAAAAGGAAGTCAGTATGGTATGAGTGTGCTTGCAGTGTGGGTTTCTGCCAGATGTGCTTCATTTCTCAGGTATGCTTCAAAATCTGCCAATTCTTTGGAGCAGATTACGAAAGCATAGAGAAAACTGGGTGCAGCTGATTTACTATGTTAACTTGTAGAGAGCATTTATAGATAAAATTCAATATACTTGCATTGTTAGATTTTAGTGACATTTTAAAATTCATTTGGATTTCAGCAAAGAAATCTTCTTGAACTTCAGCAACTTTCCAAATCATCCATTCTTCAGTCAAACAAGGCATCCAAATCCATATTGAAAGATGCTGAAAAGATCCTAAGAACAGTGCGCAAGAATAAAAGGCTTCTTGAAGAAAACCTGGAAGCCATTATTCATGCCAAGGATGCTGATGCTTTGCATGCCTTCATCGATGAGTTGACAGCAGATCGGTAGAGTTCTGTATTTTGAATTTGTATTTTCTTTGTTCTAGGAATATTATTTCCCCCTTCAGAATTACAACCATTTAAAATTGACTAATATTAATTTTGTTTCCATCCTTTGTAAGGGAGGTCCAGAATAATGGACAAATATAAAATCACACACCACCTGTATAGTAAAATTAACCCCCCAATATTCAAGTCATACTATTAACATGAATTAAAAGAACTACTCAACCAACCCTTAAAATGTTTAGAAACATTTGTTTCTAAAGGTGAAAAGTGTTGAGTCTTGGCATCCCTGACTTTCTGAAGATAAGTTTGTCACATAAAGAAACCTTTTATTTCATGTATTTCCAATAATAAATCAGAGGCATTAAAAGCTCCTGAGATCCAAGAAGGCATGATATTCATCCAAGATGTTTTTAACTAAATGGTTAAAATAAATAGAACGGCGATAAGTGAGAAGCAGGCAATTATTTTCTATGCCTTTATTTTGGATGGCCAGGGAATTACAGTAAATATGAGCATGATATAATGACACCGTACAAATAATAAGGTGGGTCCCTTGTATTGGGTGGTTGTAGTTGCTTCATTTATTCCTGACAACTTGTAGGAAGTTTCAGTTTTGTTTAAATGATAAATTTCAGGAGCAATACAAATTTCAAGAGCAATATTTTATTGATGGGGGTGGGTGGGTGGCTAGGAGAACTCAAAAAAAAAAATTCAGGGCTTGTCCATCTGTATAGTTTAAGGTGTACATGCACACACACATATGAGCAGTACTTCTAGCTCTCTCTGTCTTTCTGTCAACTGTATGAGCTTCAAACTCTTCATTAAAGCATTTTTTTTCATTTTTAATGATATGATCCTCTAATTTTCTGCTGCTGTTCCTCTTTTCCAGAGATGTTCTAGAGGAAATACGGATCAGGAAGACTGTAGATGAATGGATTAAGATAATCAGTATGGAAATTCAGGTGTGGCAGAAAATGGTTTGTGGCAAAATACAACTGCTAAAAGATTTTCTAAATCTTTCCCAAACAAAGCCATTTCACATCTCACTTTGAATTTCTTTGGAATTTTTGCAAATACTAACAGATATGCCTGTTTCTAGCTTTTCAGTTCAAGACCCCATAACAGCAAAATTCTTACCACTTGATTGTGCAAAATTTATTGTAGAACTATCCATTATCTGGGAATATATTGCTCCTCCAAATGTAGCAAATTATATCAAAAACTGCCTAAGATACAAACTGGACAAATAAGTTCTCCTTTACCCTTTTTTTGGACTGATTTTGAGTGCTTTAATACATAGTTGAAGGAAATACCTACTTTTGGAGAAAAGAAAAGTTACATTAACAATCTTGGAGTTTCCCTAAGTCACTAGATAACTAATAAAGTCATTTGATTGTTCTTTTCTTTTAAAAATAGCAGTCTTTTGCATAGGAGATTCTGAAGTAGCAGAATTTAGCAAAGTGCTAGAAGAACTTATTTGCATAGCCTTTATAATAATTTGAACTGCAGAGAATTCAAAGAATAATAGGACAGAAACAAATAAAATAAGTGTACTTCCTTTTCGAGTCTTCAGTGGTTTTTTAAATAAATATTTACAAATTTATGTCATTGCTGATATTAGGCACAAGCCCTTAAATCTTATATGATATTGCAGCATAATACCAATTGCCTTCTTTCCTATGGATACTGTCAGCACTATTATTGAAAACATCGCTCACACATTAAAACTCCATCAACCTTTGTATTATTCTAAAAGCTATCATTTTATTTCTGCTTTTACGCTTTCTTTTTAGGATGAAATGGCAAGGAAGGACTACCTCAAGGCACAACAGGCTGTCAAGACATCCAGCAGAGAAACATATGCAAAATCTCATTATGGTCAAAGAATCCCCCAAAAAAGACTTTTGACTGCAGCAAAGCCATCTCCAAAACTGCCAGACAAA
Source organism: Laticauda colubrina (assembly GCA_015471245.1). Lineage (NCBI taxonomy): Eukaryota > Metazoa > Chordata > Lepidosauria > Squamata > Elapidae > Laticauda > Laticauda colubrina. The sequence continues at coordinate 4,834,213 of BLBF01000042.1, read as the reverse complement.
GTGAGAATGCATTATATGGGAGCTATTGTGGGCTAAATCTAGTTCAGGTTGGAATCAGCAGAGTCCATCTAATCAAGAACTGCATGAAAAGGAGGAATTTACCCCTTGCTTATTTAGCATAAACAGTCTTCAGCTTATAACGGCAACTGGGACTGGGATTGCTGTCTCTAAACAATGTAGTTATAAAGCATGATGTCCGGTAACTATATCACTTAGCAACAGCAATTCCACAATCCTGGTTGCCGTCATAACTCCAAGATTGTGTGGGTTGTTAAGTGGAACAAGTTGGGAGTCCTAAGCAAGGAGTTAAATGGGGCTGCACAGGTGCTGCGCAGGTGTGTGTGTGTGTGTTCAGCAAGCAGGTATTGGGGAATGCAGGTGGGCCAATGGTCCATGAGTGAGCAGAGTGTGCTTGAGTGAACACACGTGATAGAACACAGGTTGATTGGGGGGATGCCATCATAATTTTGAACTGTCATTGAACAAATGGTCATGTTGGAGACAATTTTTCTTATCTGCTAGACCTTAAGCAATAATATTGGGGACTTTCAGTTGAAATATATACAAGTAATGCTTATTCATAACATTTTGTAATCCACTGTAGAGGAAAAATGACATAGGCACCAAGGAAGCCCAGCTGTCAACCCTGAAGTTCAAACCAGCCTTTGTACTTAACAAAGGTTGTTAAGTCAAATTTTGAACAGTCACTAAACAAAAGGTTATTAAGTCAGTTTAGTGACTGTTTGAAGTTATAACAGCAATGAAAAAAGTGACTTAGCACTGTTTTTCATCCTTCTAGCCATTGCAGCATCCCTGTGGTCATGTGATCAAAATTCAGATGCTTGGCAACTGACGTGTATTTATGACGGTTGCAGGTAATATGAAAATCAGGCATAAGCCACTTTTTTCAGTGCTGTTGTCATTTCAAATGGTCACTAAGTCAAGTACAAGTACACTACTTGTACTGTAACAAATAAATAAATGTGGCCTTCTATTTCCTAACGCTAGATTTAGGTGAATAAATATAATGATTCTTATATAACCACCAATCTATCTGATGTCAAATTTCAGAATGATTTTTCTTTTTTTAAGCAGGTTTCTCTGAAAACAAGGTTGGAAGCACAAAATGAAGAGTATCTTTCTCAGGTTTATGGCAGGCCAGTTTACCAAGGTAACAGAAGCACCCTGAAGAAATCGCCATATCTGCGTTTCAATTCTCCACCTCCCAAATCAAAACCTCCACGACCAAAAGTAATAGAAAGTGTTAAAGGTAGGTAGTGTTTTATTTATTTTTTTTCCTCAAAAGAACAACATTTCAACAGCTTGCCTTTCTATTTTAAGGTATGTTTTATTCCACCATGATCTTATAAAAAATGTCCAGAGTAATATAGCTATTTCTGATAAATAACATATTCATGACATTTAATTATCTTTGCCACCATACATGCATTAGAAATGGGTGCTAATATAAAGAATTAGGAAAATCTTCGTTGTTATAGAGATGGCTAATTTCTATACTATGTAAAAGTAAAAAGTTGAGGTTTGATGCTGTTATCTTATTCTACTGCATAGAAGTCTACTGGGAGTCGGAAGTCAATGCCTTTTCTTTCTTTTTTCCCTTTTCCCTACACTTTTCCCTTCCCTTCTCCTTCCCTTATTTTCCTACTATTTTCTTTTGTGTTTTTGTATTTTATATTATAAACTAATACAAATAATAATTAAGAATTAGGAAAATCTCTTGAGCCAGCTATTCTGTCTCTCCCAAAGAAGGGCAGTCTTTGATTTCTATAAAATGGAGGATTTCTTGCCAAAGTAAGTCTTGGAGAGAGTTAGTCCTGCTATCATTCTCCTCCTTGTAGAGATAACTGAGCAAATCAAATAGAAGAGAATAACAGTTGGAAGGGACCTTGGAGATCTTCTAGTCCAACTGCCTGCTTAGGTAGGAAACCCTATACCAAGGGTGTCAAACTCAATTTCATTGAGGGCCACATCAGGGCTGTGGTTGACCTCAGGCGGAGAGGGGAGCTGACTGGGGGGTGTGGTCAACTGGATGGGTGTAGCCAACTTGATGCCATTCTCCAAACTGCTGGCATGTTTCCTCTTTGCAATGGGTAGACTGGACCGAAGTTACATTGGCCTGATCTTTTATCTTCACACTGGGTAGACCGGGCCAAAGCTATCCTGGCCTGATCTTTCCTCTTCGCACCAGGCAGACTGAGCCAAAGCTATGCTGGCCTGCTCTTTCTTCACACTGGGTAGACTGGGCCAATCTTTCCTCTTCGCATTGGGTAGATCAGGATGGCCCTGCGGGCTGGATCCAACCACATTATGGGCCTTAAGTTTGACATTCCTTCCCTATACCACTTCAGACAAATGGTTATCCAATCTCTTCTTAAAAACTTCCAGTATTACAGCATCTACATTTCTGGAGGCAATTTATTCCATTGATTAATTTTTCTAATTATCAGGAAATTTCTTCTTAGTTCTAGGTTGGTTCTCTCTCTGATTAGTTTCCACCCATTGCTTCTTGTCCTGCCCTCAGGTGCTTTGTAGAATAGCTTGACTCCCTGTTAAACTATGGCTTACTTCACAATTGATTTTGCACAGTGTGTGAATGCATAATTAATCTGATTTCACCAGGTACAAAAGTAAAATCTACCAAGACACAGACCAGCCCCCATCTGGACAATAAAGTTATCAGTCTTAAGAAGCCAGAATTAGTATCGGCTATTCACCAGGAACTACAGTACCTTTTCAGCCCAACCAAAGCAATTCGTGAAGCATCTGGTTCTCTTGAAGGTCATCTCATTCCAATGGCAATTCCATTAGGTATGAATTAAAAAGTTACTCAAGCAGCCCTTATTTAGCAAAAATTGGATCAGATAACTGTGGAGATTCAGTGTTTTTTTTTCTTATGATTATCTTAAATGCCAAGCCAAATCTTAATTTGATATCTCTCAGAGTCACTCTGTAAGGGATTTGGTAGAGAAAGAGATAGGCCGACAGACTGGCCGACAGACGAAAAATCTGTTCTTAAAGCTTGAAATTCCCACAAATGAGGAAAAAAGTCATTTGACTTCCGATTTGAAACATTATGTAATAGAATTGTGTTCTTCATCTCCAGATACCTCAGATTTGATTAGGTCAAGAAACTGAAGGACTTGAAGATTGAAAAATCTGAGCCATATTTTTACTGAAATGATTGGCCTGCCTTACAATGTATGCATGGGTCAATAGGCCTCTCTAGGGCAGCATCCAGTTTTCAGCATTGGCTGATGAGATTTCTCAAGAAGGTGAAAGGCAGATCATAAAGGAAACAGCCCTCTTCCATTTAATATTGAAGAATACTCTCTGAATGTTGTTTTGATTTAGCCCTCATATGTATAGCTATTGATAAAGCAACAGAAAAGCTCCAAGGTATTTTCTGATTTTTTATCATAAATTTTGATTTATGACTCCATGAACAAAAGAATGTGGGTGCTTGTCAGCTATCTTGTTTTACATTTGTATATCGAGTTGCAATTTTTCAATCTGTTTTGAATTTCCCATAATTCTTTTTCTTTGGATATCTTCTTATCCGATTCATCTTTTTTATTTATTTTAACTTTGCCTATAGTTTTGTTCCTGGTTAGAATCCATTCAAGGTAATTTTCATTGCTTTCTTTTGTTTTGAATTTTCATAGGGCAAAAACAGATCAATCTCATCTCACCTCAGCCTTCAGAAATAAATATAGGTGAATTCCATCCTGTTACTGTGACAACTTCTGTTCTTCCCCCTTCCTCTCCCCCATCACTAAAGTCAAAAGTGAACAAGCCCAAAGTCACAATAATAGAAATGAAATCAGAGAAAAAGGATCCTCCCAACCTAACTATACAGGTATGGAATCAAAAATAAGAAATATTTAGTGACTTAATAGTCATTTTGAGAAAAATGTATCTTCCTCTGTTTCTGTCCCTATCTGGTAGAAAAGCACAATGCCCACTTTTGTATCTGGAGACCACAGAAAGAGCACACTATGAATAGCAATTTTTGAAAGGGAAATTGTAAGGGGAGTATAGATGGGAACATTCCTAAAATCAAATTAAGCTGACTTAGCTGAGATATTCTTAGTCTTATTATTATTTAAGCAGTTATGTTTTCTAAAACACATAATAGTCTTCTGAAGTCACACTTTAGAGTTACTAGAAATTTGTTTAATAGACTGATAATTTATCAGATGATTTTTAGTGCTGGAGTGAGCATGATGGCAGATTCCTACGTCTGAGTACAGACATACTGCAAGTACATTTGTTTAAATTGATTTTTTTTTTTTTTGAAAAAAATCCTTTGTAAATAAATGTCCCTTAGGTTACTCAGATGGGATGATTCCCCCCCCCCTTTTTTTTTTTTTGTGGAGCAAATATTGCATCAAAAGCTCAACCTTGTCATCATCCTTTTTCATTCAGTTGTTGCTTCTGGAGAATATAAAACAAACAAACCATTTTTAATCTTCCTGAAGTTTTTTTTTTCTTTGCCATCACCACAGTAGGGCAGTGTGTTTTCATTCTTGCAAACAACACAGAACCCTTGGAGGTGATGAGTGGGAGCAGTGTTAACTTGATAGTTGGACTTCTGGCATATTGATTGAGAAATTCTGGGAATGGAGTCCACATATTTTACAATTGCCAAATTTGAAAAATGCTGACTTAGAAGTTGTGATTTGGGTACAGTTCCATCTCCTAAGAAATATAAAACTTATATTAGGTGGTTTCTGTTTGCTTTCATTCTTAGCCATTTTGAAAGCCTTTCAATTTAAAAAAAAGTTTTAAAAACGCTAAACATTAAAAAATAGATTCAAATTTATTAAGAAGAAATCTTATTAAGCAATATTTTTGTTCATGTAATATATTATTTTGTCCTCATATTGTGTGCCTTTTATGATAATGTCAGATTGATTGATACCCATTCCATTTTCAGCATACCAGAACAGTTGTACTTTTTGCTTTTACAAATAGCTTGTCAAAATTAATTAATACTTACTCTTATTGATATTGGCTAGACAGTTTCCCTTTTTAGCAGAGAAAACTTCAGCTTGAAGTTTTTTCTCTGAAATAAAAATAGCTGCAGCTGTCGGATTGGTGTTGAAGGATCTCTCCCATTTGGCTACTTTTCTACCCTCTTTCTTTATTCTGGACATGGTCTGGTTTGGAGAAGACATTAATAATACTGACAGTCCTACTTTCTGTCTAGAGTACAGGTAGTCCTCGACTTACAGCACATCATGCAGCGACCATTCAAAGTTACAATGGCACTGAAAAAGTGACTTATGGTTTTCACAATTACAACTTTTGCAACATCCCCATGATCATATGATCAAAATTCAGATGCTTGGCAACTGGTTTATAATTATGATCATTTTAGAGACCTGGGGGCAGGGATGGGATTCAACTGGTGTTACTACCGGTTTGGTGACTACACTGCACACATGTAAAAAAACCTTAAGCTGTGCCGCCTGGAGAGCTGAAAAGCGTTGCGTGCAGACACGCAGCGTTCAAAAAGCCTCTTTTTCTCTGCTTTTTCAACCTCAGCTGTGCCACACAAAGCAGCTGAGGTTGAAAAATCAGGAAATAAAGGACAGGTAAGAGCCTGGGCAGGCAGGTGGGCCAAACAGCAGCAAACACAGAACTGGTTTGGTGTCTGCTGCTCTTCAGAGCTGCCAATTCTATAGAGCCAGGCAGAACCAGCAGCATCCCACCCCTGCCTGGGGGTGTGATCACCATTTGCAACTTTCTGAAAAGCAAGCCAATGGGGAAGCCTGATTCACTTAACAACCAAGTTACTAACTTATCAACTGCAGTGATTCACTTAACAACTGTGGCACAAAAGGTCGTAAAATGGGGCAATACTTAACAAATTATCACTTAACAGAAATGTTGGGCTCGATTGTGGCCATAAGTTGAGGACTTCCTGTATTAATATGTAAATTATAACCTATTTTTGATTTGTGTATCCATTGCCACAGCATAAATGATACAAGGTGTGATTGAGATGTGGCTTGTATAAATGAAAAACACAATTTGTGATCTTTCTTTGCAGACACTACCTAATATTGATATTGATAGCATCTCAAGTGACACTACAAATGAAAACGAGGTGTCTTTACTATCTGGTCCTGCAAAGGCTACAATACAGGTATCTGTTGGTTTCCAATAAGCAAACTTCATGTAATATTGCTGAAAAGAGAATTTAACATTTGTAAAATTCTTTTGTAGCTAAATTTGAGAGATAACTGAAATCTGTCTTTTATGTAGCCCACTTCAGAAGACAGCTTGCTTCAGAATGAAGATCTGAAACTTCCAGGTGTTAACTTTATTGATGCTACTGATATTACTCAGGTCAGTTTTCGGATACTCTACCTTGCAATATAAAAAAGTAGCTTAACATTTTTAAACACTGCTGCTTTTACCAATTGCAGCTTGTTGCCTTAAATGCATGATTAAGTGTTAAATGTTTGATGGCCTATTATAATAGAAACAAATAACATTTTGTGGTTCTGATGTGTTTATGCTTAAAATAACAAGATCACCATTGATTGGTGCTGACAGTATGGTAATGAGGCACATGGGTTTTTTTTTCTGTCTGATATCGTCATGCAACCTTAAATTCCTAAAGGAAAAGCAGGTTATGAGTTAAATGTGTAATATTCCTCTACTTTTATAGGAAGCAATACCTTCTTGCTAGTGAAAATCCTTTTTACTTAATCATTTAGTATCAACTTGGGCAAAAAGGCAGCTTGTGAAATAATATTAAAAGACACTAAGACATCCATTTATAAGATGTGAAAGAAATGTCTGCCTTCTTCCCCATTTCTTCAGCATTACCTTTACCATGCATTTGGTTATAGTAACAAACCTTTAAAAATCAAGCTGATAATACACAAGAGATAGCTTTAATCTGAAAGTCTACTTACTGATATTTAAAAATGTAAAAATACTTAAAGCATTAAGGAACATTTTCTTAACAGGTTTTTGAAAGTACAGTCATGCAAGGGTTCACGAAATGTTTAGCAGCCTATTCACTTCATGTCAAAAAGAACATATGGGCGAAGAATAATATTGTTTTCTAATTGCATAATACATTCCTGGTAATGCATCTTAATACTGGTTTTGTTCTTTCACTGTCTTAAAGTTAATTTGTCCCCATTGCTACTTGTTTGTTTTGTAATGTAAGTTGTAAGCTACCTTCTGTGATGATGCATGCAACTTCACCTATCACCAAAGCTAACCAGTAATTACACAACTCTTTAGCTTTTAAGCTTTTTACTTCTCTATATGAATATTAGCTTGAAACTCTCTTAGCTGCTGTATTACCTCCATGTGCCCAGATCAAACTCTAGTGCTGGTCACCCAGGATGTGACCCTAGAGCAGGGGTGTCAAACTTATGTCACAGCACCATCACATGACTTTTTTCCCTTTCTCTAAACTTGGTGTGGGCATGGTCAGCATGTGCTACATCTGGCCCTTGGGCCGGGAGTTTGACAGCCCTGTCCTAGAGTATCTAAAATCTGAATAATCTCTGCTGGTTTTTTTCAGTCTGGGTTTTTATATTCACGTTATTATTAGGAGCCATGGTGGCGCAGTGGTTAGAATGCGGTATTGTAGGCTACCTCTGCCCACAGCCAGGAGTTTGATGCTGACCATCCTTCTGAGGTCAGTCAAATGAAGACCCAGATTGTCGGGGGCAATATCTTGATACCATAAACCTGTCAGATTGTGCTGTAAAGCCTAGGTCTAAATGTTATTACTATTAATGTGGTAAATAGAATGTATTGAATTCAAAAACAATGGTGACTGTGAATGTATGCTGAATGTTGTTTGGTTATGTTGCCATCAGGAAGAAGGAGATGATGACAGGATGTCACAGTTCTCTGAACCATTCCTACACTTTAGCAGACAAGGAGACATCAGTTCTCCAAAATATAATGGACCTCCATATCCACCAGTGGCTCCAGCACCTCAAGTTTCAGCCGATATTCTTGATAAGATAATAGAAAAACAAGAGATCCTGGAAAACAAATTGATTAGTTGGTGAGTTCTCACTGACCATGAAATGGTGATCATTATGTTTCAATCCCATTCACGCTTTGTAATGTTTATTTGATTTTTTCATGATGTGTAGAGATAGTCCTTGACTTACAATCACAATTAGGACTGAAGCATCTGTCACTATGACCAGCGATGCAGTTGCAAATTGTGTTTCATTTTACAACTTTTTTTTGCTCCAATTGTTAAGTGAATCATGCAGCTGTTAAGCTAATCTGACTTTCCGCATTCACTTTGCTTGTCAAAAGCCCCTGGGACACTGATGATCTTAAATGCAAGGATTGGATGTAGGTCACTTTTTTCAACACTGTTGTAACTTTGAACTGACATTAAACAAATGGTTGTAAGTCCAGGATTACCTGGAGTCAATTCACATAGTCAGACAAATATCTCAGGATATATTTCAGCATCCATGACAGTAAGAGGATGAAGAGACTCATTTGAGAGAAAAATCCCTTCATGAAGTATTAAGGGAACAGATAGATAGGGGTAGATAAAAGCAGAAAGGTTGACAATGAAGAATTTGAAAGGCAAGAAAAAGGAATTATTTATATAAGAAAATCATAAGCCCATGAACTAACACTATTTAATGTAGCTATTTGTAATCAGTATGCTGAACAGTTTAATTGCAGTTAGAGAAAATATAAACATTATTATTCCATCAGGGTAGAACAAGAAGTAATGGCACGAGTTATCAGCGGAATGTATCCAGCTCAGAAAGAGGTGATTCGCTACTTAAGCTCATCAGATAGTGAAGAGAGCCAAGATGTATCATCGGACATTGGTAAGTAAAAAAAAGAAAAAACAGCTGTCTTATCCTGGTTAAAGAAGAATGGGTGGCAAGCTTTTACAGAAGGTGTCCAGGAAAAGGATTCCTATAGTAAATTTGAATCTGATAAATTGGATTTTTCCTCAATTCATCTAGTTCTACTGTTTTCTTAAATATGTGCTATGGCCTCCAACACATTCCCTCCCACATTTTTGTATCTACAGCAATAAGAAACAAGCTCCAAACAACCCAACCTAATAAAACATATTAATGCAAGAATTGCAGAGGACAGGTTTTGGATGGTTATGGTTTAGTATCAAGAAAATCTGATCGATTTCCACATCGTTTTCTAGCCAGATTCAGACGATAGAAAGTGATTGGCCCAAGGTCATCCAGACCTTTGTGACTCAGATGGGACTAGAACTCCCAGTTTTCTGGTTTCTGGTTTGATGCTTTAACCATTACACCGAGCTGGCTCTAATTATGAAAAATAAGAAACAGTAAACTGTGAGATATTAAATGTTTATATGGACTAGTCCTCTAAAGCCTACAATTAAGTATTTAGAATCACATATAAACAGACAGACATAAGGGGGAAATGGGGTATCATTTCATCACTTGCATTGTCTCTCACATCATTCCTAACAATACTCTGGCTCAGGATCAGCTTTGCGAGAGCAGAAACAACTGAAAATGAGGAATATAGTTCATAATATCCAAACATTATGTACAACTTTTAAGTTGAATTTCTTGTGTTCTGATCCATCTTCAGTTGAAGCAGCAGGCACTAAAGGTTTTCAGCTATTTGTTGATGCTGGCATCCCAGTAGATTCTGAAATGATAAGACATTTTGTCAATGAAGCCCTTGCTGAGAGAGTAGCTGTAATGCTTGGCAACAGAGAAAGCAAAAAAGCTGCACTGGATCCAGTTGCTTCTTCAAGTGTGCCACAGTTGACAGAAAAGGTAAGTTGCTTTCTTCTGTACTTAATTTGAGAGTAATAAAAGTCCTTTGGAGTTGGGCAGCCAATAATTATTTAATGTTATTGACCACTATTTAAATGGTTTAAACTACAGCTCATTCCCAACTTACAACTATTAGTTTAGTGACTGTTCAAAGATACTGGAAAAGATAATTAAAAAAACAGATCTGCCAACATCTAGAAACAAGTAAAGTAATAACTAGCAGTCAGCACAGGTTTGTTAAAAACAGATCATGCCAAACCAATCCTATTTCATTCTTCAACACAGTGACTAAATTAGTAGACCAGCAAAATACTGTGGACATAATAGTCAAACTGTACTCAACAAGTAGTCCTTAATGGGTCTTAGTCTACATGGAGAGAAATAAGCAGTGGGGTGCCACAAGGTTCCGTCTTAGGCCCAATACAATATCAACCAAAGTTGGCAATAAGTATTCCTAACTGTGAAAGTAATTTGAGCTTCCAGTGTGGATGTCCCTAGATGTATTCTTGACCCAGGTATCTGTTCTTTCTGAGGAATGGAAGTTTCCCAGTTCTAAACCCCAGAAAATCTTTGTCTTCTTGGGATTCAGTGTCAGTGTAGTAATCTTCATCCGCCTCATCCACACAATCACTACTTCAGGACATGCACAGCCTCTCCTGGTTCAGATATTACCTAGTAGAGTTTAAGGTCATCTGCCTCTTTGTGATACCTGCCTCCAAAATCTTGTATAGCCATCCCGAGCAGTTTCATACAGATAATAAATAGCACTGAAGATAGAATTCTGCCTTATGGCACAGCACAGTGAAACTGGCAAGATGCATGGCATAAATATCCAGGACCACAATACTACAAGGGCTGCTTAGAAGCAGCTGAATCAGTGGCCATTCTGTTTCTCCATAAAGCTTTGAGAAGATTGGTGGTTTTGTATATTCTTTTGGTCAGACAGAGGCTTGGACAGCAAAGAAAGATTGGTTTAATCTTATTCTGGGCATATAAAATTCCAGAACTAAGCCTTAGTATGAAGGCAGTTCTTGGCTTGCTTTAACATGACATTCTATATTTGTACTCCAAATCCAGACTTATTACTTACTTGGTTTTGTATCCGCTGAAGAATCAAATGCATTAAATTAACATTGTCATTGATCAGTAAAATATTTGTGCTTTAATAAACTCTCCCTTCTTGGAATAGCAAGCATTAGGTTCATTTAATTGAGGATTATTAATTGATTGGCTCAATCAAAATTTAAAATTATAGCAGAGATGCGTTAAAAGCAGTAGCAATGAGGATGGTTTCAATAGTTTTAGTATTTTTATTACCTTTGTGTGTATTTTTTTCCTTTTCAGGAAACCATATTACCTACTCCATCAGTCACACCTGAATCCACACCATCTCAATCACCACCACCTGTAAAAGAATCCTTTACCGTAAAAACCCCAGAGTCCTCCATGTATATTAATGAGATGGATGAAGACGTGGGTGCAATGGGTAAAAATACAGATTTGCAGACTACAAAAGGAATTGTGATTTATATGTAACAATCTTTGCTTTGAAGCATGATTTTTTTTTCTTTTGAAGAGTTTTCTTATAAGCAAGGTTTCATGTTGTTTTCATCACAAAGCATGATTTTAATCACTCAAAGTACATTTGAACAAAGTAGAAACATGCATCCAGATGCCCCATTCAGCCACCTGGTTGCTACAGCTGTAACTTCCAGACCAAGCATAATTGTAGCTTTACTTAAAGTGAACTATAGCAGGGGTCGCCAACCTTTTGGACTTCAGGGACCACCAAACTCATAATTTTAAATCCCACAGACCAGAGACCCTGGGAAAATCCCCAAAAAAGTCTGCAGAAAAAGTCCCCATCCTGTTTTCCTACCGATCGATCATTCTTTATTTGGGATCGCAGGATACCGTCTCCAGCTTCGTTCTCGGGGTGAGGAGAGAGAGAGAGAGAGAGACTTTTGTCTTCATGCAGGAAAAGCAGCAGAAGTATTTCTTTCTCTCCCCCAAACTCTGCCAGGACGCCTTACAGGATTCCAAAGACTCATTTCTGGTGGAGTTTGGGGGAGAGAAAGAAAGATTTTTGCTGCTTTCCTTGCGTGCAGCCAGAAGCAGAAAGAAGCAGCCCAATGGCCAGGCGAGGCATGTGGAGCAAGTGGGGTAAGTTCCCCCCCTCTGCCCTTTCTCCCCTCCCCTCACTACCTTGTGTTGTTCGCAATGCAAGCGACGCAAGCCTTGTGTTCCCAAGGGCCATGTGGGTGGCGCAGCCTTATGTTCCCGTGCAGCCTGGATTAATTGCTTTGGGGGGGTGCTTTAGGGGTGACATTTCTCTGTGGACCACCAAAATTTTCTCACAGACCACCAGTAGTCCCCAGCCCACTGGCTGGCAACCACTGTACTATAGTAATCACATATTATCTATGCGCTAACAACTGTAGTAAGGATCCAGGAATGACCATACTCAGAATATCAACCAAAGTTGGCAATAGCCATTCCACTTTCATCCAGTTTTCTTCCATGCCACTTCACATTATATCATGCAGTATACTTGTGTATTTGAGAATTGAGCTTAAATAGTTTTTGTCCCCACCCGCAATTTCCCAGATGCCCATCCAACATCCAGTAGTCTTGCGTCGGAACTGTGGTTGATTTGAAAAAGGAAGAGGGATCCAGCAGGATGGGCTAACTCCATGGATTCCTTCCCTGTGACTCAGGGCACTAGCAAAATGAACTTTGCTTGTGGTGCTGCACAGAGTTCCAATAGCAATAGGAGCAGCATTTCTCTCAAGAGTTCCTATTTGCATCCCAACTTTTTCCTTGCCTGTAAAAGCTGAGACATGTTATAGTGGGTATGAAAAACTGCAATGTGTCTGGGCAGACCTCTGACAGCTTATATAGAAGTTTACAAGCCCTTTACTTTTTTGATAATCAAGCGTAAGAAATTGAGGCTTGAATCTGATGCTAACTTTCCTTAGGTTTCCCATCCTTTTCATTTCCTTCTACATCCATCTGATAGATCCTCTCTGTGAAAAATTTAGGACTATAATTTCAGTGCAAATAATGATAATAACCTGAAAGAATTTTCAGAGAAAGGAGAATGGCTCCAGCTAAAGGGACTAGATTATTCTCTCTGCATTACAAAAAAAAAAAAATAGACAACAATATAATTTGACCTTGCATTCCCTTTCTCTTTCCCCCCACCCCACAATACATGCAGGGTCTGAGGCAGTAGTTGTCAGTCCGGTTCGTACACCTGTGGTTACCCCTACAGCAACACCCATAGTAGCCTCACCAAGCCCTCCTATATCTGACTACATCCTGGACACAGGACTGATGAAAAGACAAGCCTCTCTCAATGCATGGGGAGATACAGAACTTCCTCTGGAAGAAGAAAAGCCGAGTCCACAGAGTGAAGAAGATTATCGTCCAACAGCTGTGTGAGTCTTCCACAACGTTAATGACTCTTGCGACCTTCAACTACAAGAATAAGACACAGCCAAAAGAAAAGCAATACAAGACTAGTTTTTATGCCAAGTTGAAATTGTCTTTCTGGCATTTATTGGCTAGGTGGAATGCAAAGAGGCTTTTTTAATATTTTGGAATATATATTGAGCTTTGCGTCATATTATAGCATACCCATCTCTGTGCTGCATTTACTCCAATGCTAGCCCCCCCAAAATATAATGCATTTTTTAAGAGTAGTAGGTCCTATGTTACTCTCTTCAACGAACAAGCAATGGTTTTTGAAAAAATCCTATGGAATAAAATATACAGGTGGTCCTCGACTTACAATATTTCATTTAATGACCATTTGAAGCACTGAAAAAAGTGACTTATGACCATTTTTCACATGACCTTTGCACCATCCTCATGATCACATGATCAAAATTAAGATGCTTAGCAGCTGATTCATACTTATGACCGTTGCAGTGTCTCAAGGCCACATGATCCCCTTTTGCGACCTTCTGACAAGCAAAGTCAGTGAGGAAGCCAGATTCACTTAACAGCTGTTACAAACTTATCAACTGCAGTGATTCACTTAACAACAAAAAAGCAAGAAAGATCGTAAAATGGGGCAAAACTCACAACGAATGTCTCACTTAACAAATTTTGGGCTCCATTTTGGTTGTAAGTTGAGGACTACCTGAATATAGATCAGGGTTTAATTGTTCTTGGTCCTCTCTTAGTTATTGTTTGCTTGCAGATGTTTTATTACCCTACCAGATAATATCTTCAGTGTAGATGAATATGGGGTTTTCTCCCCTCCCTTCTCATTATATGCTATATCCATGATGGCAAACCTATGGCATACGTGCCGGAAGTGGCATGCAGAGCCCTTACTGATGGCACACGAGCCCTTGCCCAGAGCTGGTCTATTGCACATGCGCGGTGCCGCACGCCCGACAGCTGATTGTCGGGTATGTGGTGTGTATGTGTAGGGTGTGGAGTGGACAGGAGACATGTACATGCACAGAGATGTGCAGCACGTGGGAGGGGTGGTATATGCATGTGCAGAAATACAACGTGGGGTCATGTATGCATGTGGAGGGGTGCAGGGGGGACCCGCATGCATCGCCTTCTGGGTGCTGGCACAAGCGTGCAAGCGCAAGTGCACGCATAATTGTTGGTACAGGAGCCCCAAAAGGTTAGCCACCACTGTTCTATACCTTTCCCTGCCAGTTTTTGGAGCTGTTGTTTTTTTTCCTTGGCAGTTCCTTGATTAGGATATTGTGGTCTGCTTGTCTGATAATAATCCTTATTTATCTGGATGCTGATTGCTGGAGAGAATGTTTTCTTCTGAATGCAACTCTCCTGTTGCGTAAAGTTGGTTTATTCTTGTGTTTCTATTGATGACTGATTTCTCTAAATGCCAAGCTTCCAGGAATTCTGCAGGGTTTTATGGATTTAGCTTGGTCTTGGATGCTCACAGTTTTCCAGTTGAAACTGTTTGAGTCTCCCCATGTGTTAGGAGATTCAGAAATTTTCATTGTGTCTTTTGATTCCTAGTTGGTTTTCATAGGTCCCCTTGCTAGTCTTCTGCCTGTCTGACTTAAGGCTGTAACAGTCCTTACACTGTAGTGCTGTAAATGATTCCTATTTGTTCTTCTTAGATTCCTTTGTCTTTTGGTTTACTTAACGTGTTTTGGAGAGGTTTGTTTAGTTTGTGTGCTGTGGTTGATACAGTGTGCTTGTAATAATCTGTTAGCTGTTTCTGAGATATCTTGATGTATGGCAGTGTTGTCATTCATTGATTGTGCTGTCGTGTGTTGAATGATCAGGTACTTTTTGATAAAGTTGCATGGGAATCCATTTTGTTGGGTGACATTGTATAGGCAATCTTATTTACCTTTTCTGATGCTTTGGGTAACTATAGTGCATTTGCTTTCATCTTATAATGTTCTTACACAGGTCTTCTTGTGGGAGGTTAAGTTGTGACTTTGGTAACGGAGCAAGTGGTTAGTGTGGGTCATTTTTCAATAGACTTGTCTTTCTAATTTGCTGTTTCTTCCTGCTGATGAGGATATTCAGGAAGGATATTCTTCTTCCCTTGTGAATGTTATTCTTCTGGAGAAGTTGTTGATTAACGTGTCTTCTCCAGTTGTTCCTTTGTTGTTATGGCAAAGGAGATGAAGCTGCTGTGTACATACCAGAATCATAATTTTGGTTTTATGTGTGGGAGAGCCATAGTTTATAGTAGTCTCTGCTATTAATCCCATGGACCTTTCTCTGGTTTGTTGGTATATTTGTCCATCAAACTGAAAGGTAGTGGCAGAGATTGATTCTGTCCATGATTTTGGACATTTTGAACATAACCTATTTGGCTAGATCAGGTGAGTGAAAGCAATTCCCAATCTTTGTGGCTTAGCGACCCAGTGGCGGTGGAGAGGGGAACTGGGCTCCATGAATAGTGGGCCTGTGTACACATGTGTGCACTGCTCAACTTGCGCAAGCAGTTGGCTGGTGTACATGCATGCACACAACTCAACTTGTGCAAGTTGAACCCTGCACTCATGTGCACACACGATAGTCCACCATTCGTGCAACTCAAGCTGTGTTCATGCCGGCCCGTCACTCATGGGGCCTGGTTCTCATTAGGCCACAGGCCGCAGTCCAGGGACTCCTGCTCTACGAGGCATTTTAAGATTTTTTAAAATAAGTTCTCTGGCTATGCTGAATGCTAGGAGCCCTGCTAATGATATAATTGGACAAAGAGGTATGTTGGGCTTGTATATTTTGGGGCATTCATGGAAGTGTAGGAAAATGGATCCACTGCTTTTCATCTGCCATTGTTGTTCTTTTGTGATTCAATCTTTCTTGGTTAGCTCATTAAGGATGCTCCTGATCAGGTTGTCTAGTTTCTGTATTGGGTTGGTATTTCCTAGGATGTGGACATATTTGTCCGCCAGTAATTCTTTGGCTTTTTGTATATATTGTATTCTGTCTATGATAATTGTCATTTTTCAAGAAATGTTAGCAAATATGAGTCAAAATATGTGCCAAAATGATTTGAGAAATATTTTAAAGGAATGCTAGCAAATATGTGTCATCTATTATTCATAAGGATTTTCTTTGGTCACTTTTAGCATAATGTCCGTGGGTCAGCATGAAGAGCCAGAAATGTTGGTATTGCCAACCTCTCCAGAGTTACCTAAGACCCACAGTCCACTTCTTGCAGAACCTAGAGCTCCATCACCTTCCATGGAAACATCTAGTTCTGATTCCTCAGAAGAAAGCAGTCCAACTACTACAGAAACTGAAGCTCCAGACAAACCAATTTCTGAAGGAGAAATTCTGTACAGCTATGGTCAATTGCTAGCTGCAAAAGGTGACCTTCTTTTCCTGACCTATCATTCTTGTAACATTTTATTTTTTTTAAGAACTCCGCATCCAAGAGAATCAAGTCCTGACATATGTCCTAAAGTAACACAATTTTCTGAGAGTTTTACATATTTAAGAAGACTAGTTTGATATAATTCTGGATGTATTACTCCAGATAGCAAGGGTTGAGAACAACTTAACACAATAAAAATATCACAGCTCTGGAAAATGCTTTTACAATATGAGGCATTCTCTTTAATCCCACAGTTTTGGGGTTTGGAATGAAGTAATTGCTTTTGTTTCCCTCATGAGTATTTTGTAACCAGATTGGACATGATACTCTGGCGCAATCACATTTATGAGTCCTACCAGTCTGGAAGGAAAAGGAAGAAAAAACTCTCAGATTAAAGGGGAGAGAGAAGATACCAAACCAGTGGAAGAGTAATTGATGTAGACTTTGGCAAACAAATTTTGAACCTAATCTAAAGGGAGAATTTCTACCCATTTCAAAAATTTGTTTTGCGGATATATTTGCAGACAAAATCCAGTTGCAACCCAAGTGTTCATTTCACAACTGTGTGTTTCTCATCTTTATAGCTTTAGCAGAAGGAGGACTGTCTTTTCCAAACATCAGTGACATTTTTGCCTGCACCCTTCATGATGCCCCTGAGATGGTAATAAAAATTAAACATTGGAACAAATATGATGCTGTAGCCAAATGGAGTATATATTTAAACTGTTTCAATAAATGCCAGTTTTGGGTAAACAGTAAATACAGAGTAGGAGATTGGCGTATAAAATAGAAAAATGATCATACTTTCATCCTAGCTGGCCAAAAGAGTAACTAGTTGGCTTTCATGCAGAGTAAATGTCCTGATTTTAAATCCAAGCTGATGGGCTAGTAGCAGAATCTCTGGGAAGCTCAAATCAATGATACGCTTTTTAAGTTGAAAGCAGTACTTTATTTACAACAGTAACGAGAAGTTGACACAATATGTTATGGACTTCGTATCCAAAATGTCAACTCTTCTCTTTTGTCATCTCTTCCCCTAGATCTTTCAAAAATGCAAGATAGAAATTGATCTTGCTGTGTACTTTGTTTGACTAGCAATTCCAATATTGTCTAGGAAGCAGTGTTCTTTAGAAAAAAAGACCCAGTACTTAAAGAAGGTTGATGTCATATAAGTAGTCCTTGGTTAACAATCACTTGTTCTGCGACTATTCAAACTTACGATGGCGTTGAATGAACACTGTTTACAACTAATTTTCAGAATACCAGCTCTCCCAGCACCCTATGGCCATGCCTTGTGATCAGGGCATTTGACAACCAGCTTGCCATTATACCAGTTGTAGCATCCCACAGTCACATGATGTCAATTTGTGACCTTCCTACCAGCTTTCCACAAGCAAAGTCAGTAGGGAAACTCGAATAAGTCTCCCTCATCTGTGCACCTTCCCTGAAGTTTACTGCACTCGCACTACACCTCCCTGCATCTTACATACCCTCTCCCACCTGGCAACAGCCATCCCAAATCCCACTGAGCTTTTTCTGTGCCTCTTCCCACACCTCCCCTGCCACTCATGTACACTTGTGTACCCTCTCCCACCTGGCAGCAGCTACTTATCTGCCACCCAGCCTGCTTGTTAGCCATTTGGGACTTGGACCTTCCTGCTATCTTCCCCTCTGATTTTGATTATTGGAAGCCAGTAGGAAGTTGCAAGGAGGTGTTTACTTAACCACCCTCAGTCCTTGCCTAATGACAGCAGTGGGAACTGCAGGGATTATCATTACTAAGTGATACAATCTCATGGCACTGCACTTTATAACTACCTTGCTTAGTGATGGAAATTCTAGTCTCGATTGTTGTCATAACTCAAGGAACACCTTTATATCTGTTGACCATGGTCCAGGTTAGTCCATGTAAGCTACTTTGTAGTCATTTCTATGTATTGGATAAATGAGCAAATGTATCTCAGTGATAGGACCAGTAACGTGTATGCATAATAAAATCCAGGTTTAATTAGCAGGATTTTTTTTCCTACTCAAAGGATGGGAAAGATTAAGTAACTGTGCCCAACCTGGTATTTCTAATTAACTGAAATTGCAACTCTTAGCTGTTGATCTTGCAAACTGAGAATTCTGGGAATTGCAATGTTAGCATATCTGGCTGGTAGAAGATTGGGGAAGGTGTTTCAAGAATGTCATGTTTATTATATATTTATTTATTTTATTCAACGTGGACACAGCCTGACTCCAACGTGTACATACATAAGTATGTACATCCTGTACATGTACATTGATACTATAATACGGCTTCAGTGCTTTTTCTGATGTTTTAATGCTCCTATTTTTTTAAGATGCTGTTTCATTTTGAGAGCTCAGAATGTCAGGAATGTGGTTTATCTTTTATGAGTAGCTCCGGGAAAAAAAAACACAATTGTGTCTTTTAGGATTATGATCCTCCCAGTGAGGGACAAGTGATACGAAGACCTCACAGAGGACCCCACAGAGATCAAGTCCTTTCTCTCTTTTCAAAACTGAACCAAGCTCCACTTACTTTGCCGGAAGAGAGTTACCATTCAGAGGTACCATTTATTTATAAATCTGTTGTAATGGGAATGGGCAACTTTTTTCTTTTGAAAGTCACACTCCTTTACTATGATCTGTGGAGACTCACTGCTAGTGGAGCTAAAGCCACATCAAGTAAATGTGAAGTTTTATTGGTATTTTTGCTCTTTGGTAGCCAAACATATTTGTGTTCTTAAAAAAATATTTGAATGTGGGATCATAGCAACGACTGAAAAGGATGATAATGCACGGAAGATGTCTCGTCTAATATTGACAAACCTATGTTTTTTTCATTTCCAATCATTAATGTTGTCTTCCTCTTTTTTCTATAAATGTTTAAATGTTTTTACTGACACCAGTTGTTTCCATGTTTGGAATACCAGTTATTTGATGATTCAACTATGTGGTAATGAAACAGACTATTAATAGTAGTAGCAATTATTAGTGGTGATGAGTCAAACTATTATTATTATTATTATTATTATTATTATTATTATTATTATTATTATTATTATTA
>BLBF01000042.1:4800083-4814480 GCA_015471245.1 Laticauda colubrina | reverse complement strand
TATTATTATTATTATTATTATTATTATTATTATTATTATTATTATTAAAAAGATCATCTTTGCATGCTTGTGAGTAGCTGGAGAAGTCTTCTATTCCGTCTTTTTGTAAACAGGAGCAACTTTACCATACAGTGTTTTGTAAGCATCTGATTACAGAAGAGCTTTTGTGTCTCTTAAGACAAATCCCTTTTTATTTAAAAACAAAAGGAGATAAAGGTAAATTGATGCTTCTCTCCTCCTTCCAATTCAGAACTCTTTTTAATAAATAAAGAAAAGCTGAGTGTCCCCCCCCCCTTACCTCTGCATTTGAATTTTCCTCCCCCTTCCTTTCCTTGATTCCATTTAAGAATTTCCCCTGCCCACCTTCACAAATGGGAGCCACTTCAAAATGGAGTAGATTTGCAACTCACTTTCTCTTTCCCTCCCTCCCATCCTCCCCTCCCCCCCCTCTCTTTAGGATACTGACAACAGTGCTGGGGAACTTAGCGAGGGTCAAAGACCAAGACTAACAAAAGCTGCTGAAAGTATCCTGATGGGACACTCTGTTTACATGGGCCAGACTACCAGCCAAGTTCCTAAAGAATTAACTCAACAGATGTCACCATCAGGACAATATGACAATGTTGCAGGTATTAGTGTTTATGAATTATTATGAAGTATTCAAACAAATCAAAGTATAACTTGAAAAAGTTTCCGATTACCAATTTGCAACATAAAACCATGGGTTTAAAACATCTGGAAGGGTTACTTCTTCATTCTATTTGCTGGGAGATAGGTAAAATCTAATGCCACAATGTATGCTCACCAATATCTAAATTATGTAGGGATTATGTAGATTAAAGACATTTTAAAAGACATTTAGCCTCTCTGGCTAAAATTTGCTGGCTCTGAAAAAGCGAAATAGATGTACATGTTCAGACTGGCATACATTACTTTTTGGAAATTGGAGCTACTATTGCAGTATATTTCTTAAGATATACCCCTTGGTTTAAATCCTGAATTTCTGTTGCCAGTCAATCAAGAGCTCAAACAGAGGTCATAGCTCAATGGGGAGAGCCCTTAGAAAGCATCAGGTCCTGTCCTCAGCTATAAGGTAATAAGGCGAGTAAAACATTTGACGTGACCTCATGAAAGGCTCAATGCTGTAACAGGCACTTTCCAACATTGGAACATTTAATATTTTCAGAAAGTAAATACTTCAACTAAAAGTATTTTCTTGCTTCAAGAATTGTTGATTTAAAACAGCTAAAGACTGTTAAATAACACACTTAGCCCAGAATATATTTTTTTTTTGGAGGGAGGGGAATTGAATTATTGAATAGTTACAACTTTTTATGCTAATTCTGTAAAAATAAATGAATAAAGTACAGCATCGTTATATATCATTCCATCAACAGTTTAGGGTAAGTGCCCATATTTTATTTCAAGCTTGTTGCTTGCATTATAATTCAGAATTATTAACAGTTAAATAGTGTATGAGGTCATCTGGTTATAAAGATTACATATTTTCAGAATTTGACTTTATGCACAAATTAAAAACATATTAAATGAGCTTTTTAAAGTAAACATTGATACTGGGAAATAAAAAGCATGCTAACTGATTCCTGGTATTAAGTAATGGTAATTCTATCAAGATTTTTAGTAAAAGTCAATATTTTTGTGGTTAATACTTTAATATAAAAATTCAGCTTAGTGTGAAGTACAGGTAGCCCTTATGTATCAATTACCTCATTTAGCAACTGTATGGAGTTCTGGCATTGATGAAAAAGTAATTTTAGACCAATCCTCACATTTATAACCTTCACAAGTCTATAAAGCAAAGGAAAACTAAGATCATGAGCTAAGATGTGGTTTTACTTAGTGACAACTTCACTTAATGACAAAGTTTTTGGTCTGCTTGTAGCTAAATGAGGACTACCTGTATAATACCTTTAAAACAACAGCAACAACAATTCTGGCAGTTTTGTTTTAAATTGTTATATGAGGACTGCATAGTTGTTAAGTGAGGACTTTAAGCTTATCCTGTCCTGTGAATATTGCATGTAAATAAGGTTTGCGTCTTTTGATGGCTGAGATGGGCAGACTGAACCATATTTTCAACAGGGAAACTGAGCATCCTAGACCAAACTAAAATCCAAAATGCTAGAGAGAGAGAGCAATAAGACTAGATAAGCAGGAATTAACACCAGACAAAAAAAATCCAAATAGAAAACAATACTCTAATCAAGGAACTACCAAGGAGAAAACTACACCTCCACCAAGATTGGCAGGGCAAGCTACTGTATGTAAACAGCGAGCAAACCCCATACTGACGAGCAGGGATAATGTTACCTGGTTGGGTAATGAAATATTTGCAAGCAAACAACCAAATTCAGAGAGCCCAAGGACCACAAAGTTCAATCTTGAACCACATATATTCTCTGGTCTAGGACAACTTGGTTCCACCACCTCATCACCACCACCTTGCCACAGCCACCTCACCGCTGAACAAGTCACCCTAACCAACTTGCTATGGGGACAATTCACCACAAACTCTTGTTTCCAAAGCTGGCCCAACTGAAGGGAGGTAAAAGTTCCCTCCAGTCTGCACTTCTCCAAAGGCTTCCTCACCACGCTTTACAGTGCCGTGCCCCCCCTCCCCCCCCCGGAGTGGTGGGCTAGGCAAGAGTCATTGTTACACACACACCATTCCAAGCTTGAGGACTTTCATTCATATCTGAGCTGGCAAGCTGCCAATCATGCCTGGGCTTGGGGAGAAGGACCTCTCCTTTGGCATGGTGTGCTGGATCCTGAGAGTTCTTTGGCGAGGAGAGGTGCAAGCAGGGACGGTAACAGGGTGTCTTGCTCACAACAGCAGAAAGCAGGCTAAGTGGGAGTCATTGTACATTAAAAATAAACATTTGTTTGATTGATTGATTGTTCTGGGCTGGGCACTTCAGCAGGAAGAACCTTTGCAGCCAGGAAACCTTATTTCCATCAATAACATAAATAAATAGATAGGAGCAAGATGAGATTATAGGAAAAGTGATTGGGTCATGTAGAAACTCAGGGAATGACAGTGGGATTGTTTGATATGTATTTCTTTAGAAAATATCTGTGTTGAATACATGTTTTAAATATAAATTTATTCATGGATATAGATGTCAAAGGAATGAATGCAATTCTGAAAGCATAATTTATAATGACAGATCAAGAGAGTTAATGAAAACTATAAGGATGATGAGATGTTTGAATATGGGACATGCCTGTTTTTTTAGTGTCAGGAGTTGGCCTGGTGAAATATGGTTTAGAAAAAGAAAAAAGAAAACAGTGAAAGAAATAAGACTGAGAATAAAACAACTATAGGAAGAAAAAAGTGATTTCCCGTATACACTGTTGTGTCATTGCAATAATTAAGGTATAATGTATAATTTAGGGTTAAAATTATTCCCATTTTGTGTGATGCAACTCTTTATGAAAACTTTCATTGTGCTTTCTCCAAATAAAGTATTTTTAAAAGGTGATGTTAAGAGATTTATGACTAAACTTTGTTCATGCCAACATGGACTAGTTTACAAGTTTCAGTTTCAAAACGTTTTCTGTCTGTTGGCAAAATTCCCACCAGTTATTTTGAAAAATCATAAGCATGCATATAAGGAATTACAATGATCATACAGAGCAAGTTCAAAATACAGTGAGTAAATGAAACATTTGCTCCTCTTGTCTGAGAGCAATCTACAAAGGATGTAGATAGCAGTGTTTCAGCCATGGGATCTCACACATGGTAGTAAGCTATCAACCCATCTTTATAGGTGTGCATTGGAAATGGTAACATTTTAAATTGAAACCATGCTTTTAATATTTTTTTCTAATCTCTCAGGAGATATTCTTGGTGTTCCTGATGTTACTCATGGGCCAATGAGCATAGCTGAACTTGCTCAACCTGATTCTCTAGGGGCATATGGAAACACCAACCTGACACCTCAGTTGGATGACTCATTGCAGGTAATACAACTGAGTAGCCATTGCCAATGTGTTTGACTGTTTTAGTATTCTTTTAAATAGTATTTAATATTCTTTTCTGTATATTACAAAGCACCTCTTTCTATGTATTTTATAAGATTTCATTCAAGCTATCTCACATGTTTTTTTGTGTGTATTATCGTACTATTTTACATCTAAAGTAGTTTTTGAAGTGTTATTCTTCAGCCAAAAAAAAGTGTTTTTCTAACCTGAATTCACATAGACTGAAGTTGAATTCAGATGTTACAAGAAGTTTTTCTTGATAGTCTCACCTATCATGAAGATAGCTATCTAGAGAGTTTGTTTCTTTGCATGGAATATTGCATCCCATTTCTCACTAGTCATTTAAAACATAAAGGTACATAATTCATACAAGTAAGATGCAATTCAAGTGCTGGTTGTTACTTATAGTGCCTTTCAGGGCATGGCACTGGATTATTTGTGGGATTGCTTCTCTCCAATTGCGAGTTCCAATAGGACAGGTATGTTTTGGATCCCATTTAGTGAGACCCAGAAAATGAGCCTTTGGAACCCTGGTACTCCTGCAATTCAACTTGCTATAATCCTGCCAACTGCTTGGAAAGCCTTAGACCTGGTTATGTTCCCAGACTTGTGGGTAGGAGGTTGGCTTGTGCCCAAGATATGTTAGGGCTTTTGTTGTTTGAGTATTGCCTTGGTAGCCATTAGGTGTATACATGTTTATGTATATGGTTATGGACTGCACATATCGTTACCTGCATTTGTCTTTTTAAGGCTTTTATATGTTTTAGCCACTCAGAGTCACTGTGGTGAGTTGGATGATGAAATAACCAAACCATATTGTATATACATGACTTGTAATTATTTCTTTTCCCTGCATATTTCTTAAACTTCCCAGTTTGTCTACATTCTTAGTATCGTCTCATCCTCCAATCAGATCAAACCCTGCTTGGCTTTTCAAGATCAAACCAATTTAGTTAATCTTACTTGATCCAGTTAGATATCGTAATATTAACATGTGTTTCATAATTGTCATGCAGACAAAGTCCCAAGAAGCTTTCCAGGAAATACCAGTGAATTCCAGAATCATCTGTGTAAAACCAAAATCTGAACATACACAGCAGAAAGGTAAATTATCCTGTTACCGTGTTTGAAACCTGTTGTCCTGATCCATATTGAATTGTCAGATTTGGGGGATGTGACTGTTGTATAAAGTTGAGGGCTGAGTATATTTTCGTCACTCTTTTTAATCCATTGCTTGAACACCAAAGACACATGAGGAAGTAAAGGTCTAATAAGACACATGAGAATAGGCCAAAGAGTTCCCAGTTCTCTTCACTCTGAACAGGGTTCCCAAGTAATCCAAATCAAAAAGGGAAAGGTCTTAGGTATTAAAAAGTGAAATCATTTTGGGACAGTTACACTTTCTCAGATCTAGGAAGAAGGCAAAGACAAGCCACTTCTGAAAATCTAATCAAGAAAACTGCAGGAACTGATCCAGGCATTTGCCAGGAGTCAGTACTGACTTAGAAGCACCACACAAAAAAGGAAAATTGCATCTGTTGTATGTTGTTAAAATTCAGTGGTATAGATATTGAGAAAAATGACAAGATTGAAGGATATAGATTGTAGAACCATGCTTCAATCTCTTTTGAGATTCTGAACTTTTCAAAGTTTCGTGGAGGACAATAATGCAGAGATATCTAGCGAGTATAGAAAACATATTTTTGCATCTTCTTATACAGATGCTCTTGCCTAAAAACTGGGATGAGGAGTGGGTCCCATGCATAATCTCTTTTGTAGTAAATCCACATTTGGTGCTAGAGAGCGTATAGGAAGTTTTAGCCAATCTGGTTGTATCTGAATTCTTGACCACAAGATGGCAGTGTCTTGTGCTTATAAAGAAGGAAGGCTAGGAAGAGAAGGCTCCTTACAAAATGGAAAACGACACCGCCAACAAAATTATTCATGATTATAAATGCCATATAAAATAGAATTTAATTAGACTGTTGTAACAGGATAACGGGAGATGTTTATTTTTTTATGGTAAGCTAAAGTCTTTTAGCCCTAGATCAGCTGGAGATGGCTTCAGATTACATCCTTTTTCTACGTAATAACATGTCCTACTGGACATAAAGGAAATTATCTTGAAATTAGTAAATGATTAAGAATGATTTTACATTAAACAAATAATCATGCTAGTGTATGTTTTATTTATCAAATATTTCTGCTGGAATTTTTTATAGGCTGTTCAGTATAAGTAAATATTACTTATTTTTTTCATAACAGAATCATGGATTATGAGCAGCATATGCTTGTCTACAAGTTTATGAAGTAGTTGTTTGAATCAGAATGTTTGTATATGGTTGTGTGTGTGAGAGGGAGGGAGAGAGAGAGAGATTATTTTATGTTACAATTATTGTAATTATATTTACACCAGTATATTCACCTGAATGGTAATGTTGAGGAAAACTACTTCAGGTAGTAAATGATTACAAAAATGTATCTTTCAATATTATGAAGATTACATTTTACATTTTACAGTAAATAAAGGGTGGTTTTTTTTACCAAATTTATATTTTTGGGTGGGTATTAAAGATAATCTTTAATTGAGGATCATCTTCTTTTTGGATAAATATAGTTGTGCTTCTAATTTGATGTTTGTTCTGTATATACTTTAAAAATCCTCGTGGAAAATTGATATTCAATTTTTTATACCCACAAACATACACGTGTGTATATTATATTATATTATATGTGTATAATTAAATATATAAATACAATATAGTGATGTTTATTCAGTTAAGAATTAATTTTAATCTGGAACATTGATTTGGACAAAATTATATAAGGTTGCTCGAATTATTGGAAATATTGGAATGCTTTTTGTTGTCTTTGAGTCTCTTTAAACTTTAAATAACACTATAAAATTAATATTTATTTTCAGAAGCTCTGTTGGTAAATTCTGGTAAGAAAACCATATAAGTTGCTAGTTATGTCTAATACCAGTAACTTCTAGATTTGCAAGATAATTAGTCTTTTAACTTTTTTATAGAAACCTTGCTTTATACTTAAGGCCTGCAATCAGGAGCAAGTAAATATGTTGGTTTTGTCCTGTTGATCCTATTTGGACAAAGTTGCTTTGGGCTGGAGATTATTGCTTTCCATTGCAATTACTAAGAGGCACACAATGGGCAGTGCCAAATGGAGACAGGCTCCGAGGAGAGGTTTTCTGATCTGCTATCCCAGGACTTTCAAAAACAGTCCCCACTTGATATGTCCTGTTTTCTGGAAAAGCAGTACCTAATAAATTTAGATAAAGTATTTTCATATATTGACTCCTTCATGATATGTAGTTACACCGTATTAAGGAGAATGTTTGGCATAGTGGTTAAAGTCGAATTAGGTGACCGTTCTAGTTCTCCCCTAGGCACAGAAGCTAAATGACTGATTTGGGCCAGTTATTCTCTCTCAGCTCAACCCAATCTCACAAGATTGTTGTGGGGAAGATGGGAAGAAACATTATGTTCCTCACTTTGAGTTAACTTAAAGGTAGGATATATCTCTAATAAATACAAATAAACATCAGTAGTAGATTACTGGAAAATATTCAGAACTCTGTCCTATTACTACTATCTGTCACATTTTCTAAACATAAAATCTTGTGAAAATTTTGCTTCCTCCATAAATCTTCATCACTGAGCCAATTTTAATATTGGACCAACCTCCTGTACCAAATACCATATAGGTTCTATCAGGCAATAATAGCAATTATTTGCCATTTAAAATTATTGGATCAACTGTGCATTGCTATCCTTGAAGATATTAAACACTTCACAAATTTAACAAGCAGTGTAGCTGTCATGATGAAATGGATGATCAAGGAACAGTCTGCAAAAGCTTACAAGATTTCTGTGCAGTATTGGAAAATAAGAATTGGAAGCTAATTGTGTTTACAAAACTAATTTCTTCTATTAATAAATTAATTGCTTAAAACACTTTGCTGCTGTTGCCTGGTCATTAATCATAAATTATTCTAATGAATTACAGTTATTTTAAATTCCTACCAGATGCTTTAGTTGTAAGTAACAACACAGTCAAAATGAACAATTCATACACAAAAAATAACACTTATGGGATAATTTTTCTTGATTTTCTTTTGATGATTGCTTTCGAAGGACAGAATGATGTGACAATATAGACCAAGTTGCTTGAAATAAAAGCTTGCAGTATAATAGGAAAAACAGGGATATTGTCAGATAGCACAGAGCAATCAGTAGGAAGTAAGTTTGAATGCTACAAAACTGGATGGCACCAGAACTGGGACAGTTCCTATGGATTGGAAGAACAGAGGGGATTGAGTCCTAATAAGTTTCAGAAGCCTAAGAAGAGTTTGCAATGCTTCTCTGCTTCTCTCAACAGCCGAACCAGTTTGGTCCTGAAAAGATCTGGGTGCCAAGCCATAGAGGACACTACTGTATAGAGTTGATAATACACTATTTAAAGAGCAGTTAAATAAAATAATTGGAGCACCTTGTGTTAATTTTAAAAGAGTCTTCATGGATTATTATTTTAAACATAAACATTCAAATTCCTTCTCATAATCCAGCAATATATAAAAATATAAAAATATTTTTAAATTGGTAGACTCAATCACATTACATATATTTTGTCTGTAAGCCAGTAGTCCACCACTACTTCTTATAGCAATGGAATCCTTATAAAACAAATGAAGAAATGCTTCCTTTTCTCTGCCTTAAATCTATTTTTCAGAAAATTTGAATGTAGATATATGTGTGTATGTGGTGAAATTCCTAATCAAATATATAAAGAAAGACTTAATCGGTTGAGAGTAAAGGTAGAAACAAGAATAGTGTGCAAGGATGGAATAGCCTTACAAATGATGTTACAACTATTTTCACATTGCCTCTTTTTTTTGTCTTATCTCAGGCCTTTAGTAACATTTAGCTATTTCTAACTCATTTTCTAATCCACAAATTTTCTCTGTATTGAGAAGAAATATTGGTACAATGTATATATTTGTGGGAATGTATATATTTACATACATATATTACTAAATTATTAAATATTACTAAATATATTGCTCATTTAGTATCCTGTGACTTTCATTAATTTTTGTATCTTATGATTTATGATGAATGTATTTTTACAATGACTATGATCATGATTTTATATCTTATTGCTTGTATGTATACTGAGAGCTTATGCACCGGAGAAAAATTCCTTGTGTGTCCAATCACACTTGGCCAATAAAAAATTCTATTCTATACCAAGCTGATGCTGGCAAAAATTGTTGCAAAAATGTGGGTTTTTATGTCAGCTACCTGTAAAGTATGAGATAAAGTACTTGAATGCTGAATCAAAGTATGAGGATAAAAGAGATGATTGAAAAGGGAAAAGGAAGAAAGTTGGGTTCTGTCTGTGGAAGCAGAGAAAAGGGAAGATAATTTATCACAGGGATTCTATCTACCAAAGAAACACTTTTTGCCAATTTCTAGTAACTTTTCATGGGGCTCAGAAGCTTACCAGGATATAATAGATCAACCTATTCTACAAAGCAACTGAAAGCAGAACAAGAACCAGTGGATGGAAACTAACCAAAGAGAGAACCAACCTTGAAATCAGGAGAACTGTTCCTGACAGTTAGAACACTTGATCATTGGAATGGCTTGCTTTGAGATGTTGTGGATGCTTCATCACTAGAGAATCTTAAGAAGAGAATGGACAACCATTTGTCTAAATGGTATAGGGTCTCCTGTTTGAGCAGGGGATTGGACTAGAAGACCTCCAACATCTCTTCCAACTCTGCTATTCTGTTAACTTGAATAATTTTGTCCTGATACTGGGAATAATAACACATATTTTATGCTATTAATAATTGCTACCACCACCATTAAGAGAAGGCAAACATGCAGGTAGGGCACAAATCCCACTGGCATCCAATTTGAGTGATAGGGAACAAAAGCAGATGATGAACTGATCAAGCTGACCTAGTTTCATCTTTTCAAGCATTGGTCATATTGCATAAATGGGGAACAATATGAATGGTAAATACAGGAAAACCTATCTGAGATGCTAATGACTACATTTGCCCAAGAGCTAACTCATTACCCTTGCCAAAGTTTCTCATAAATTGGATCTGTCAGTCACAGCATGGTGTCTGTCATTCTGACACATACCAAGCAGAAAATATAAAAGTGTCCTTAACTGCCCTCTGGCTTAGCTCCCCCAGCCTCCGTAACTTGAATTTGTTGCGGAGTCTGATTTATATATACAACATGAGGCTATAGCCAAAGCTGCTTAAGAAAATCATTGTAAATATCTGCATTTGTCTATTTTAATAATAGTTGTTTCATCTATAAAATAGCCATCAATCCTTCAATTTCCCCCCCCCCATGCAGATTCTCATGATCTTTTTGAAACTGTGTTATTTTGCATTCCTGAATTATCATTAGAAAAATCAATCACTTTCAACAGTTTATTTTGAAATGCAAAAATATCGCTCTCAAAACAGTCTCAGCCAGTAAAAAAATCATTTTTTACAAATGAATTTAGAATCTGGTGGGAAAAGGAGGCTTAGGTGTAAGAGTCTGTAATTGGAAATTCTTTGCTTCTCAGGGTTTGGCCAGAAAGGGTCATATTAGGGTCATTGCTGATGTTGAAAAGATTATCAATGAGATATGCTGATGAAAAGATGTTGGTATCCAAAGGAAGATTAATTCCCAACGGAGATTTGCAGATATAGTCTGTGGATCCTAAATATATGGGAAATTTATTCTGCTAGTCCATCTGAGTTTGTCCTTTCCTTATTTTGGTGCCTCCAGAATAACAAAAGTGAATAACAGAGTTGGAAGTTCTTTTATTATTGGAGGTTTTCTCGTCCAACCCCTTGCTCAAGCAAGAAACCCTATACCTGTGATGGCGAACCTATGGCATGTGTGACGGAAGTGGCACGCAGAGCCACTTCTGCTGGCACGTGAGAGGTCACCCGGAAGAGCCCTACTGTGCATGCGCGCACCCCCCTGCCAGCCAACTGATTATTGGGTACCTGCCGCACATGCGCGGAGGGAGACGCATGCATGGGAGACTGCACGCATGCAGAGGCATACAGCGTGTGGGGGTTGCACGTGCATGTGCAGGGGGCGGGGGGAGTGGCACGTGCATTGCATCATGGGTGCAGGCATGCAAGTGTGTGCATGCATGCACACACACACACTTTTGTCATGCAATGTGGAAAAGGTTCGCCATCATGGCCCGATACCATTTCGGACAAATCTCTTCTTAAAAACCTCCAGTGATGGAGCATTCCCAATTTCTGAAGGCAAGCCACTAATTAATTGTTCTGTCAAGAAATTTCTCCTTATTTCTAGCTTGCTTCTCTCCTTGATTAGTTTCCACCCTTTGTTTCTTGTCCTGCCTTCAGGTGGTTTGGATAATAGGTTGATCCCCCTCTTATAAATATGACTGCAGTTTCCAAGATCCCCAATGGCAGAGTTGGCATACCAACAGAACAACACTGCTGAATGAATTCCACATTTGGTACTTCCCACAGTTGCCACCAAAAGTCTATAAGCAGAGCATAAAGGCTATAACTGTTTCCCGCTGTTACCCTCAGCAGCATTTGTTTTTTATTTGTTATGCAATCCCTTCAACAAATTTTCTAAGCAGCATATAAAATACACCCATATCTTTAGCTTTCCAGAAGGTCCTGAAGTCCTCACTGTTCCACGAAGGATTTGGGCGAGGCTGGGAGTAGAGTCAGGAGGTTAATAGCATGGTTGATCTGGCACCTGGTGGGAAGAGTTGCTGTGTTTCTACTCCTGTTATTCTTGGTTGTTGTAAGCCGCTTAGGATTAAGGCCCAGTCCCACTGCACTTACGGATGCAAAGAGGATGTAAAACGTTAAAAAAAGCTTGCCATCTGTTGGAAAACGCTATGCATCCGTTGTGTACTCACTGCATACGTGTTTCATACGCTCTATCCGTCGAGCATCCGTCCACTGCAATTTCATCTGCGCAAGAAGTTTTGAGCTGCACAAAACTTTGTGAACGGATGAACTTTCCGCCGTGTACGATGTAAATGCGCGACACATGAGCAACAAACGTTCTATGTCCGTTATCATCCGTTAAACGTCTGCTGTATCCTCTGCATCCTCTGGCCATCCCCTCATCCGCTGCATCTGAAAACGGAAAGAGGGAGGAAACAAAAGGTACATGGAACGTCTACACAGTGTTAATAGCACGGAAATAGACAAAACGTTTGTATCTGGGATGTATCTCGTATATTTAGGATGTCCGCAGTATGTCTAGAGTATGTAGAAGGCCCCATAGCAGACAACTGATATTTTCAATAAAAAGGGGGAGAAAATCATCTGGATCGCTGGGATGGTGGACCATACAGTCTCACTATGGTTACACTGGAGGATTATCTATTCCACAACTATCCTTATCTATCCCACAAGCATGCAAAGGCTTAACCATTTTTTCAAAGTTTTCACCAACACTTTATTAAGTAAAAAAAATGAACCAAGTAAACTAAGTAAAGTGTCTTAAGTGTCTTAAGCAAAGATAACCTTTATTAACTTTCTTAGGTAGACTTTATGACTTTATTAAATAAGCAAAATTAACCAAGTAAACTGTATTAAGTGTGTCAAGCAAAGATAACCTTTATTAACTTTCTTAGATAAACTTTATGACTTTATTAAATAAGCAAAATGAACCAAGTAAAGTGTCTTAAGCAAAGATAAACTTAACAAGTAAACAACTTAGTCTCTGACACTATTCTCAGTCACTCTGAGTCATGTCCATGGTCTCAGCTGTTAAGCGGGCAGGGACTGTGGAGGTGGCTGTGGCTTGAGTGCTGGTCTGAGGCACCATTGGGGTGCTTGGCCCCGAGGGTACAGCAGGGGATGGTGTGTTCAGGAAGCTTTCCGAGAGCTGACTCAGTCCCGTGATGTTGAGAGGCCCTTCATCAAGGACTTGAAATGTCAGGCCCAATACTGATGACAGATTGTCCGTTGATGGGCTTGGCTGTGGGGTGGAGGAAGGAGGAGTGCAATGGGGCTGTCTGGTCTGCAGCTGGCGTCTGTGGCGTCCGATGAACCTGGGCCTGGACTGGGAAGTTCTGCTTTCACTGTGGGAAGTCCTGGTAGTCGTAGCCTTGGTAGGTGAGGGGCTGTTGAAAGCCGTGGAAGGGCTGTGACAGGAGGTGTCGCCACAGGAGGTGTCGCCTGGGGTGGAGGAGCAGATCTGGACTGGGTAGGAACAGCTTCAGCTGGGCCTTGAGGGTTGTGCAGAAGTGCTGTGATCTTCTGCTTCATCACCTGGTACTCGGCCTCGGGCAGGTCCCTCAGGGTCTGGCTCACGTAGGTGATGAAGGGCTTCCGGTCCGAGGATGGTATGTCGCTGTGGACCAGCTGAGAGAGAAGTTCTGTGCTGGTCTTCATTGTGTCCCTGATCTCCAACAGCACACTGTGGTCCTGGCCCTCCAGTCTGCCTCTCTGCCTGCATCCTCTGGGGGTGGGGGTGGGTTGGCCTCTGGTGGCTGCTGCTTCTTCCTCCATTTGTGACAGCAGGGCGTCATCCTCCACGGGATCCTCCAAGTCTGCCGGCATGGGGAGTGCAGCTGTCGGGGGGGTCTCTGCCGTGGGGCCCTCTGAAGACAACTGCCTGGACAGGGTAGCTGGCTCCTGGCTGGAAGAGGACTGGCTGTCTGTGGGCTGTCTGAGGGAGAGGGGTGTCAGAGGGGCTGCTCCTTGGTGGCGGATCTCACCCTCTAGGAAACCACTTGGCCATGACGTACATCTCCCGGTCAGTGAGCTTGACAGCGGCCTGCCCGGATTTCTTGAGGTGTAGCTTGCCATACCAGGTGTGCATGTGCTTCCACCATCCCAGGAGTACATCTGCAGTGTAGCCAAGGCTCTCTGCCTTGTCTCTCCAAGCTGCCTGCTTCTTCTTGGTGTTGCGATAGAGTCTGTGGTCCCTTCTCCACAGGTACTCGTTCTCCCTCAGCCATTCCAGCACCTCATCCTCATGCTCCTCGGAAACGGTGTACTGTTTCCTCTCTCCCTTCTCCTTACCTTGCCTCTTCCTCCCTCTGGCAGGGGCTTGAGCAGCAGGGCCTTCAGGGGCTTGAGCAGCAGGGCCTTCAGCAGCAGGGCTTTGAGGGGCTTGGGGCTGGTCCATCACAGCAGCAGCAGCAGCAGCAGCAGCAGCAGCTTCAGAGTCAGTGCCAGGGGGTGGGATGCTGGTTCTGGCCTTCTTCACCATGCCAAGGCTTGAATAAGTAGGCACGGGCTTCCTCTTCTTGCCTGACTGACGAACCATGGTGTTCCTGCAAGATGTATGTGGCAGCACGTCTTTCCCCTGTATGCTGACTGTGTGCGTGCTGCATCCT
>BLBF01000042.1:4785128-4799683 GCA_015471245.1 Laticauda colubrina | reverse complement strand
TGTTCTGTTTATGCAAATTTTCACCACTTTTTGGAGCGGATGACAACGGATGGAGCCACCCCTGAAATTTTGCTCGTCTGCTGTGTCCTTTATGCATACGTTTTGCGTCCTTCGGCCGGTGGGACTTTACTACTTGAGATAGGAAATCATACAAGTTTTTAAAATAGATATTATAAATAAAGACTCACCAAGGAATTGCTCATTAAGATGCAGTTATTTATTAATTTTAATCCAGTGATCAGGAATACTCTTTGGACAGTTGTACATACATATTAAAATTAAATGCATTATAATTAAAATATAGAAAAAACATAATACACATACACACATGTATCCATGACTATTACTAATATTTGTATCTGTTTTATGATTAATGTAAATTTACAGTGACTATGATAATGATCTATCACTATTGTATGTACACTGAGAGATTATGCATGAGACAAATTCTTTGTGTGTCTCATCACACTTGGGCAATAAAGAATTACATAAATATGACCTAACATGATCTTTTTGCCACACAAGTCCTAAAGCTAGGTAGGAGAATCTCAGTTAAACAAATGAGCCAATAATATTATACTTAATGTATTGAGAATGATCCAAAATTACATATTTATGTGTGTGCCTCTAGGATTGTCAGCATCACCTAATTTTCTGATAACACCTACAGTTTTCAGCAGCAATGCCTGCAGCCATTTGCAACTCTTGTTCATTCTTTTGTTTTCAACAACTTCTTACACTGTAATCAACTGAGAATGCCAGCTTAGTTTACAGGTAAATATTTGGAGGGAAAGATGCACTGTAACAATTTGCACATTGTTTTCAGAAGCAGCATAACTATTGAAGGGGGTTACCAAAAAATGAAAAACTCTAGGGATGCTTTTGTTCAGAAAGGGTCATATATCAATCATACTATAGAGAGTAAAGAGACTGACCTGGGCAGAAATAGGCAAGATCCATTACCAAAGAGACAAGGCAAAAACATGGCTGCAACCCGAGTGACACAGAAGGTTGATGAAAATATCTCAAACCACCTCTCTAACTCATAGGAGTATAAAAGGGAAAGGAGATCAAGCACCATCAGACCTGTAATACGCCTTTACGGTAGCCAAGCTTAATATGTATTGTTAGTCCTGAGTTTATTTCTTAGTCTGCTCTACATCATGGGACTGATGATTATCTGAATTTTAAATTAATTTTATTACATCTAATGTGGCCATCTACTGAAGACTGGTTTTAGGACATCAGTTATCACAATGACATAGCCTCCAAGAAAAAGAGCTTATTGTTATTTAAATCCCTTTTTGAAACCACTGAAAACAGTACCTTGTCCCCATATTTTGTAACAACTAATTTCACCAATTACCTTTGTGGAACAAAAATTTACTTTTATCCAAATCTTGACAGTTAATTACCTTAAGACAAGCAGAAAGTAATAACTTTCCAATTTGCAGCACAATTCAGAAACATATCCTTCTTCACCCTTGCAGTTCATAGTTTAAAAAAATGTTTCATTTCATATAGATTTGGACAATGTGAATTTACTT
The DNA here is from genome assembly GCA_015471245.1 of Laticauda colubrina. Taxonomy (NCBI): domain Eukaryota; kingdom Metazoa; phylum Chordata; class Lepidosauria; order Squamata; family Elapidae; genus Laticauda; species Laticauda colubrina. Next base: position 4,798,136 of record BLBF01000042.1, on the reverse strand, counting down.
TGACATACACTCATTGCAGTGTAATTCCTAGTTCTCACCCCTAGAGTTGCAAAAGAGGATGTATACTAATACTGCATATGTAATTCCAACGATGTTGGCTTGATGTTTGTAACACTCCATCATTGTAAGACTATGTATCTTACATATAATCCAACATTAAGAAAATCTATATTAATTCACTGAAATGTAGCACTAAACTCAGAAATCCATTTAAGTTTTTAAATGAAAGTCATGCCCATTTTGGTTACAATCTAATTGCCAGTGTTTTAATATGCTGTATGTGCCTCTCCCAGCCCAACCCTCTAAAGAATTATGGTAGTTTTCAACTGATTGCTGTGTTTTTGGCAGGCCTTAATGAAAGTTTTTTTTAAATTAGATCATGCTTTCTTTTTAAAAAAGCAAATTATTTATACTAGCCTTTTCTGCTTTAGTATCACATTTCTGTGGAAAAAGTATTGTACATTCTTTCCATTTTGCTCTTGGTAGGGTAGGAAGGCAATCCTATGTAATGAAGACATGTATCAATATGTACTTGCAGAAGCCACAGTCTGAACAAGGGTAGGGCCAGAGCAAAATGGCAATAACTGGATGGACATGTGGCAAAGGGCCAAAATAACTGGACAGGGATGGAAAGGAAAGAGACGTTGTTGAGGCATTATTGAAAGGTCAACATTAAGCTGACCCTTAGCCCTTCCTGTCTTCCTATCTTCAAATCTACATTGACTTTCAACAGTAGCTCTGCAATTAATTTCACATTTTCTTGATTAAGAACCCTCCTTACAAATGATTATTAAAAGAAAAAATAAGGAGATGATCAGGCTTGAGCCCAAGGGAGGGATCAAATGCATCATCAGTCATGAGTCCCTTTGCATCCACAAGAGATCTAAGTCCATTCCACCTTCAATTCCACTGACTCTTATCTACTTCTGATTTACTTAATAGTAGTTAGTAATTCAGATTAATGTAAGCCGGGGAAATCAGAAGTTCCAGACAGTTTAAATGGGTATAAAGATTTATTGCAAGTTTAAGGACTCTACAAGAATCTGAGCTACTAATCAATGCAAGAAAATTAACATCCCCTACAACAATTCTGTTTTCTCATCTAGTCCGCCTTACATTTACATTGCTATGACAAATAAAACACATAACTAAATATGAGCATAATATAAACCCTTCATCCTTGCAAAGAACATGTTACTTCTACTCTTCAACTTTGCTACTGAATTCATCTTCTTTTGTAACAATTCTATGAGGAGGTCTTGCTACTGATTGTGATTAGATCATTATTAATAAGAGAAGGAGTCTGATAGCAACTTTTCAGACTGACAAATGTTATTAAAAGGTATGGGTTTTTGTGAAGTACAGCTGACTTTCTAGGTGTGTGGCCTGGCTAAATTGATGTAGGATTTAAATTGGGTTCCCCTTCTCTTCCAAAACTGATAATTAAGGAATACTTTAACAAAAGGACCAACCTAGCAGTATTTTTTCTTTTTTGTAGGCTAGAATTGAAATGTCTATATTATAAATGTACTTTATATTAATTAATTCATTTTGCTTTATATTTATTAATGTGATAATCTGAACTAGACCACTGCGAAACTATGGCAGAGAAACAGGAATTTCCAAGCAATCAAGTTTACTGTGATTCTCATGCATGAAACCATTTCTGATCACTCAATGAAAAATGTGTTCAGCAATGTTATTGATAGATTAAAAACTGAGCCATTTTAGAATTAACAGCCAACCCTTCTTGAAATGTTCTGCTTTGTTAGGTACTTTTCAAGATATAGTGTTTAGAAATAACTTGTTATCCTATACAGTTTCTTATACACAAGTGTTTTTTGCTTAAAGCAAAATTAATAAATTGCATATATATTGAAAGAAATGAGGAAGATGGGAAGAGGCTTGTAATCTGGAATGAAATGAATTAATCTAAGAGTTAGAAATCAAAACTTTGTTTAGTCTGAAGAGCAGCAAATCTCCTCATCCAGAACCTCACAACTGTTTCTTGTTTTCTTCCATTCCAGTTGACTGTTGTGTTCTGTTCACTCTCTCTTGGGCAGTGACTGCTTGACTTTTGTTGAATGAACCCATTGTTTTCTTTTTATGTTGCCCATCAAGTGAGCCCCCATCTGGTTTGCATCAGACTGTTTTCACAGCCAACAACTGCTGCTTTTTCTATATCTTGACACTTAAGGGCCCCCATGCTATCAAAGCATTGCTGTGAAAATCTGTCTGGCTGGATTGGTGCAGCTGTGCTGCAGCAGCTTGAAACTATTAACCAAACAATGACAACTTAGAACTTGAACCAGTTTTTATTTCCAGTGGTGTTATGTGTGAATGATGATCAGTACAGTATTGCTGAACCTCACAACTCAACTGTAAGTTCTCCTTTCTAGTGAACTTTTCATTTTGTATAATCTGTATATGGTTTATTAACTTTTTTTAAATTTTACAAGTGTTTACTGTACTGGAAAAAACCACTTTTTTTCTATAAAGCAGTGTGTGAGCAAGTATATGCACATATGCACAAGCACGCTTTAATTTCTTGACATGATTCAAAATAATATATGACATGGAACAATAAGGGAATTTGCTTTTCTCTAAGTGATGATTACTGTTCAGTATCTAATGGGGATAAGGTTGATTTTTTTTAATTCAATAAATACAAGTCATGTGAAAAACTGCTTACTAACGATGACTGTAGACAGGCAGGCAGTATGTATATCTATATGAATTCTTATATGAAGTATATAATTAGGATCCCGAGAACCTCTGCTTCAAGGAAGGACCAGTAACTGCATAGTTTACTTTTTTCTCTGGAAAAGGTGGCTTAACATGACAGGGGGAAGGGCTCCTCTAATTGCATTCCCATAACAATTGCATATAAGCATGAGCTATTCATCCAAAGTTTTATTTTTAAGTGACTTCCTGCTAATACCCTATCTACTATGCCATACTGGCTTTTGTGGTTCAAAAAACATCTTTATAAATGCCTGAATACTACTTACAAAAACTTTGAAAAACACAATGAGAATCTGTGGAGTATCATTGTTTAATTTCTGGGTCATTCCTGAAATATTAAAAAAAAATACCATGGGAATATATGGAAAAGCCTCAGAATAGTAGTGTTCCTCATAATGATAATATGTTCCTTGTAAATTCACTCCCCTTGATGAAATCTGCATTCTAGTTGGGTTCCCTTATCCATGCTCATAACACAGATAAAAGGACTGTTTTCAAGATTCTTTCCCTAATGTTAGTTTGTCAACACAGTTTCATAATACATTTTAAATGCTACATTATTCTGTGGTTGTCACAATCAGAGAGAACCTTTAGGAATATACTTAATGATTACTTGTATATGCCAGATGTTAGCCCTGGTTAGCATTCTTGATTCCATTAGCAAATAGTTTTGCTAAAGTTTTATTTATTTCATTTGTTTGATTTGTCAATTGCTTACAAGATAATAGATATATATATAAACATGAGTAAGAACACAGAAAATAGGTACAAATAAATGGGAACAACAGAACAGGGACAATTGGCAGGATTGTGCACTTATGCATGCCCCTTACAGACCTCTTAGGAATGGGATGAGGTCAGTCGTGGATAGTTTGAGGTTAAAGGAGTGGGGGTTTGAGGATGTAACAGCAGAGTCAGATAGTGCATTCCAGGCATTGACCACTCTGTTGCTGAAGTCGTACTTTCTGCAATCGAGTTTGGAGCGATTAACATTGAGTTTGTATCTGTTGTGTGCTCTTGTATTGTTGCGGTTGAAGCTGAAGTAGCCATTGTCTGGTAGGACATTGTAGCAGATAATGTTGTGCACTACACTTAAGTCCAACTATAGGTGGCATAGTTCAAGGTTGTCCATGCCCAAAATTCCAAGCCTGGTGATATGGGGTATTCTGTTGCAAGCAGAGGAGTGTAGTACTCTTTTCGTGAAATAAAAAGAAGTTTTGAGAGATGTCTGTCTCAGAGGTATTGGCTGGAATGGAACATTGCTGGAATGAGACAGACTTCTCTCAAAAGTTCCTTTTATTTGGATAGTAACTGGCACATATGTGGAATCCCGAATCTGAAAGTTTCAGGCTTCTTTGCAAAAGTAAAAACTACATATCCACCCCTCATACCCATCACCTCATACCCATACTCATACTCATACCCATCACATGGCCCAATCACTATCCGTCCCAAAGTAAGACTTCCTTTTCACTATGCACAACACTATGTGATCTTGAACCAGCAAAATAATTTTATTTTGTCTAACAAGATATACTCAAATGAATTTCCCCCTCCCACTTTCCCAGGCTCAATTGTTGCAGCGTGGAGCATCGAATCTCAATATGGCTTCCAAAGCTGACAATGTAATCTATCAAAATAGAAGCATTTATACCTGCTTCTTACTCACCTTTTTTAATTCCTGCACAAAATCAACTTTATCATGGCATTCTGGTTGTAATCATGCTGCTAGCAAGATATGTTAGTTGTGGTAAGGAAACATGTTGTAATTTCTAATCCTAACTTTTCATCACAAGTGGTAAATATATTTATGAGTATAACCTCATCAGGATGGCAAGTATGTGTAAGAGAATATCTATTCACACGGTTGCCTTTCATGTATTCTCCTTGAAAAAAAGCTAAACATATAGGACCCCAGGTTGACCTCTGTCTATCCATATTGTTTTTCCTATCTACCACAATTAAGTTCTCATCCTCTTCCAAATATTTTCATATATTGCTAAACTAAATGGGTGAGCAGGATATAAGTTGTAGTTCTTCGAGCAAGTGTCTTGTTTGCCAATAAGCCACTTCTGAACAACAATAGCTAATATCGTGAGTCAAAGACAAGATGAGGTTATATATTTCAGTTAGCTGCCTAATAATCCTAATATTTCAAATTATGAAGACGGGATCAAGTTGGATATTTTAGTTCTTTAGAGTTTCTGCATTTTCTTTAGTACTTTTCAGCAAGCCTATAAGAATGACTACTCCAGCAAGGATGGTGTAACTTCCCTTTTGCTGCTATCTAACTATAGAGTGGCTGCCATGTTCATATGGAGCTGCAGAAAATGTTGCCAGCATTTCCTCAGCAATGAGTTATGTGTTTTTCAAAATAATTGTATGTATAAATACAATCCAGGTGCTTTAAGCAGGCAAAAGAAAGAGAAAATCACAAAGAGGAGCAGGGATATGACTATATAAAGAGCAAAAGAAATGTGCTTCTTTTCTGGAAACATATAAAGCATTGACTTAGGAGGTTGCAGCTGTCTACTTAAATGTCTTAGGATCAGGCTTGAAACAAACTCATTGGAGGGCACGAAGACATTGAACACAACAACACTCAAACTTTGAAGTTGATATTCAACAAAGCCAAGCAGTCAGAATCTGGCAGTAGAAGAAACAAGTCATTTCTTCTGCCCTGTTCTTAATGGAAGATGAATATTTTGCTAGATATGTTTTTCCAGGTGTTCTTTTCACAGATTTCAACCATTTTATTTTTGTATTAGGTTGCAGACTTTGCAATGTGACAGTTTTACCCCCTTCTGGCTTCTGATATGTGGGATTGAAAAATATTTAAAAACAGACCATAGTCATATCAGTAAGAAAATGCTGTGATTCTATGGAGTTTTCTCATCAATTTGTCCATGAAAAGTATTTCTAAAATCTCTAAAAGTGTAGGCAACATTTCTAAGAGCTAAAGAGAAAACAAATAAAATTGCATGATTTAGGCAAAGTATGGTATTCCATGCATCTTCCTTCCTAAGTTGGTCAATGTAAATACTGTGAGGTGAATGTGCCATACAATAAATAAAGAAATAAATGTAAAGCAGCTTTCATGTTGGTGTATTATGTTTCCAGATACAATAGTCTTCCCAATTTGGTCAGTTCTGAATGTGCTGGACTTTCACTTTGGTGTCCATGTTGGCTGAGATATTATGCACAGTGAAATTCTAACATATCCGAAGGACATGTTTGAGAAAATAGTGGCAGTGCAGAGTCCACATTCATACATCTGGAAGGAGGATTTGTCTGGATCTCAAGGTATCCTTCCTAAACTGATGCCTTCAAGATATGTTAACCCTAATTCGCATTATCTTTAACTGGTTCTGTTGTCTGAGGAGTGGTGGGAATTGTAGTCAGATATATCTGGAGAAGCAATAAGCTGGAGAAAACTTTTGTAAGGAAGCATCCCAAGTTGCTCTTTATTCTTTTAAAGTAAAATCTGGAAGAAAAACAGCATTACAGCATAGTCCCCAAAATGCAAAATCCATATAAACATTAAGTAGAGAAACATTTAGCCTCCTGTGCTGCTAAAATGCAACTGAAGCAGTACTTTAGAGAAAATATGTATCAATCTTTATTGCATGTTTGTCCTCTAAAGTTTTAGATTCATCCAACCAATCTAGCTGGTTGCCCAAAATCTGTGACGATTTTATGAATACCAATGTCAACCCCATATAAGAGTCATTATCAGAAGACTTTATCAAGTGATAGATGAAAGCAGGACAGGTAATTAAGGGTAAAATTAAAATTAAATGGGCAGAATACAGCAGCAACATGTATGTCAGGACAAAATGTTCTCAGTATGAACAAGTAGCTTATTGATGGCTGCAGCAGAAAACCAAACTAAAATCATGTGTTTCTTCAAAGGGCCATTCAAAGATTTTAGACCAGGGCTGTCAAACTCGTGGCCCACGGGCCAGATGTGTTACGTGCTGGCCACACCCACGCCCACTCCCCATTTTGCAAAGGAGAAAAAAATATGTCATGTGAGGCTGCCGCGAGTTTGACACCTCTGTTTTAGACTTGAAAAATATAGGGTCCCAAAAGTAAAGTTTATTACTGTATGTAAAGACTGTTATTTACAGAAAGGAAGAGTAGTTGGCACAAGATAGATTAAAAGAATGAAATAGGATGGCTACAGTAAGTTTGGGCAATGTTGAGAGGAAGCAGCTTAGCATCCTTCATACCAAAACCATTTTCAGACCAAACCCATTATATTGTACTAGTTTCATTTTGTGTTTGAAAAGTGATTTGCCACTTTTGGGAACGGGAGCTCTGGCAGCAGGTGTAATTAATACAAACTGGGTAAAAGCAATTTGTGTTGAACCTCTGGCCTTTCAGGGCTGAAGCAGTCTTTGGCCTAGAGTTTGATGGTTACAAAACAGAACTTGAGGTCCCAAAACGTCCAGAGGGTGAGGACCAACAAAGATTTATATAAATGTAGATTAAAATAATTCCTCCTCTAATACCAATGCCTTCTCTAACAGTTTGCAATATATTCTTCTTCTCGAGTCACTACACAAGTCCTGTCCAGTGCAGAGTGCAGGATCTGGCTTTGGTGTTGAAAGTCTCCAAGTCATTGACAGTGCATGGCTCTGGTAGGAGAGGGCAGAGCAAAAGATGTTGCATTGTCTGATCCTGCCCACAGTCGCAAGCAGTTTCTCCATCCCTATTGTAGCCCCATTTCTGCATGAGGACTTTGCATCGTCCTGTTCCTGTCCGTAGGCGATTCAGGCATGACCAGATGGGCCATGCCTCACTTGAACCCGGAGGAAGTGATTCACTTGGTTCATAGGAGAGCTGATGCGTCACAGATTGGAGATGGTTGGACCATAGGGTAATCCTTCGACCGTGGGCGGTGTCATCAAGGGATTCGGTTGAATGGAGGAAACTGCGTCTGGATTTGAGTCTCTTTTTAGCCGGTTCACGATTGTAGAGTGGGTGGCGAGGGTTAACTTCTTGCTTGGTTTTCTCCATCTGTGCTGAGACCTCTCGCCTGATGTGTGGTGGAGCAATACCACACAGTAAGTAGAGGTCATCTACTCTTGTTGGACGCAGACATCCAGAGATAACTCTGCAAGCTGCATTCAGGACTGGGTCGATCTTTGCAGCATGGGATGACCTACACCAGACAGGGGCTGCATATTCGGCAGTGGAGAAGCATAGAGCAAGAGCTGTGGTGCGGATGGTTTTGGCATCTGTTCCCCATCTTGTATTAGCAAGCTTCTTCAATATGCTGTTCCATGCTCCAGCAATATATTGCTAAGTCATGTTACATTTTATTAATGTTTACTCAACAAACCATGGTTGTTCAAAACACATTTACAAGTCATTAAGATTAGATTCACCTAGCTTATTAAGCCAGAGTCAAATTTAAAAAGGAATACAATAGTATGATGCGTTAACTCCACGAAAGCCCATGTCACACTGCACCAAGAAGAGGTCTGACAGTGTGACAGTGTGACAAGAGGATGCAAAGAGGATGTAAAACATTAAAAAAAGCTTGCCATCCGTTGGAAAACGCTATGCATCCGTTGTGTACTCATTGCATAGGGTTTCATATGCTCTATCCTTTGAGCATCCGTCCACTGAGATTTCATTCGCTCAAGAAGTTTTGAGCTGCACAAAACTTTTTGAGCGGATGAACTTTCCACTGTGTACGATGTAAATCTGTGACATACGAGCAACAAACTCACATCTGCTGCAGCTGAAAACGGAAAGAGGGAGGAAACAAAAGGTACATGGAACATCTACACAGCGTTAGTAGCACGGAAATAGAAAGGATGAGCAGTGAACGGTTTGCATCCTATATACATCCTCTAGGCTTCCTATGAACATCCCTTTAAAGCCCATGTCACACTGGCCAACGGATGCAAAATGGACACAACGGACGAGAAAAATGTTCCATCCGTTGTTATCCGCTCTCAAAAGGGGCAAAAATTTGCATAACCGGAGCGGATAACACGGACGCGGGGAGGACGCAGGGCAGATGCAAAGCGGATGTGGAACGGAAGCCCAGCGGATGGGAGCGGATGGCACATCCGCAGGGCTTCCGGGGGGCCTCAGCAAAGCGGACGCGGAACGGATACAGCGGATGCAGAGCGGATGCCGAACGGATAAAGCGGATGCACAGCGGATGCAGAGCGGAAGCCTAACGGATGCCTGGCATTCACTGAGCATGCGGGGAGGATGCATTGCGTCAGCCCCGCGGACATAACGGAAGCAGCTCGGAAGCAGGTCGCCATTCAGAGGAAAGACCTGCTGCCGGACACATCGGCTGCCTTGCCTGCCCTGCCTGCATGTCTGCCTGCCAGCCTTGCTGCGAGCCTCCCTGCCAGCCTTGCTGCCTGCCTGCCTGCCAGCCTTCCTGCCAGCCTCCCTGCCAGCTTTTCTGCCAGCCTTGGTTCCTGCCAGCCTCCCTGCCAGCCAGCAACCCCGCAACCATGCGGAAGCACAGCAAGCCTCAGCCATCTGCTGCCAGCCCTAGCAAGAGGGACAGGGCTACCATCCCGCCCCCTGGCCCTCACTCTGGTTCTGCTGGGGCTTCTGCAGCAGGGGCTCGCTCTTCTGGGGCTGGCGCTTCTGCTGCTTCTGCTTCTGGAGGAGGAGCTGATGACAAGCACTCCAGCACCAGCCACCTCCACAGCACCTGGACCCTTCACCCCTGAGACTGAGCGACCAAGAGGAGTGCCAGAGACTCTTTTTTGTCTTATAGCTTGTTAGCAAAGTCTATTTTTGATTCACACACTTGCTTCATTTCTTTTTTTGTATAAAGTCTTGCTGGAAACTTTTAGAAATGGTTTAAGCCCTTGCATGCTTGTGGGGTGGGTTAAGATAGCTGTGGGGTGGGCAGGGATACCTTTGGGATGGGTAATAGCTGTGGGATAGATAAACCTCCAGTGCAAGCATAGTGGGACTGTATGGTCCACCCTCCCAGGTGCCACACCTACGGCCCTTTATTATCAATAATAATGTAATAATTGTCCACACATGTCAACATAAACACAACTCTTTATTAAACGCCCTGTTCATTGTAGGCCAACCAAACATACATGGCCCAATCTCATCCGTGTGATGAGACAGGCTGAAGGAAGCATCCATTAAGCATCTACCATCCTGTCTTGCCACTCCACTGCTCCAGCTGGGGAGTTGCACCATTGTCTCAGGAGGTTGCGCTGCTTCTTCGCTTCATTTGAGGCTCTGTTGGGGCCTTGCACATCCTCAGTGTCGATCAGGTTTCGCCCTTGCCTCCATTCCCCAGGCTCCATGACCCCATTGGCTTGTTGGAGGTCCACGAGCCTGTTCTGCAAGACTGGCTAGCGGGTGCGCATGAGATTGTGCAGGATGCAGCAAGCTTCCATGATCCTCCTCACGGTCTCTGGGCAATGCTGCATGGTGGTGAGAAGTACCTGGAACCTGTTGGCCAGGATGCCAAAGGCGTTCTCCACCACCCACCTTGCCCTGGACAGCCTGTAGTTGAAGATCCTTTCTTCACGGGTGAGGAGTCTGGAGGTGTAGGGCTTCATGAGGTAGGTTGTGAGGGAGAAGTCGTCATCCCCCACGATGAAGTAGGGCACATCTTGTGTGTTGTTGGGCAGGGGTTCTGGATCTGGGAAGCCCACAATGAGGTTGCGTTCAAGCCCCTCCTTGAGGTGACTGGCGTTGTATACCTGGGCATCCAAAGATGAGCCGTTGCCTGAAGCATCGATGTACATGAACTTGTAGTCAGCATCGACCATGGCAAAGAGGATGATGCTGAAGAAGCCCTTGGAGTTGAAATAAGTGGACCCCGACTTGGCTGGAGATTTGCAGGCCACGTGCTTGCCATCTATGGCTCCAACGGTGTGTGGGAAGTTCCACTTCTGATACCACTGCTCTGCAACTTTCTTCCATCCTTCTTCAGTGGAGGGGTACTGGAGGAGCTCCTCCTTGTATTCTTCGATGATGGCCTGCACCACTTCTCTGACCACAATGCTGATGGTGTTGGATGGCACTCTCCAGCCGTTCTGCATGCTCCTGTAGGAGGTCCCTGAGGCCAGGTGGCGCAGAGCGAGTGCCACCTTGAGCCCAGGTTCCAGGCTTGGCCGGAAGCTGGTGTTTGCCTTGGTCAACCTAGGTGTCAGGCGCTGCACAACTTCATCAAACATGGCTGGCGGCATCCTCATGAAGTTCTGGAACGCCCGAGTGTCTTCGCTCCTGAGCTCCACCATCAGCTTGTTGTACAGTCCATCCTCCGTTCTACTGGCGAACCATCTTCGAACCCAGACTCTTTTTGGGTGGCTCCTTTTCTTCTCGCAGTAGTGTTCACAGAGCCTGCAGATGGCTTTGCACTGTTGCAGAACGATGGTGGCTGCCGAAAGGACTTTGTTACAATCCACGGTGGACATGACTGGATGCTATGGAAGAGGAAGAGGCAGATGAAGGCTGCAGAGGTTTGCACCGCTGGGCTGCTGTTCTGAAAGTGCGATGCAGGTGAGTTGCTCCCCCTTTTTATAGGCAGTATAGGTTTTCCTCTAGGCATCCTCTAGACATCCTTAGTATCCGAGATAGGTCCCCTCTGAGAACGTTTTTTCCGCTTTGAACGCTTTGTTTCCATGCTGCATCCGTTCTGCATCCGTTCCGCGTCCGTTCCGCTTCCTCCCTGCATCCGGGCGGATGCGCGTTGTGCGGATGTGTCGCGGACGCCAAGCGGATATAGCGGATGCGTAACGGATGCATAGCGGATGTGTAGCGGATTGAGAACAGACGAACTGGATACATTTTCCGCACAAAAGTTTTAGGCAGCCCAAAACTTTTGGAGCGGATGAAACGTCCATAAACGGATGCTGGACGGATAGAGAGGAAGCCAAATGGAGGCAGTGAGTACAGAACGGATACATCGTGTTAACCAACGGATGGCAAGGTTTTTTGTCCGTTTTACATCCTCTTTGCATCCGTTGGTTCAGTGTGACATGGGCTTAACATCCCTGCTACATGCTACCCACGTCCGTTCTTTTCCTTTCTTTTCCATTCTGTTTATGCAAATTTTTGCCACTTTTTGGAGTGGATGACAACGGATGGAGCCACCCCCGAAAATTTGCTCGTCTGCTGTGTCCTTTATGCATACATTTTGTGTCCGTCAATCAGTGTGACCTAGCCTTAAGGTTTGAAGGGTTTTTTTCACTGCTGTTCATATTGAGCAGGCATTTTTGTTATTGAACACCCCTAGATCATATGTTCTCTTGCCTACTAGTACTGATTTTCTTTCTGAGTAGAAATATACCCTCTATAGTTACACATAGTAGTGCCAAATGGAGCCTCTCAGTGCCTCTCCAGAAGTTGCCATAAGTGTACAATTTTAATAGAGGGATATTTTATTTTGTATAATTTTATTGAATTTTACATTTTAACTATGTTCATTTTTTCCCTTGGACCCATCCTTTTTAATTGGGAATATCATCATTGATAATGTCATTCAAAAATCAAATATGGCTCTTAAACCTCAATATTGCTTACTCTATGAGAAAGACTTGGTAAGCTTTTACAAGGAAGCACAGGACACTCCGGTCACACTTGGAAATGTATCGATATAAAATATGTTTTAAAATTTTTAGGCTTAGTGCTTACATATGGTTTATAGCATTTTCAAAATCTGGCTGGACTCTTTTTGTATATTTACTTGCAGTTAAATAAGCATTTTTCAGGTTTCTTAGCTTTTGTTTTTTGTTTAAATGAACAGCCCATAAGTTGTTAGACTGGGTGATTATTATAAAGAATGCCATTAAGGATAGACACAACTCATTAACCTTTCTGCATTGTTGCTTTGAAGACCATGTTTATAAAATATATAGTTGCATTATGACATTTTAATATTTTTTATGCTTTACCAACATCTAACATATATCAATCAATCTTGAACGAAAAGGGCAGAAATCACAAAAAACATTTAATAAATCAGATTTTGGAATACACCTGTAGATATTCAGTGAATACAATATATTTGCCCACTTAAGTATTGCAGTATTCTCTTTCTATTAGAAAATTTGTATGTGTCAGTCTTCAAGATCTTCTGCTATTGCTTTGCATTTTTTCGACTGCCATAAGTAACGGGGGGGTGGAAAAGGGAGGTCGGAATAGCTGGGGAAGTGAGCTGGAGGAGTTACATTCGTCTGATGTATAAATGGAAGGGGGAGAGCATAAAATAGAGTTAGGTTTCTATTTCTCGCTTAGCTTTCTTCT
>BLBF01000042.1:4755248-4785118 GCA_015471245.1 Laticauda colubrina | reverse complement strand
AAACTAAAGAGTCTAAGTATTCTTTCCTGGATTTTGAATGGAGCTCCGCCTGACAGTATGATTATTCTGAGAATAGTATGCAGTGAAAGTTAATAAATTTTGGGGGAGTGGGGAGAGAATAATTATGTTTGAAAAATCAGATAATATATCATTGAGGTGACATGTCAGTTGTGATATCGTATATGTGATGGAAATCTATACTATCCTTTGTATAGTTTGCATACTAAAATCATACAGTATAATGTACATCCAGTGGAATTTGGTTCCTTGCAAAGTGAGCCCATTACACAGATTTCATGGTATTGAAATTCCCCTTGTATAGAGTGATACCAGCTAGATTTTGGCTTTTCTGTGTTGGAACCTACATATTTTGCTATATACTCGAAACGTACCATACTGTCTTTCAAAAGCAATGGGAGCTCTTTGTGGTATATAAATATTGCTGAAAAGAAATATTTAATGTCCAATACTGATCTTGGAAACATAAACAGTTTTTGTCTCAACCTCTGCTCTTTTTAAAACATCAGGAAAAAAGATTTTCCTTGATCATGTCGGTATTCATTTGCAAGTAAACTCAATACATATGTCTAGAAGTGGTAGCAGTGTGCAATCCACAGTCTTGGTATCCAAAGTTCTCTAGGAAAAATCAGTTGAATAACTGATGATAAAAGCTGTTCCTTTTCTGCAACATGTGTCAAAAAGAGAATGAGAGGAGAAAACCAAAGTCTATGAAAGAGAAGCAAGGAGGATTGAAGAGAGAAGAGATGTTTTAACTTCATTCAGTTATACACACTGTGTTACATCCAGCAGATTATGCCCAAGATGACAGTATCCCTCAATAGGAAAAATAAAAGATTGACCCATCCTGTTCTAATATCTTACATGAGAGTAGGATCAGAATAGCACCCCAATGTAATAATGAACTTGACTTTTTTGAGACTCTTAACTCACTAAGATTGACTGGAGGTAGGTCTTTTGGAGGCAAGTTATGGGCAGTCCAGGTGGAGACTTCAGAAACTAACACCCATCCTCTTGAACACAATATTGAAAGAGAAGCTTTCATGTCAGTTGTGATCAGCTAATTATTAGTCTCTGAGGCACAACTAGTAACAGATTACATAAATCTTCTGCCATTGCATAGTCATGCTAGATAATTAAGCGAGGAAAGAGGAAAGAGTTTTCAATCCTTTAGAATTGAAGAGAAAATGTAATTTGCTCTGCATATTAATGAGAAATTTTGCTTGCCTTGAAAATAATGCAAACCAATCCAAAGCATGATCTTGGAACTCAATCCACATTTTCAGGTTACTTAAATAATTTACAACCACGAGCCTTGTATTAGCCAAGCTTACATCCAATCATTGGATGTCATAATATAACAATGATTTCATGCTCTGTGTTTACTTTTAGGTACTGTTTCAAAGTTAGCTAAGCATCTGCTATATTGTGTCAAGAGGGAGGGAGGGAGGGAGAGAGAGAGGTGGTGGGTGGGGGGAATGATCTGTTTTCAGTGCAATGGTAAGATTGTTCGTGTGTAGCCATTATTAATAGAAAAAGACAAAAGGTTACTGAATAAACTTTAAACATGTATTCATTCCTACATTGTTCCTGAAATTTGCAGACTGGAACATAATTGGAAACTATTATTTTAACAGACTAAAAAAATACAAATTCATTGTCTGAATAAAGCTGCCAAGATACAGTCTGTAAATAAGATCTCAGATTTAGCTATTATAGTAATGATGTTAGTAATCTACATTACTTTACTGAATTTAAACCATCTAATATTTCATTTTCAATTTTGTATTTGGAAAGATTTTCCTACTTTTTAGAAGAAAAAAATAGCCATTATTAATGTAATTAATGTACACCATTACCAGATGTTAATATATCTAGGAAAATCTGAATCACGATTTTAGTTCCCTCTGTAAAATAGTCTCATGATTTTTTGGCAGTGGACAAGCATTTAAGATCTTAGTGTTTTCTAAAATGAAGGCCGTGCAGTCAGATGACATTTTTCAGTTTGAGGTTGGGCAACTTGACCTGCAAATGACTAAATGTTCTTTCTGTTTCAGGGATAGAGGTCATACCCCATTTAAGTCCCCTTCCTGCACCAGGTAAAGTATCTGTGAAGGTGCCATCTGCTGATACAGAGGACAAAACACTGAGTTTCAGTTCAGTTCATGGGAGTTCAGGCTCTTCTGGAGCAGACACATTTTGAAATGTGCAGGCTTATTCATGCATACAGGCATTTTGGGAAAGAGGAAGATGGATATTTGTCTGAAAATAATGTAACACGCTAGCTTTTGGTGCAGAAATGTTGCCAGCCATATTATTATAAAGAATTGATTTGCCTTTATATATATATATCTGTGCATATGTGTTGATAAGATATGTACATTTTTAATAAAATATTTTGTGTTTTTAAAGTTTAAGTCTTGGTATTGTTTCTTTGTTCATCTTTTGAAAACACAAATTTGAATGGAAGGGAGAATCAGATTGCACAGCAGAACATGGGCGATCAGACCATTGATCTTTCTTACTTTCTAATGTTAAAAATGATAAAAATTAGCAACAGCCACAGAGTTTCATGCCAAACCTGAGGACTGAGCTTCAGAAGTTCTTTATGCTTGCTATCATTGAATTAAAACCTTTTCCTACAATTGCAGCTGGACAAAATTTTGTTATTCCATGTAATTTACAATTACTATCCGTACTTTTGTGAAGATCAGTGTAACTGGGAAGAAAAATGGAATCTAAATGTGGTTCCTTAATCTGGAAGGGAAAGGCTGTCAAGCCAAACATGTTATTACTTCTGACCTTTGTATAGGTGTCATGATATAAATTAAGACAGGTGTAGTATAAAATCCTACTTCCTAATTAATATTGGAATTTCTGCATATTTACAATTTTACTTTTGTCTTTTATCATAATAAAAGAATATCCCATGAGACCTCGCAAGGATGGTGTTGCTCCATTTTCATTTATATACATACATTCTATCAATTCCAGGTCATCTCATCCATGTATGATTTGTTCCAGTAGCCCATTTATCATCAGATTGTCCTTGTTCCCCAAATAAGGCAAAATGGAATAATTCTAAAGAGACCTTCATGGATATGTTCAGAACCCTCTGAATGATGAAGAGGAAATGGGACATATATGGACAATGAAAGTATAACATAATAAAATAATACAATGCTATCTCCTAAATTATAGAATGAGCTGAGGGTTCCAGAAGATACCAAACATATCCAAAAAAGGATACTTTGGATATGTTAGAAATAAATGGATAACCGAAGGAAGGTCCATAGAGGTTGGTAGTTGGTAGCCAAGTAGCCAAATGGTTATATTTTACATGAGCCACAGTGGCACAGTGATTAGAATGCAGTGCTGCAGGCTACTTCTTCTGCCTGCCGACTGCCTGCAATTTGGCAATTCAAATCTCACCAGGCTCAAGGTTGACTCCATCCTTCTGAGGTGGGTAAAATGAGGACCCAAATTGTTGGGGGCGATGTGCTGCCTCTGTAAATCGCTTAGAGAGGGCTGTAAAGCAGTATATAAGTCTATTGCTATTTGTTTTTTCAGAAAGAAAATGGAGAAGTTGCCAAATGCGATTTAGCCATAATGTGAGGAGGGAACTGCAGCTTAGGATAAGGTCAGAGAGATCTTAGGTAATTGAAATGAATTCCAAATCTCCAGGGATGGATGAATTAGATCACAGGATGTTGAAGGGTAAGTTGAATTTAAAAACACAATGACAAACAGGACCAAATTAGGAAAAGGACTAGCATTGACTATTCCCTGGCAATTTCTTAGAGTCAGACCATTGAGTCTGCTGTTGCTGGAAACTAGAGAAGGCAGTGCTAGCACATGGACATAATATGTGAGGATATGTAGGAGCATAGAAAGTCATCTAAAGCCCATGTCATGCTGTACCAATGGATGGAAAGAGGATGTAAAACAGAAACACTTGCCATCCATTGGTTAACGCGATGCTTCCGTTCTGTACTCACTGCCTCCGTTTTTCATCCTCTCTATCCGTCCAGCATCCGTCGACTGAGATTCCATCCACTCAAAACGTTTTGAGCTGCTCAAAACTTTTTGAGCGGAAAATGTATCCAACGCGTCCGTTCTACATCCGCAACGCATACGGGGAACATCCGTTCTACATCCGTCGTCATCCGTTACGCATCCGCTATATCCGCTAGGCATCTGCTGCACATCCGCGCAACTCGCATCCGCTCCAGCGGAAAACGGACAGGGAGGAAGCGAAACGGACGCGGAACGGACACTAAGCGTTAGTAGCACGGACGGAGAAAGGATGAAAGCGGATGCAGCTCGCATACAAAGCATTAAAACGGAAAAAAACGTTCACAGAGGGGACGTATCTCGGATATTTAGGATGTCTGCAGGATGCCTAGAGGATGCAAAGGGACACCGAGCAGAAAACCTATATTTCCTATAAAAAGAGGGAGCAACTCACCTGGATCTCACTTTCAGACCAGCAGCCCTGCTGTGCAGACCTTTTCAGCCTTTATCTAGCTCTTGCTCTTCCACAGCATCCAGTCATCTCCACCATTGATCGTAACACACTCCTTTTGGTAGCCACCATCGTTCTGCAACAGTGCGAAGCCATCTACAGGCTCTTTCACCTGTTCTACAGGAAGAAAAGGAGGCGGCCATGAATGGATCTGCGTCCAAAGATGGATCGGGAGAAGAGCAGAGTACGGACTGTACAACAAGCTGATGGTGGAGCTGAGGAACGAAGACCCTCGTGCATTCCAGAAATTCATGAGGATGCCTCCAGCCATGTTTGACGAACTTGTGGAGCAGCTGAGACCCAGGTTGACCAAGCAGAGCACCAACTTCCGGCCCAGCCTGGACCCTGGGCTCAAGGTGGCACTGACTCTGTGCCACCTGGCCTCAGGGACCACGTACAGGAGCATGCAGTACGGCTGGAGGGTGCCACACAACACCATCAGCATTGTGGTCAGAGAAGTGGTGCAGGCCATCATCGAAGAATACCTGCAGGAGCTCCTCCAGTGCCCCTCCACTGAAGAAGGATGGAAGAAAGTTGCAGAGCAGTGGTATCAGAAGTGGAACTTCCCCCACACCTTTGGAGTCATAGATGGCAAGCACGTGGCCTGCAAAGCTCCAGCCAAGTCAGGGTCCACTTATTTCAACTGCAAGGGCTTCTTCAGCATCATCCTCTTCGCCATGGTCGATGCTGACTACAAGTTCATGTACATCGATGCTTCAGGCAACGGCTCATCTTCAGATGCCCAGGTATACAACGCCAGTGACCTCAAGGAGGGGCTTGAACGCAACCACATCATGGGCTTCCCAGATCCAGACCCCCTGCCCAACGACACACAAGATGTGCCCTACTTCATCATGGGGGATGACGCCTTCTCCCTCAGAACCTACCTCATGAAGCCCTACACCTACAGATGCCTCACCCGTGAAGAGAGGATCTTCAACTACAGGCTGTCCAGGGCAAGGCGGGTGGTGGAGAATGCCTTTGGCATCCTGGCCAACAGGTTCCAGATACTTCTCACCACCATGCAGCATCGCCCAGAGACCATGAGGAACATCGTGGAAGCTTGCTGCATCCTGCACAATCGCATGCGCACCCGCTACCCAGTGTTGCAGAACAGGCTCATGGACCTCCAACAAGGCAATGGGGACATGGAGCCTGGTGAATGGAAGCAAGGGCGAAACCTGATAGACACTGAGGATGTGCAAGGCCCCAACAGAGCCTCACGTGAAGGGAAGAAGCAGCGCAACCTCCTGAGACATTGGTGCAACTCCCCAGCTGGGGTAGTGGAGTGGCAAGACAGGATGATAGATGCTTAATGGATGTTTCCTTGAGGCTGTCGCATAACACTGATGAGATTATGCCATGTTTGTTGGGTGGGCCTACAATGAACAGGGCATTTAATAAAGAGTTGTGTTTATGTTGACGTGTGGATCAATGATTACATTGTTATTGATATTAAAGGGCCAAAGGTGTAGCACCTGGGAGGGTGGACCATACAGTCCCACTATGCTTGCACTGGAGGTTTATCTATCCCACAGCTATCCTTACCTATCCCAAAGGTATCCCTGCCCATCCCACAGCTCTTACCCATTCCAAAGGTATCCCTGCCCATCCCACTGCTATTTTAACCCATCCCACAAGCATGCAAAGGCTTAAACCATTTCTAAAAGTTTCCACCAAGACTTTATTGACTAAAATAAATGAAGCAAGTGTCACTCTGAGGCATGCCCAGTCTCAGGGGTGAAGGGTCCAGGTGCTGTGGAGGTGGCTGCTGCTGGAGTGCTGGTCTGAGGCGTCATTGGGGTGCCTGGCCCCGAGAGGACAACAGGGGACGGTGTGTGGAGGAAGCTCTCAGAGAGCTGGCTCAGCCCCATGATGTTGAGAGCCCCTTCCTCCATGACATGGGGTGTCAGCCCCAATACCGATGACAGATGTTCTGAGGCCGGGCTTGGCTGTGGGGTGGAGGAAGGAGCAGTGTAGTGGGGATGTCTGGTCTGCAGCTGAGCGAGGTGAGGCGTCGGTGGCATCTGTGGCATGGGTGGCATCTGTGGCGTAGGTGGCATCTGTGACGTGGGTGGCATTGGCGTGGGTGGCATCGGTGGCACCGGTGGCGTACGATGTACCTGTCCCTGGACTGGGAAGGGCTGCCTGTGCTGCTGGAGCTCCTGGTAGCTGTAGGCTTGGTAGGTGAGGGCCTGTGGAAAGCCTTGGAAGGGCAGTGATATCACCTGGGGTGGAGGAGCAGGCCTGGACTGGGTGGGAGCAGGTTCAGCTTGGTCTGGAGGGATGTGAAGAAGATCGGTGATCCTGTCCTTTACCACCTGGTACTGTGGTTCTGACATGTTCATGAGGGTCTGGTTGACGTAGGTGAGGAAGGGCTTGCGGTTGGAGGATGGGACGTCGGTGTGTACCAGCTGAGAGAGGAGATCTACGCTGCTTCTGATGGTGTCCCTGATCTCCAGCAGGACAGTGTGGCTCTGCCCCACCTGTCTGCCTCTCTGCCTTTCTGTGGAGGTGGAGCTGGGGGTGGATGCGGGTTGGCCTGTGGTGGAAGTGCCCTCTCCTTGCTCCCACTGCGTCAGGTGGTCCTCCACGTACTCCGCCACGGGTAGTACAGCTGTCGGGGTGTTCTCCATCATGCGATGCTCCACAGATACCTGCCTGGACACAGGAGTTGACTCTTGGCCAGAAGAGGACTGGCTCTCTGCGGGCTGCCTGAGACAGAGGGTTGTGAGAGGGGCTGCTCCTCGGTGGCGGATCTCACCCTCCAAGAAGCTGCACTTGGCCACCACGTAGGTCTCTCGGTCCATCAGCTTGACCGTGGCCTGGCCAGATTTCTTGAGGTGCAGCTTCCCGTACCAGGTGTGCATGTGCTTCCACCAGCCGAGGAGCACCTCCGAAGTGTAGCCCAGGCTCTCCGCCTTCTCTCTCCAAGCAGCCTGCTTCCTTTTGGTGTCTTGATAGAGCCTGTGTCCCTTCCGCCATAGATACTCGTTCTCCCTTAGCCATTCCAGCACCTCATCCTCATGTTCCTCTTCGATTGAGTATTGCCTCCTCTCCCGTTCACGCGTCTGCCTCTTCCTCCCTCTGGCAGGGCCATATGGGCCCTCATCAGAGGGGCTTCGAGGTTGTAGGGGCTGCTCCTCCACACCTCCACCACCACCAGCAGCAGCAACAACAACAGTAGCAGCAAAAGCAGGACCAGCAGGACCACCAGCAGCAACACCAGCACCAGCACCAGCAGCACCAGCAGGACCAGGAGCAGCAGCAGCAGAGTAAGCACCAGCAGCGCCAGCAGCACCAGCTGCACCAGGAGCACCAGCAGGACCAGGAGCAGCGCCAGCAGAGTAAGCGCCAGCAGAAGCCCCAGCACCAGGAGCAGTGCCAGCAGAGGAAGCACCAGCAGAAGCACCAGCACCAGGAGCAATGCCAGCAGAGTAAGCACCAGCAGAAGCACCAGCACCAGGAGCAGCGCCAGCAGAGTAAGCACCAGCAGAAGCACCAGCACCAGGAGCAGCACCAGCAGAAGCTCCAGTACTGGAAGAGCGAGCCCAAGTAGCAGAATCCCCAGCAGAAGCAGAGTCAGGGCCAGGGGGTGGGATGGTGGCCCTGTCCCTCTTGCCAGGGCTGGCAGCAGATGGCTGAGGCTTTCTCTTCCCCATGGTTGCTGGGTTGTTGGCTTGCTGGCTGGCTGGCTGGAGCTGTGTCTGGCAGCAGGTCTTTCCTCTGAATGGTAACCTGCTTGCGAGCTGCTTCCCTTTATATCCGCGGGGCTGACGCAATGCATCCTCCCTGCATGCGCAGTGAACGCTGTGCATCCGCTAGGCTTCCGCTAGGCTTCTGCTAGGCTTCCGTTCTGCATTTGCTTCATCCGCTCTGCATCTGCTCCTTCTGCTATGCGTCTGCTTCGCTGTGCTCCCCCGGAAGCCCTGCGGATGTGACATCCGCTTCCATCCGCTTCCATCCACTAGGCTTCCGTGGAGCATCCACTTTCCATCCTCACTACGTCCTCTCCCCGTTCCGTTCCTTTCCGTTGTTGTCCGCTCTGTTTATGCAAATTTGGGACACTTTTGAGAGCGGATAACAACGGATGGAACATTTTCTCGTCCGCTGTGTCCTTTTACAAACATTTTGCATCCGTCGGCCAATGTGACAGGGCCTTAACAGCTTATTAGATTCTCTCATCAGTAGTAGCCCAATTCTTTTTCCGACCAAAATTTCAGCCAGCGTTCTTTATCATCTGCTTGCTTCTTGACCTAGAATTGTCTTTAATGCAAAGCCTGTGCATACCACTTTTCTTCACATAATTTTACTAACCAGACTTATACGAGTTATTTTATATGAGAGCATGTTACAAAACCTAAATTGCTCTGCTTTTCTTAAATGCTTCACTTCCTTTCCTTTGCCAAACTCTGCAAGTCTTTACTTAATCTGTCAGCTTGTGCTTCCATTTTCCTCTTTTTCTGTAGCTAAGTAATTGCTTCCAAGGTACTGATTTTCTTTATAGCCATTCCCTCCTACCTTGCCTGGGAAAGTTCTGCTACCTTTCAATTTGCCAGGCAGTTTTGTGGGCTATTTGCTTACTTGCTCGCCCCACCCACTCCCTTAGTTTCCTACTCGGTTGACAGCAAAAAGACAGCTACTCTCTCACCTAAATGTCAGTAGCCCTGTTGTTTTTTTCTTCCACTGGAAGGCTCAGATGACATACACCCATTTGTTAAACAGTTTGGATGGAAAGCTTGGATCTTCCATTCAAGTTTTGCACTTCTGTTTCAAAAACCAGCAGCAGATTCTTCCAATGAATTCCAATTTCTCCAAAAATCTCACCACATTGTGCCACATTCCAGTCTTCCAAGTAGCAGCTAAAATCTTCCTGTGAGCTCCAGGTCTGCATTTAAGCCCTTTGAGTCCACCTTTCAACTTTCTAGAAAAGTAAAGTAACAACATGCAGTACAGGGTTTATGCAACAAGGAGTAGGTCCTATGACCGATGACCTCCTTGGTATCTTAATTAAGTTCAAGGAGCAGAGAAATTTTGGAAGAACATTTGTTTTGTTGGTGGGGGACACCATTCTGTGCACATTTTTCTCAAAATTAAGTCTTGAGTGAGACTTCTTTGAGTCTGCAGATGCAGGATTACTTTCTAATGTGATAATAAGAGGTTGTGGAAGGATGGGAAATGTGGGTTGTGGAGCCAGAACCATCAAGAATCAGATAATTGCAGCTTATCTTAGGTTTAGGGCATGCTTTGTGGGCTGAGAAAAGCATGTTCAGCCAGGGGTGGGGAGGAAGGAGCATGACAGCATGGCACTAGACTCTGGATCTGTTTCTTGATCCATTTCTTGACTGCTAATAACAGCAAGGCAATTGTGTTCTGAAGCCCCTTGTGGTAGAGAGATTACCATTAACTGCTAGAAGAGCAATCCTATCTCAATCCCAGATTATGGCTGATTAACAGGTATGCAGGAATTTAGAGGTAGATCGAATTTACTATCTTATTCAGCAACCATTTGAAGCTATATATCAAATGGACATTGATAAAAACAAGTTCAACATACTGAAAAAAATAACTTCAAGTTCAATGCCTGCATTTATTTTTATTTATTTATTTTTTATTTATTTTTTCCCAGATTTGGTCTATTGTACTTTATTAATTCATTCGATTCTTTTTGTTAGGTTTTATTGTTTTTTTTAAATTTTAAATATGGTTTTACATTCTGTAAGCCGCCTCGCCATGGCCAAATAGGCAGCAATATAAATTCAATAAATAAATAAATAAATTTATGACCTTTACAATGTCTCTCAATCATGTGATTGCCATTATAGTTAGTTAGTATGCATTGACTTCTGACTGATTTGTTCCTCCGCCCCCCCCCCCCTTCTTGCAGAGAAGACATATTGGAAAATAATGGATTAGAAGAGAGGAAGCATACACACAATGGGAATACATATCAAAAGTTATGAGGCAGTCCTTAACATGCTTGAGGTTGGGAGCTGCAACCACACTGTACAAACAGCTTGGTATATTCCCCATTCTGTGCCTACTTACTCTCCTGTAATCCCTTCCTCTCCAATAGTTGTGCTCTGCAAGGAGAGAGAAGAAAAAACTGCTCAGGCATTGGAGAGATTGTCTACAGCCTGAGGTTTTTTTTCCTTTTTTCTCATCTCAGAGTGGAAAGATTGCATAGGGGTGGGGGGGCTGGGGGTGGGGGGCAGAGAACCAAGCAGTCTCTATAGGCCAGGGGTGTCAAACTTGTGACATCAAGACGGCATCATGTGATGTATCGTGACTTCACCAAACCAGGCGTGGCCAACACGTGATGCATCTGCCCTCAGGCCACAGGTTTGACAGCCCTAGTGTGTTTGATCCATTTTTCCTCTCACAGAAGGGAAACAGGATTACAGGCCTATAATGGGGAACATTCTCACTTGTTCTCATAGAGTGCATCCAGCTCCCAGCCCTGAATTCATTCAGTGTGGCTAGTGTCATTGCATTACTTTTAATATATATTCCCCACCTGCCTGTCAACTCTCTTGAAATCCCTTCTTCTCCAATGAATGTAAATACAAACATTAATTCCTTTCTTGCTAATTATCCCAGCACTGGCATGAGCATTCCAAATAATAGAAATGCAAAAAAGGAAAGTACAGTCACAGTCAAGTGATTTCCTGCTTAATGACAGAGCTGCTGATGTTAATTGTGGTTGCTAAATGAGTGTTACCTGTGTAGCCAGGGTTCCATGAGCCATATATAGCCTGTGGTGGTTGCTATATTGTTACAATCTCATCCCTGTGTATAATGTATTTATAATTTATTTACACTATGACAATAAAGGCGCTTTTCCTTGATATTACTATAATTAAAGCCCAAGTTAGTTCTATTCTTTCTCAGATGTTTGCTTTCTACAGCTTTTCTTGTACATGTGCAGTGTAATTTATTAATGTTTTATAGCAGTCAATTTCCATTGTTTCATTAATTTATTTTACAGTGATGGCTCTTTAATCTTTTTCAATATTTGATAATCCCTCCTCTTATCAGCACTAACAGAGAAATCACATCTTTCAGATCAGTAATGAATACATTAGGAAGGTCAAGAATACAATTAATCACAAGGGTTTGTTTTAAAGTAGGCTACATCTGCAGCCAGAATTTTCTTTTAAAAGAGTAGGATAATTCAGTGTATGTGTAAAAGAAACAATTACAATTAAGGAGTGAACTTTTTAAAAGAAGCTTACCCCACCCTAGCATTCACCATTGTTGTTGAACTCCAACTCTCATCAACCACAAGCATCAGTAGTAGTGCAAACCATGGCTTTGATTAAATATCCAGTTTGTCTGTCAACTGGTTTCTGTTTCTTCATACATTATTTCCCTTGGTGACATCCTAGTAATACATGAATTGACACAATATTTTTTTCAAGAAACACTAGCTGTTAGGTGAAAAAAGCAGAAACGCTCTCCTGTTGTCAGGTTTGGCTTCATAATTCAGATTCCTTGCAAAAAGTGAAAGGTAGGACATAGTGTAGGAACTATTTATTGTTTATCTTATTTCTTAATTTTTTAAAAAACCAAGTTACATCTCATAAAATATACTTTAGAATAGAATAAAATAGAATATCAGAGTTAGAAGGGACCTTGGAGGTCTTCTAGTCCAACCCCCTGCTTAGGCAGGAAACCCTACACCACTTCAGACAAATGGTTATCCAATCTCTTCTTAAGAACTTCCAGTGTTGGAGCATTTACAACTTCTGGAGGCAAATTGTTCCACTGGTTAATTGCTCTAACTGTTAGGCAATTTCTCCTTTGTTCTAGGTTGCTTCTCTCCTTGATTAGTTTCCATCCATTGCTTCTTGTCCTGCCCTCAGGTGCTTTGGAGAATAGCTTGACTCCCTCTTCTTTGTGGCAGCACCTGAGATATTGGAACACTGCTATCATGTTACCCCCTAGTCCTTCTTTTCATCAAACTAGACATACCCAGTTTCATCTCATAAAATATAAAGAAGAAAATAGGTGCCTTTAGCTGAAAAACCCATTCTCTTAAAAATTTCCAGTCAGAAATGCAGGGTAGGGTGGAAGTTGAAGTAAGCCATATCTGGAAAGCCTGGGCTTGGAGGAAGGGTGAATATAAACAATACAACTACTCTAGATAAATAAAATTTGGTCTAGTAGATAACTCATTAAGCAACTTATTTTGGCAAGTTCCCAGCTAGTGGTCAAATATTATATAAATAAATAACTTTCAGCCATACATTTGGATTCTTGAGGAAGCAAACTGTCTCTATGATCAACTGAGAACATGCAGTTTGCATGTCCTTTGCCCCTTTGACAGCTGTAACCATTACATGTGCTATTTTGATGAAACCTTCTATAAGTTGGAATTCTGTGCTTTGGATCAGTTATATCTCCCAGAATTTCCTATGACTTTTGGCAATTGCAATCCCAGTAGTGCTAGAACATGCTAAGTTGAAGAAGACTGCCTATTTATATAAAGAGCACACAATTTCTGCTAATAATGGTACAAGCAAAATTAATAGTACAGCAAGCTTGGAACACTTTGGCAGTGATCAAACAACATAGTTGACCCAATTAGTTGCTCATGCAGATGCAATCTCAAGTGACCCAGTCATTCAGGATGGCCATTTTTCTAATGTTGTCCAGGCAACTTTAAAGGAGACTGGGAAGCTGTCATGTCCAAGGTTTTTTCCTCCCACTGGAGCAATTAAAATAAAAACAAAAATCAAATCCTACAGGGTCCAAGTCATGCAGGCTCGCTGCTGACTTGGAAGTAGAAGAAAAAGATGCAATTGTTAGCTATGAAATTTTGGCCCAGTTGAAACAGAGGAAGACTCTGTGGTTTTCTTTGTAGAGAAATATTTTAGAAATTAGAAGTCAGATGCAGCCAAACTTTTGTGAAATACGATCTCTCCCATAGAAAAAAATATTTTATTTACAAAAAGAAAATGAACAAAGTACTGTTTAGCTTGTCCTCTGCCAATATCTTCCTGGGAAAACAGAAAAGCTGTTTCTCTTCACAGAAGGAAGACATAAAATATGTAACTAGGAATTATTTTTCCTGAAAAAAATTGGCACTAAGAAGAAGTGAGGGACATCAATCGTAGAAGCAGAAGGTGAAAACCTAATTGTGGTGAGAGGGCCTGCAGTTTTAAATTGATCAATGACTCTACAGCAGAGGTCTCCAAACTTGGAAACGTTAAGACTTGTGGACTTCAACTTCAGTTCTAGGAGTTGAAGTCCACAAGTCTTAAAGGTGCCAGGTTTGGGGACCCCTGCTCTACGGGAACCCTTTTTTTCTGGCTGGAAATGAGATTTGAGGCAATAATCTCAGTGATATCTATGAGTGTGAGTATGAAAATGTATATAACTCCCAGTCTGGGCCCAACATTCTAAACCAATGTTTCTCAACCTTACCAACTTTAAGATGTGTAAACTTCAACTCCCAGAATTTTCCTGGGAGTTGAAGTCCTTGCCAAGGTTGAGAAACAGAGTCTAAAAGCCAATGGTGGCAAAGTTGTGGGCTCAGCGCATCAAAAATTTGGAAAATGCCTAACTTGATTCTGCTGGAGTCTCACACATACACACCCCAACAAAAAAGAAACAGTTCTCCACCACCATCACCACATCTAGGCCAACCTGACCAGCAGCATTTGGTAGCACTGACACTAGGCCTAAAATAGAGGCCCAGGCCTTGACTTCAGCCCTAGTGTCAGCGTTACTACTCAAAAAGACTGTCTTGCGCTATTCCGCAGGATCTGCCATACTGTGACACATACTTTCAGGCAGGGTGCAGCCTACCTGAGGCTGCTCCAGATCTCATGAGACCTTTGCTTTTCAAATGGCTTCAGAGAACGCTCTTCCTCTGCCTCTGCAAGCCATGCAAAAGCACAGCCTATTCTTGAATAATTTTTGGAGGCTCCAGACACTATGCGAGCACAATGTGCAATTTCTCATTTGTGCAAGGGTCCAGGGCAGAGGTGGTACTAACAGATAACAGATAATCAGAGTTGGAAGGGACCTTGTAGGTCATCTAGTCCAACCCTCCCCCCCCCCAAGCAGGAGACCCTACACCAGTGGTCCCCAACCTTTTTTGTACCAGGGACCAGTTTCATGCAGAAACACTTTTTCAAGGACCGGCAAAATCAATTCTTCCCCAATAGTAAAAGGCTTCTTAGCTTTAGCTAATATAAAATATATATTTTAATCACGATTATTCATTCTTTGTGGCCCAGTACAAAATGATACACAGACTGGTACTGGTCCGGGGCCCGGTGGTTGGGGGCCCCTGCCCGACACCATTTCTGACAAATGGCAGTCCAATCTCTTCTTGAAAGTCTCAAGTGATGGCGCTCCCACAACTTCCAAGGGCAAGCTGTTCCATTAATTGATTGTTCTCACTGTCAGAAAGTTTCTCCTTATTTCCAGGTTAAATCTCTCCTTGTTCAGTTTCCATCCATTATTCCTTCTATGGCCTACAGGTGCTTTATAAAATAGCTTGACCCCTTCCTCCCTGTGGCAGCCCCTCAAATATTGGAAGACCACTATCATGTCTCTCCTGGTCCTTCTCTTCACTCGACTAGCCAAGCCTAGTTCCTGCAACCGTTCATCATATGTTTTAGCCTCCAATCCCCTTATCATCCTGGTTGCTCTTCTCTGTACTCAGCAGGTCCTGACCAGTTCTGGAGAACTGGTAACAGAAATTTTGAGCAGTTGGGAGAACCGGCAAATACCACCTCTGACTGGCCCTTCCCCCATCTATTCTCTGCCTCCTGAGTCCCAACTGATTGGCTGGGTCTACTTTTGTTGCCCTGCACAGAACGGAGCTGGAAAGTAGGTTAGTGGGGTAGGGAAGGAATGGGATTTATAGTATCCTTCCCCTGCCATGCCCACTATGCCACACCCGCTAAGCCACGCCCACAATAATGGTAGTCAAAGTTTTTGAATCCCACCACTGGTCCAGGGACTGCATGAGAGCAAACCCCCCCCCCATTCTTGCACAATCTTCGCAGCCTCCAAATGTTGCCTGAGAACAGGGCATGCTTTTGAGAATAATTATCTACTGTTCGTGAGCACTGGCATGTCACCCAAACTATCATGGCGTGTCACTTTTTGCACATGTGTCATAGGTTTGCCATCACTAACTAAGCCCTCTATATGTTTTTCTTATACAGGTAGTCTTTGTAACTTACAACAGTTCATTTAGTGATTGTTTAAAGTTACAAAGGAGCTGAAAAGAGTGACTTATGACTGTTTTTCACACTTACGACCATTGCAGCATCCCATGGTCACGTGATCAAGATTCAGATACTTGGCAGCTGGCTCATATTTCTGTTGCAGTGTCCCAAGGTCATATGATCTCCTTTTGTGACCTCCTGACAAACCAAGTCAATGGGGAAGCCAAATTCACTTAACAACCTTATTACAAACTTAACAAATGCAGTGATTCCAGGGGTGGGATTCAACCAGTGTTTTTACTGGTTTGGTGACTATTGTTAAGCCTGGGTTCCCCAACCAGGGTTAGGTAGACAAGCTAAACAGAATGTGCAGCGTTAGTCAGATAGGCACACAGATAAATGAGTGAGCTAAGCTTGTATGTTTAACATACAGCAAAAATAACAGATACGCTTGTGCTATCAAGAATATATTTTATTCCAGTATAAGTTAATAGCATAGTCAAATAACAGTCCAATATTCATTTACCATGTAGTCAATCCATTCAGGGGTAGTCAGTTAGCAAAGTCCATGTAGAATATCCTATGTCAGTTCACATAAAAATCAGTCCTTTGTTGTCTCTCCCGTTCGAGCAATGCAGTCTTGATTCCAAGCAGTAATCAGGGATCATCAAAACCAGAGAGAGAGCAAGCAAGCTGTAGACTTGCTACTTTTATATTGTTTTCATAGCCACTCCTTTAATTGCTATTTCACAGTTAAAGCTGTATACACTCTAACACACACTAACTATGATTCATAGTTATTATTTCACCTAAACCAGTTAGGGTAAACAATGTTATCCCTAACATTCTCCCCTTTTAGGTTACATAATAACTATGAATCATTTACATCTTTAGAAAATATTTTTCGCAACTTTCTTTAAACTTAGTTGCTCCTTGAGCTTTTGTAAATTGGTCTGCAATGTTTTCTTCTGACATGCAGTATACCAATTTAATTAATCCATTTTTCACTGATTCTCTTACATTCAAATATCTTAGGTCAGTATGTTCTGATCTAGTTTTTACAGCAATACTAGTAGCTAACTTTATAGCTGCTTGGTTATCCTCATACACCATAATGGAATCTTTTACAGTTATACCCATGTCCAACAATAACTGTTTGTAGAAAATTAAGTCAGTGCATAATAATGACAGACATGAAAATTCTGCTTCCATCGTGGATAAGCTAATATGCTGTTGTCTGATTGACCTCCATCCTATTAGTGTCTTACCAAATAATATAGCCATCCCAGATGTTGATTTTCTAGTGTTTATATCAGTTGCAAAACTTGCATCTGCATAAGCACTAAGACTCAAATCACCCTTTGGTTCTATATATAATGAATGGTTTATTGTACCTTTAAGATATCTCAATATTCTTTTTAAAAATTTCCAATGACATTCTTTTGGATCTGAATTAAAACGTGCCAGCTGATTTACACTATAAGCTATATCTGGCCTTGACCAATTGCTTATATATGATAAGCTACCAATCAAAGATTGATATATGGACTTATCAAATTTGGGACTTTGATCATTAGTTTGGCAAACTTCTTGACTCATTGGAGTCTTTGCCGGTTTACAAAGTTCCATCTTATAAGTTTTAATTAATTGGCAAATTTTATCTTCTTGAGATATCTTAAAACCATTATTTGTTTTATTTATTGTCAATCCTAGATACCTTTTAATTTCACCTAAATGCTTTATTTTTATCTTTTTGGCTAATAATGATATAATCTCATTAGCTTCATTATTAGTCTTAGTTATTAAAGCAATATCATCAGTAAATAATAATAATGATACCGTTCCATTATTTTCTCTTTTAAATACACACGGATCTGCTAAACCAGATTTAAAACCTATATTGTTTAATTATTTTACAATATATTGGTTCCACTCAAACCCAGATTGTTTCAACCCGTAAAGACTCTTTTTGAGTTTCCAACAATCATTACTATTTATTTTATTTTCTTTTATCCCAATTGGTTTTCTTAAATATATAGTGTGCTGCAATGGTGCATGTAGATAAGCAGTTTCTACATCTAAATGGTTAATGACATAGTTTTTCTTAGCTGCCCACACTAATGCTGCTCTTAAAGATGTAGCTTTAAGGCTTGGTGCAAAAACTTCATCA
The DNA here is from genome assembly GCA_015471245.1 of Laticauda colubrina. Lineage (NCBI taxonomy): Eukaryota > Metazoa > Chordata > Lepidosauria > Squamata > Elapidae > Laticauda > Laticauda colubrina. Next base: position 4,767,216 of record BLBF01000042.1, on the reverse strand, counting down.
TAATCAGATGCAGTTTGATTAAATCCTTGAGCTACTAACCTAGCTTTATGGGTAACAGTCCCATCATTTCCAGTTTTTACTTTAAATATCCATTTGCACCCAATGGATTTTTCTCCTGGAGGTAATTTGGCATCTTCATACACTTTCATTACCTTTAATGAATTTAGCTCTTTTTCCATTGCCTCTTGCCAATTCTCCTGATCCTTAGCAGGATACATCCTAAGTTCATCTACACTAGTTGGAACTTTAGTTACTTGGCAAACTATACTTGCTTGATACCTATCAGGTGGTCTAGTTACACGTGTAGTACGTCTAGGTATTATAGGACTTACAGGTGGACTTTCCTCTATTAATTGTTCTTGATCATGTAACTCTTCCTGATCAACTATTTCCTCTTGTTCTGGTCCTATTTGCTCTTCGTGGACTTCTTTAATTGGACTCTTCTTATAGCTAATCTCATCTTTCTGCCTTTTGTAGGGTTCAATAAATACTTCATTATTTAAATCTTGCTCTAATCTATTCCATCCTACATGTTCTAGGAATTTTGCACTTGCACTGATGTAAACTCTAGATGTACCTGGTTCCCAGAATCTATAGGATCTATGATTAAATGTATAACCTACAAAAATCAATCTTTTAGCTCTATGCTGTCCTTTGTATCTAAGTTGTGTAGGGATATGCACCCATGCTGGTGCTCCAAATGTGTGCATGTAACTTAAATCAGGTTTTGTACCATGCCACAGTGTGAATGGTAATTCACCTGTTGTTGAATTAACAACATTATTTAATATATGATTACCACACATTATTGCTTCTCCCCATAAATTGTCAGGTAATCCTGAATCAGACATCATAGTTCGTGCCATTGATTGTAATGTTTGGCCTCTTCTCTCTATAAAGGCATTATGTTGTGGCCTATATGGTGCAGACATTTTATGTTGAATACCTAACATTCTAAGTCTGTTTTTAAATTTATTATTTGTAAATTCTGTACCATTATCTGTGATGAGAGTTACTAATTTCTTTTTAGTTTTTCTTTCTGTGAATTTTAACCAATGAAATAGATTTTTATATGTTTCAGTTTTGCTCTTCATTAAATAGCAAAACCCATATCTAGAATAGTGATCCATTATACTTAGTATGTGACGAGCTCCTCCTACACTTGGTTTTTTCGGACCTATTAAATCAGCAAATACTACTTCTAAAGGCTCTTTAGTAATAAATCCATCAAATCTATTAGCCGGTATGACCCTGCTCTTATTTTGATTACAGGCATTACATTGCAAATACTTATTACAGGATTTCAAACTTATTCCCTTAGACAATTCAACAGTTTTCTTAAGCATTTTAAAATTTAAATGCCCTAGCCTTCTATGTAACAAGTGAATACATTCGTCATGAGGTTTCTTATTTTCATAAATTGTGTTAGCCACCTTTAAACCATCATCATTTAACACATATAATTCACCTCTTAAAGATGCAGTAATTCTCTTATCTTCTTTTTCAATGATGCAGTTATCTCCCTTAAATGTAACTACATATCCTAGTTTAACCAAAATTCTAACTGAAATTAAATTAAACTTAAGTTGTGGTACATATAACATTTTTACATTCTCTTTTATAAAAGAACAATATGCTATACCTTCACCTTTAGCTTTCAGTTTCCAGCCATTGGCTAACGATATCTGCTGTTTACTCTGGGACATTTTAATAAAATTTTTGTTATCATTTGTTATACAATGGGATGCCCCACTGTCAACCACCCATAAATTATTTTTTACAGCTCCGTTAGTATACATGGCTAACTCTAAATTTTTATGTATTTTTTGATGATTTTTAGTATTCTGGCCAGCGTTCTGGCACTTTGCCTTTTTACAAAATCTTGCCAAATGTCCTCTTCCTCCACAATTAAGGCACCTTTTAATTGCATATGCAGTAGGAGATTTATTATCTTCTTTTTGAGGTTGCTCCCTCCTTAATTCATCTCTTTCATGCCTTCTTCTGGCCTCTTCGATCAATCTGCCAGTTATATCAGTTAAAGTTAAATTGTCCTTTGGCAAAATTTCAAGTGAAGTTACGTAGTTATCATAACTTTCATCAAGGGAAGATAGAATTATATAAACTTGATGTTGTTCAGAGAATATAAGCTCTTTCTCGTGTAATTCTTGGAAAATGCTTTGCATAGTTTTTAAATGACTCTTCATATCACCATTTGTTTGGAGATGTGTCCTGAAAAGCTTCCGTGTTAGACTTATGTGAGCACCAATATTATCTCGAACATAAATTCTCTTCAGCTTCTGCCAACACCCAAAAGCCATTTTCTCTCCGTGGATATAAACAAGCTGTTGATCAGTTAAGGTTAACGCAATTATGCAAATGGCTTGTTGATTTTTATGCTTAAATTCTTCTATCTTTAGTCTGTCTTCCTCATCCTCTGGATCCCATTCTTCTATGTTTGGTGGATTTTCAATTATGTTCCACAGACCTTCTCCTCGTAGAAGTAGACTACATTTTGTAGACCATGATATATAGTTTGTTCCATCCAGCTTGGATATAAGGGACAAACTTTGTAGATTGACTTGTGCCATGTTTTCTTATATGGATATAAAAATATAATTAATAAAACACAGCTGTCTGTTTACTGTAATGTATAACAACACAAACTCTCACTTTTTACATAAATCTGTTTAACCTAGTTAAACTGACTTTGCAGCCTCTGGGCCCATAACCAGTGTTAAGCCTGGGTTCCCCAACCAGGGTTAGGTAGACAAGCTAAACAGAATGTGCAGCGTTAGTCAGATAGGCACACAGATAAATGAGTGAGCTAAGCTTGTATGTTTATTAACATACAGTAAAAATAACAGATACGCTTGTGCTATCAAGAATATATTTTATTCCATTATAAGTTAATAGCATAGTCAAATAACAGTCCAATATTCATTTACCATGTAGTCAGTCCATTCAGGGGTATTCAGTTAGCAAAGTCCATGTAGAATATTCTATGTCAGTTCACTTACAAATCAGTCCGTTGTTGTCTCTCCCGTTCGAGCAATGCAGTCTTGATTCCAAGCAGTAATCAGGGATCATCAAAGCCAGAGAGAGAGCAAGCTGTAGACTTGCTACTTTTATATTGTTTTCATAGCCACTCCTTTAATTGCTATTTCACAGTTAAAGCTGTATACACTCTAACATACACTAACTATGATTCATAGTTATTATTTCACCTAAACCAGTTAGGGTAAACAATGTTATCCCTAACAACTATGTTTTGCGCGTAGTGTGTAAAAAACCTGAAGCTGTGCTGCCCGGACAACTGAAAAGCGCTGCATGCAGATGCGCAGCATTTGAAAAGCCTCTTTTTTCCCACTTTTTTACCTTAGCTGTGCCATGTAAAGCAGCTGAGGTTGAAAACGCAGGAAATAAAGTACAGGTAAGAGACCAGGCGGGCAGGTGGGCCAAACAGCATCAAACACAGAACCGATTTGGTGTCTGATGCTCTTCAGAGCTACCGGTTCTATAGAGCTGGGCGGAACCGGTTAGCATCCCACCCCTGACTGATTCATTTAACAACTGTGGCAAGGAAGGTCATAAAACAGGACACAATTCACTTATCAACTGTCTCACTTAGCAACAGAAAATTTGGGCTTAATTGTTGCCATAAGTTGAGGACTACCTGAATATGTTCAGCATACCCCATATGGATCTCAAGGCAAAAAGGCTGATTTTTTAAAAAATCCTTCAACTAAATCTACGATTTAAACACTTGAATAAGAAGAAAGCAGCCTTTCAGGAAGAAAGCATTTTTTTGCCCCAGATATCAAGACATGGGAAGCAGAACTGACAGCTGTGAAATGTACAGCAAAAGACAGTTTTCCTGTGAGCTGCTGAAGTTTAGGCCTTTGCTATGCTGACACATCACAACTGCTTTTTGTCTTCTTGAGCTTGGCAATGCCAGATGAAGTTCTCCACACTTTCCCTCACAGGGTTTTTTCCTATCAGAAAGGGCTTATCCATGGAGACTGTGGGCAGTGAACACCTCCTCTAAGTCTGTTGACTTGCTATTGGAAAATGAGGTGGGTTTTCCCCTGGCATGTTGCTAATAAGTATAATTTAACAGAGAGTGTGTGAAAGACTCCAGATAGCCACAACACTTCATTTAAAAAAATACACCTGGGAAACAAGACAAGGTAGAGTTCACTTCCTACAGGAATATGATACTAGTGTTGAAAAGAATTGCATTCCATTCACAGTTCTTGGAAAGGCATCGTAATAGTTTTATGAATATTAGAAACTTAGCTTTTCATAAGCATTTAAGGCTTTGTGTTTGTTGTTTTTTTTAATATTGGAAGTGGTTAGAATACTACAAATTAATATTAACTTTCTCTAATTCAGGAGTGCAAAACTATTTTCTAGAGATAGAAAAACTAGAGATATAGTTTTCGAATTTAGTCTGGGGAAAGGTGTTCTAAAAATGGAAAGCAGGAAAGTAGATACTCCAAAAGGCAAAAAATAGGAAGAATCGGAAGAGATTTGATCTATTTTCTGTTTAATTAAACATGATTAAAATTCACAAAACAGGTAAGCTATGAAGTAAACGATGAATGATAAATCTAACTGTAAGTTGATTCTTTCACATTCAGTTAATCCTATTCTTGTTATGTCACATCAAAACTTACATTTAATGGTACCTTTAAATGGACTAAGTGTGGTGAAGAGGCTTGGGTCAATTTAGGTCTCTAAATTGAAGAGACTTTTAGAAGACTTAATGGCCACAAACCACGTTTTAGTTTGTTCCCCCAGAGCAATGAGCCAATGATTCACAGAGAGTTGAATTCAAAAACTTTATTTTTGTGCAGACACAAAATGGACACCTTAAGCTGCCAATTTCAGTAAATTTCAGCTCAAAAGGAGATGGGTGTGTGTGCCCTGACATAGGTATGCACTAAAGTTTTTATACTTTCTTACAAGGTTACATTTTCACTCATTAGTTATCTACTTCAGGTAGTCTTCATCTTATGACCACAATTGAGCCTAACATTTCCACTTCTAAGCAAGACAATTGTTAAGTGAGTTTTGCCCCATTTTACTCCCTATCTTGCCTCAGTTGTTAAGTGAATCGTTGCAGAGAATAGATTACAGTAGAGTAAATAGAGTAGAGTAGAAAGGAGTAGAAAGGAGTAGAACCAGCAGTACAGTGGTATAATGCTGTTTTTGTTGCTTTGATCAAGCTCTACAGATGTCCATGATCTCAGAAATAGGTTTGCAGTCAGAATACATTTGTAGATGAACATAACCTAGCTCTTTGAAACAGAGAAACCATATCTCCCCAATAATTCTGTATTATTTTGGAATGTTGAAAAAACATATATGAAAAAGGTAGCGGTGAATCATTTCTGTAACATGCCAAGAAAATTGCATGGAAATATCTAGATTAAATCACTGGCATAACTGAGCTCAAACCAGAGGTGGGATTTTACCAGTTCACATCTATTCGCTAGAACCGGTTGTTAACATTCTAAGCAGTTCGGAAAACTGGTTGTTAGAAGAAATTACTGGCCTAATCCTGTAAGGAAGTCAGGAAGGAAACATTCTGGTGTTGCTTACAGAAACTGCCTCTCCGTTAATCCTTATTACATTCTTGGCAGGACTAGACTTCCTGTCTCAGGAACATCTCTGGAGTTTTTTTCCCCCTCCTTTGTGGGTTCTTTGCTTCTGTGGAGTGACCATTTAAAGTTACAATGGCACTGAAAAAAGTGACTTATGACAATTTTTCACACTTACGACTGTTGCAGCCTCCCCACAATCACGAGAGGCTGGCGAGGAGATGCGTGCCTCGATGTGAGTGATATTGAGTTGGCCACACCCAACCAATAACATGACCACCAAGCCAGTCCACCCAGTCATATGACCACCAAGCCACACCCACCACTTAAGCCACAGCCACAGAACCGGTTGTTAAAAATTTTGAATCCCACCACTGGCTCAAACTGATGGAAAATTCACTTTTAATTAAAAATTTCCTGAGCTGTGGATTTTGGACATTTCCCCCCGATGTATGAAGAAAAGTATGGTTCCTTTTTTTGTGAACAAAAAAATAGTAGATAAGAATATAGAAATAGTGGATAAGAAAAAAAGACTTTTGCCATTTTTCCTTATAGATGGTTACTGTGGGATGACTGCAACTAGCAACTTTCCTTGAGTGGATATTTCAAAATTAGAATATTTTATTGATATAAAAAGAATACATTTGGATTATATAAATTCATATTTGAGCACAGCTCTCAGAAAGAATCACAAGCATATTTCAAATAAAATCAAAGAGTCAGGAATAAGAATGTTCAAGTTTTGTTTTTTTGGAGAAACAGCACAATACTGGACTTATCTCATTAGGAAGATTTTGTTGTGAGCAGCTGTTTTCATATCCATCTGGTATAGATCTACATTATGGAGGTTATGGGACATGGCTTGAGGGTCTCTTTTTGTTTGTTTGTTTTTTATGTATTTTACTGGCATTTTCCTGTCGCAGGACTTCCAAGTACTTCTTATCTTAGGTCATCACTGGTTTTCACTTCTGGAAACAATTATCTCTTTCTGAATATTGCAGCTACATTAAGTGTGTGCTCTGCTCAGGATATACAGAGGTGGCATTGTGGGGATGATCTTTAGGAATGGCATCTTTTGTGCCACCAAAGGGATTGTTTAAATCTCAGCTACAATATGCAGAAACTATAAATTCACCCAATTCGCTGAAAATGCATGCTTATGTCCAGGGGTGGGATTTAAATTTTTTAACAACCGGTTCTGTGGGCATGGCTTAGTTGGTGGGCATGGCTTGGTGGTCATGTTATTGGCTGGATGTGGCCAACTCAGTATCACTCACATTGAGGCATGCATCTCCTCGCCTGGCCTCTTATGACTGTGGGAAGGCTGCAACAGTCGTAAGTGTGAAAAATTGTCATAAGTCCCTTTTTTCAGTGCCATTGTAACTTTGAATGGGTACTCCACACAAGCAAAGTACCAGCAAAGGAAGGAAAAAAAAACTCCAGAGATGTTCCTGAGACAAGAATGTAATAAGGGTTAACTGAGAGGCAGTTTCTGTAAACAACACCAGAATGTTTCCTTCCTGCCTTCCTTACAGGATTAGGCCAGTAATTTCTTCTAACAACCGGCTCTCCGAACTGCTTAGAATGTTAACAACCGGTTCTAGCAAATAGGTGTGAACCTGTAGAATCCCACCCCTGCTTATGTCCTTGGATCATGCATTTGGGATGTCTGGGAGCTGGTATCCAGACAAATCTTCAGGATACTCCACTGGGAGGACTGCTGTAAAGATTCCTCAAGTTTGCATTGTAGGAAATTTGTTGTGAAGTTCAGAAGGTCCTTTCCTCTTCCTAATTTTTTTTTTTTAAATGAAACAGGATATAACAGCTTTTGAGTCTCTGAAAGCAATGGAAATGAGCTTCTATTGGTATATCCTGCTTTTACGCCAGAATGGGATTCAAGTTGCCATCTGTTTTTAACAGCTCAACTTCTAGAAAGACAGTCTGTCCAATTTAGCTAATCCCAACTGGGTTTATCTCTCTCTTGCTGGTATCTGAAATATGCACAAGGTGAGGCCAATTCACAGCAGGGGATAACATGTTTGTATATGCATGAGGAAATTGAGCTGGCCAACTCACAAATTAGCTTTTTTCATAGAGATTCATAGAATATAAGAGACAGCCTGATATGGAATCAGTCAGTCCACTTTTATAGCTTCAGCATAGAGCCTACAGGATCCTTTTCCAAGTTGGTGTCCTCCAGGTTTGATTATGCCATCTGGGTTGAAAAATAAACATCTGTGAGTTTTGAATGTGAATGCTGATACAAGATATTTTTTCCTCACATACTATGCAAATGAATATATAACATCTGGCAGCAATCCAAAAGATTTTTAAAATATATGTCATCTTTGTTTCATTTGTCTTTTATCTTTTTCATAAATCGTTCCAAAGTTATACTGTAGAAAAATGTATGAATAAAATGACAGTGTGTGCGTGTGTTGCGCATGTGTGTTTTGCAGAAATTTCTGGATTGGGAAGTTCTGATGTTGCTCGTAGATGAGCTATTGCAATGATCTCCATATAGAGATCATAGAAAGAGCCTGTCTATCAGTGACATCAGAAGCTTTGATGGGCATCAAAAACCATGATGGAAATTCTTTGGCACACCTATGTAACACCTCTGCTGTGTGAACTGCACTGGTTTCCATTAAGTTTCCAGGAAGAATTCAAGCAGCTAGTTGTTGTTTAAAAAGTCTTACATATGGCATTGGGCTCTAGATCAAGGGTCTTCAAACTTGGCAAGTTTAAGACTTGTCGACTTCAACTCCCAGAATCCCTGAGCTAAGAAGACTGGAGGAGGAATTCTGGGAGTTGAAGTCCAAAAGACTTAAAGCTGTCAAGTTTGAAGACCCCTGCTGTAGATATTTGTGGGATCATCTGCCTTGAATGATGCCTATCTGTTCAGTAACATCTGATAGAATTGATATGTTCTGATATCCTTCCATTAAATAGTGTCATCTTGTGAGACCCCAGAGGTCAAGAATAAGTTGGAAGGGACCTTGGAATCCATCACTTCATTTTGTGGAATTACTTTTACCATAAAAGACTTTGCCTACATTGGCACAACTGGTGATTGATTTATTCATTATAGGCCATCAAGTTCAACTATTACAAAGTCTGCACTACTATTACTGTCAATCTCCTCATCACTTCTTATTACCCATCCCCTCCCACTTGTGACTTTATGACTGTAACTTTGTTGTATCCTTACTATGTATATTGACTGTTTCCTAGTATGATTTGATTTCTCATTGCAACCTATGACTATCACTAAATGTTGTACCTTATGATTCTTGACTCTTGACAAATATATCTTTTCTTTTATGTAAACTGAGAGTATTTGCACCAAGACAAATTCCTTGTGTGTCCAACCACACTTGGCCAATAAAGTATTCTATTCTATTCTATTCTATTCTATTCTATTCTATTCTATTCTATTCTATTCTATTCTATTCTATTCTATATTCCTAATGATTACATAGCTAGGCAGTATTGCTTTGTGAAGAAACTGGTGAAATGAAAAGACTTGGATTGTCATTCTCAGGACTCATATAGTACTGGAAGTGAAAGATACCACACAGTCTCTAAGGACACATGTTTCAGCATCTTTGCTGAAGAAACAGCAGTCTAGTTCTTGCTAATATCTAGAAGGAATTTATTTTAATTATTTATATTGTACCTTTATTTTCTTTTGAATAAATAACTCAAGGTAATGAACATATCCAACATACCTTTCTCTTTCTATTTTCCTCACAACAACCCTGTAAGGTGGGTTTGGATGAGAGAGAGAGAGAGAGAGAGAGACTAACTGGCCCAAAGTCACCCATTTGGCTTTCATGGCAAAGGTGGGAAAGTCATGGTCACCAGCATTTTTAGATTGCTTCCTTAATTACCAGTCCAAATTGCCTTGGAATCCTCACAGGCTCCTGTTATTACAATAGAAAAACTTGATTATATGGACATGGGCAATAATCCAAGAATCTTCTCACACAAGCAAGAAGGAGAGGGATAAGATGCATGGATGTTAAGTTCAGAATGGCTGTCATATCTTTGTGAAATTTTGAACCCACTCTGAGACAAATATTTTAAAGGCTTCACTGGAATTCAGCATTTTCATTGAGGATAGGCAAATGCATTGTTCAGATTCACCTATGATATATTAACAAGGAATTGAAAATTCCCAAGAATCAAACTTTCAGCATAATTTCTATGAAATGGTCAGTTTCATAGTAATTTTAAAAAATGTTTTTTCCTTGTTTCAGACAGTTACAGTTGTCTGCTCTTTGTACTATTTCATCAGCTTTGAATTTTCAATGATTTCTGAATTTTATTATCATGCAGCATAAATGAATGACTTTTTTCTGGAGCGCAATGGATATAAACATGTCAAACATGTCGTACAAACATTGAGATTGTAAATGGATTTGTAAAGTTTTAAATCAGTCATACCAGTTTACTTAAAATATATTAAAAATATATTAAATTAAATTTCATCTATAGAATAGCCTTCTGGTTTGGTATCACCAGACATGATAAATTATAGATTCCATAATCTCAGCCAACCATCAGAGATGCCTTCATTAAAAATAAATATAGTAGAATTGTTGGTTGTTATGTTGGTTGTTATGTTGTCCATGATAGTTGAATCATGGAATTGTTGGTTGAGTATTTGTTTGGGATAATAACTGAAAACCATCTTTGGAATGTCTTTCATGAATTTATTCCTTAAAAAAAAGCTCTAATCCTTAGATGCATGCTTTTTGCTGCCTTCCCTGACTTCAAATGCTAAAGATGGCTAGATTCCATACAACTGGGATCAGCAAAAGAGTTTGGAGGACTCTGACCCCTTTGTTCCAAATAATTTGCCTCTGGCTCCTGCCACATAGCCTGTTTAATTCATACTCTCCTCTCCTCTCAAGGCTTTCCACAAAAGCAAGACAATTACCAGAACACAGACACCTTTGTAGCTGTGTCTTGGTGAAAGCCCAATTAATTGTGCTGCATTTTAAAGTCATGTATGAATTCGGGATTGCAGCTTACTGTGTAGCACATTGTTTTGCACTTGCTTATTTACAAAAGCTTGCCTCCGTCTTTTAATTAGGAGGAGGATTTTGCTTTGGGATACTTTTTGAAGGAAAAGTTCCTTCAGAAAGCCAGCTTTGGTGCTCCACTGGTTGAAACCCTCATGGGTGCCTTACAATGTCACTGCCACTGAATGGGAAAAAAAGAGAAAAGCCATTGCTTGTGATAATTAGCCTCCTCCCAAATTTATATTTCTGGTGCTAATTGCTGGTCTAAGTGAAGCTCTAGTTTAGCCACAGATGAATCAGCTAAACAAACACAGAGGCAACCAAAACAGGCAGATGTGCTTCTGCCTCCAAATCTGCATGCTAATTATTGTTTGCAGTCTTCAAAAATCCCCCATGCCTGCTCCCTTTCTCACTCCTTGATTACTTCAGTACAAAGAGATAACAGCAATCAACACTTCACAGTGTTCAGAAACAGGTTGGTCAACAGCAAGGACAATAAATAAACACCACAGATGAATGTTCTTTCTCAAGTTCCTAGACAATATGTAAGGATCTTCCTTTCTGGAGAAAATATCTTCCAGTGATTTCAACACGATTTGGACATGGCAATGATTAGCTAGCTGCAGCCTCTACTGCCATATCCCCATCTTGCAATAGGGCTTTAAGAAATGTTTCTTACTGTATTCAAAATGAGGCCAAAAGGCAAGAGCATAATTAGATATGGACTGGGAGTAAGAGCTGGAAGAATGATATTTCCCTGATGGCCATTGAAGGTTGTGCATTGCTGAATTGCCAGGAAGTGTGTGAATAGCCACTGAACCTCCACATATGACAGGGGAGGCATTTTGGGGAGCTGGGAATACTTATATGCAACCAAATTCTAGCTTGAGGGGGAAGAGACCCTGGCTTTTTAGCAAGAACATTTATTTATTTATTTAAATGAATGCACAAGAACTGTTTTTCCCCCAAATGCCATCACTCTGCTAAACAAATAATTCCCTCAACACTGTCAAACTATATACTAAGTCTGCATTACTATTACTATTAATCCTCCCATCTTTCCTTTCATCCATCTCCTCCCATTTATGACAGTATGACTGTAGCCTTGTTGCTTGTATATTTATTGACAGTTTCCTAGTATGATTTGATTGCTTATTGTAGCCTATGACCATTATTAAGTGTTGTACTTTATGATTCTTGACGAATGTATCTTTTTTTTAATGTATACTGAGAGTATTTACACCAAGACAAATTCCTTATGTGTCCAATCACAGTTGGTCAATAAAGAATTCTATTCTATTCTATTCTATTCTATTCTATTCTATTCTATTCTAT
>BLBF01000042.1:4731518-4746416 GCA_015471245.1 Laticauda colubrina | reverse complement strand
TCCTTTCCTTTCCTTTCCTTTCCTTTCCTTTCCTTTCCTTTCCTTTCCTTTCCTTTCCTTTCCTTTCCTTTCCTTTCCTTTCCTTTCCTTTCTTTTCCTTCCCTTTCTTTTCCCTTCCCATCCCATCCCATCTCCTTTCCCACCCCTTCCTCATCCTCTTTTTTTCTATTGAGTCCTGTTGGGATTGATCAGGTAATGATCGTCTTTAAAACAGCACAACAATCTAGGGCTGGAAGGGACCTTAGAGGTCATCTAGTCCAACCCCCTGCTCCATCTGGATTATTTTGGTGCCTCTAACAGAGAGGAAAATTGCCAGAAAGGAGAAGGAGTTTACTAGGACAAGGCTGCCATGCAGAGGGAGGCAGAGATAGTCCTTGACTTATGACCACAATTAAGCCCAAAATTTTGGTTGCTAAGCAAGAGCATTGTTAAGTGAGTTTCACCATATTTTACTCAATCCATGACATCTCCTGGCTGGCCCTAACAGTCATGTGCAGGCTAGGGAAGAACATCTGAAGGTGGCGTGTAATGTTCTAATGTACAAGTTATAGTTAAATGTGTGGCAGAAAGTGGACTCTGGGTGTATTCTTTCCTTTAATTATTAAATTTATATGCTTCCCATCTCACTATCCAAATGGACTCTGGGCAGTTTTTAATTGGGTGGTTTCAGCTGAAGTTTGTGCTTAAAAATGACTGGAATATTTTTTTAAAAAGGCAGACTTTTAAAAACTGTGTTTTCGAGACTGGGTGATCCAGGTAGTTGATAGGTACAGCATAGATATTCTAGAACCACTGATCAAAAGGCAAAGTTCCAGTATTAGAAGCATAGCTCCCCAAATCCTTCTCAAGTTCTTGCAGAACCTTACACCCAAGTCTTGAAAATCCGAAGAATCCAACAGGGAGAAAGACAGAGGTGGAACTCAACAAGTTCTGGCCAGTTCTGGAGAACCAGAAGCGGAAATTTTGAGTAGTTCGGAGAACCAGAAAATACCACCTCTAACTGACCCCGCCCCCATCTATTCTCTGCCTCCCGAGTCCCAGCTGATCGGTTGGGTCTTCTTTTGTTGCCCTGCACAGGAGAATGGAGCTGGAAAGCAGGTTAGTGGGATGGGGAAGGAATGGGATTTTGCAGTAACCTTCCCCCGGGAGTGAGGTGGAAATGGAGATTTTGCACTATCCTTCCCCTGCCACACCCACCAAGCCGCACCATGCCCACAGAACCGGTTGAAAATTTTTTGAATCCCACCCCTGGAGAAAGACCCTTGAGCACCTGAGGATCAATGATGGGACCAACAGCTTCAAACTCTCCGAACTTTTTTTCCAACGGTTTTCTACATCCAGATGTAATGACAGGCATTACTTGATTTTGAAAGATATCCATGCTGATCATAACAAAGAAAAGGGATGGAGGAAAGTTCACTAATCTTAAAATTTCTTTTCTCTTTCAGCCCCCTCGCCATGTGGGGTTAACAGAAAAAAGAACTTTAAGACTAGAAAGGACACAAGTATATTTTTGAGTTTGCACTTAATGAACCAATGATTTAAAAAAATGCTGTGTGTTTAAAATAGAGCCCACAGTGAGATAACTTCAGATATTGAGCCAAAGGGCAGAGATCTGTTATTAAACTATCCATCAACTATCTATCCATTTGCAAAGTCTCAGCCAGACTTGAATAACAATTATAATCTAGTAGGTATTTGCTGTAGTTGCAAATAGACAAATGAAAGGATTAAGTTAAAAGAAGACTGCAAATATTTTCAGGAATACAAGAAAAAAGGCAACAAGGCTGGCATTTTTGGCAAACATTTTTGTAAGAGGAGAAGGACTAACTGTGTTCACATAACACATACAATACACCAAATTATAAAAGAAGGATATGGGTTTGACTTTGCATCACCCATTAGGCTAAAACTTGCATAGCTAGCTTAAAAGTACAGGTGGTCCTCAATTTATGACCACAGTTGAGTCCAAAATGTATGTTGCTAAGTGAGAAATTTGTTGAGTGAGTTTTGCCCCATTTTACAACTTCTCTTGCCACACTTGTTAAGTGAATCAGTGCAGTTGTGTTAAATTAGTAACACGGTTGTTAAGTGAATCTGATTTCCCCATTGACTTTGTCAGAAGGTTGCAGTGCTACTATAACTTCGATTGGCCACTAAGTGAACTGTTGTAAGTCGAGGACTACCTGCATTTGTGTGATCCCAGGCAGGATTAAGACGATGACTCCACTGCTATAGTGTTGTCTTTCCAAACAACAAACTACAGTTTCAAAAACTCATCAAACTTCAAGTTAGAAAGCCCATGCTTCCTTGGTGATCTTTTTAGCTGATCCCTATTCAATCTAGCATCATCATCTTGACTTTCAGTTTCTTTGATCCATTCCTAGGCAGCAACATAGACAAAGAGGGATGAAATTATGGACCATGTCCTTCTCACTCCCATGTCTGTGGAAGTGTCTTCCTCTCCCATCATAAATTGTCCCAAATTCAAAACCAAACATAGTTATCTTAGTTTCCAATATTCCCTTATATCCCCTCCATCTGCAATTCCTTCTTTGGAGGGAGGGGAGGAGAAAAATCACCGTTGTTAAAAAAGAAAAAGCCACAGGCTCTAATTAGTGTACAAAGCGTGTAACATTTGTTTCATTGCAATAACCTTGCCAGATTGATTTGGGTTGTTTTTAAAACAGCTGCCACATTGCAGCTTTGATCGCAATCCTTTGCAATTTGGGACAGCCCTGTGTTCAAAGGACTCTTCTTTCTCCACTCTCCTTCATCTCCTCAGCCCACTTGTCCCTTCTCCCCTGGGAAGCCAATTTCCCCAGCATTGCACTGGCAACTGGCTATAAAAATGGCATAGCCTTCGCGTCAGAGTGTGGAGTCCCAGAGTTGCAAACATAAGCGCACCAATCGTACCTACTGTCCCTGTCTTATTGTTTTTTATTTTTCTTATAAGTATCTATCTCATGTATTCAAAACTATATTTTTCTTTTACCTATATCTTGTAAGCGATTGACAAATCAAATGAATACTAAAATACTAAATTACTGAAGGAGGCCTCTGCCATCCCTCAGCCTCATTTCAAGGGCTACTGGGAATGGGAGTTCCTATTATACAGTTCTTGGTTAAGATATACTGTAACTAATTCCCAAATCACTGAGACAAACTGCAATTTGCAACTTATATGCTTGATTAAAATACGCATATACTTTTTTTTTTCTCCCTCCCTTTTTTCCTTTTCTTCACTGCCTTTTCCCTCCCTCCCTCCCTCCCTCCCTCCCTTTTTTTTCCTGTCTTCTCCCTCCATCTTCTCTTCCCTCCCTTTTCTTTCCTGCCTTCTCCTTCCCACCCTCCCTCATAAATGTGTTATGTATTGTCTTGTCTCCTGTGACATTAATGCTATTTCAATCTAATGACTCTAAGAAGAGCAAGCATTTGGTGGTGACATCCCCTGTTTGGAAGTACTTTGTCTGACATTGATTTTAATGTCCTTTTTTGTCAGCAAGTTCATTCAATTCCCCAAAACCATAGAATTCCCCCAATTTTTACATACATTTTATGTCACAGCTAATTGGTCTTATTTACCTGCTGTTTGATTCAATTCAATCTTCATTATGGTCATGGATCAGCACATTTGTTTGCTCTTTAAAGGGTATTGTATTGGTTTACTGTTATTATATTTTATTCATCAGACTGCAGTTTGTTTTTTCCTGTGCATACATACTTACTTGGAAAAATGCAGCCTGGGATCTTAGATCACATTATCAGACTAAACATATCATAAAAGGAACTTCCACTGTTCACTGGCAAGAGTGAATAAGCTACATAGGTGACATATAACTGTAGCCACAATCCTGTTTTATATAAATATATGAATGTGAGTGGCCATATCAAAATGTCTGATAAATAAATAAAAATCATGTCAGATTCATGACAATGAAATGGGAGTTTCTGATGGAGACGGGGGAGTTATGAATTCCAGTTGTTACCGAATACCATCTTACTAATAAGGAAGAATAGCAAAGTAATAATAAGGGGCAATCTATTTGAGTTGCCATAAAACTTGTGCTTCTTCCATTGTGGAACACAAGAAATTGGATTAGGGGCATACAATCTGAGAGTTGGAAAGAGCCCATTAATTCCCATCTTTGTTTAACACTGACATCCAAATTAAAACATCCTTGAAAGATGGCTATTTAACCTCCATGTGAACTCCATGCTATCAATGAAGGAGACCGGCCACTTTCTGAATGCTTGGTTCTTCTGTCAAAGTCTTCGGTAGTAACAAGAACAACAAAAATCGGGTTGTCTTGATGTCAGTCCTTGTGATTTTGATGGACAGAGACATGTAGATAAGGAAATGATCTGTCATTGTTTCTTCCCTCCTCACTCCTGGCTGATCTCCCATCCCCATACTAACCCTAGTTGACCTTGCTGAGCTTTCTACCACTTACTAATAGTTCAAAAGCTGCTGCTTCCTTCTCTTCCATTTGTAGCTCTCAATCTGCTCCCTATCAAATGACCAAATGATCCAACAGATTTTACTTCCATAAAATCAGAGATAACAAAGACTTTTGACAATCAGGTTTTCTTCTCTCCTGGCCTTCTTATTTTTTTCCTCATCAGATAACAAGGGAGTGTTCATTATTGTCTTGAACATTGTGGCATTGATCTGAATTAATCATCACACTCCTCAGCCACAGAATGGCCTATAAAATCAATTGAAGACAATTTTTTTTAAAAACCCTAAAAACAATCTAAAAGGATATTTTAGAAATATCTGTGTGAGGATATTGAGGATACTGTGTGAAATATGAGTGAGGAATAAAAAGAAACATAGATAGAAGAGATTCAGAGGAAATAAAGCAATCCGTGTGGGGGGAAATGCATAGAGATGAACTGAAGGCAGAAATAGAAAGGGAGGAAGAAAAAAGGCGGCCAAGCAGAAAGGCAGAAAGAGGAAAAGAAAAAAGAAAGAAAGAAAGGTGGACAAGCAGAAAGGCAGGAAGAAGAAAAGAAAGAAGGAAGGAAGGAGAGAGAAAGAAAGAAAGAAAGACAGACAGACAGTCATTTCACACAGACACAGAGGAGACGAAGTCGGAATTGGGATTCGGAGCCTCACTCGTCCTTCTCTGAAAGGAGGAATGTGTGTTTCTGAAATATCGGAGGTTAAAACCCCACCAGGGAAAGAGAAAAGTCCACCAAGGACGGAGACTCCGGGCGACCAAACGGCTCTTTGAAGCGGGCGGGCGGGCGGATGCACGCGATCCTAACGAGAGCTCCTCCGGGGGCCGCCTCTGCGCCGGCTCGCCTGAAGAGGCGGAGAAGACGGAGGGGGCGAGGAAATGCAGAGGAGCCGAGAGAGGGGGGGGGAGGGAGGGGGGAGGAGCCGGGGAGGGAATCGGGGGGTTGGAAGAAGGACGCCGGGGGACAGAGGGCCAGGCGGAGGGGAAGCGGGAGCAGCAGCAGCAGCAGCAGCAGCAGCAGCAGGGGCGAAGACGGCGCAGGCTGCGGGCGGGGCAGCCGGGATGCTGCTGCCCGGAGGCTGCAGGCGCCTCCCGGCTCCAGAGCGGCTGGGCTCGCCGTCCTCATCGGCGCGCAGCTGAGGCTCGGAGGTTCGGTGCCCCGCAGTGCCCTCCGTGCAGGATTCTGCCTGCGCTGAGCAGGGCTCGGGGATGAAGGCGAGTCCGGAGCCAGGGAAGCAGCAGCGGCAGCAGCAGCAGCAGCAGCAGCAGCCGGGCCAGGGGGCTGCGGCCGCGGCGGGGAAAGAGCCCGATCCGCGCTGGGCAAGGGACGGCGGCAGGAGCGAGGCGACGGAGGCGGAGCGGCTGCGCACCCGGGAGCGGCTGGAGGCCACGCTCGCCGGGCTGGCCGAATTGGGGTTCCTGCGCCAGCGCCAAGAGCTGCGCGTCAAGCGGTTGCTGGCCGTCGCGCCCGGGATCCGCTCCGGGGAAACGGCGAGAGCCGCAGCAGGAGCCGGGATCCCGCCGCGCAGCTTGGAAGAGAAGTTCCTGGAGGAGAACATCCTGCTGCTGCGGAGGCAGCTGGTGAGCCGGGCCAGCGAGCCAAGGCGGTGGGCGCGATGCAGGGGCGCAGCCAGGCCAAACGGGCGAGGGGGAGGCACTGGAGGCTCCTGGACCTCATCGGCTGCGCAAGGACGGGGACGGGGTGGGTGGGGTCGGGAACCTGGCTTTGGGTTTGTTTGTTTTTTTTTTTTTTTGTCTTTAACCCAATTCCACACCGCTTGGAACACGTGGGGGAAGCGTGTCTCTGAGCGTGTACTAAGTGTAGGATGCATAAACCTAGGAGGGAATTAATTGCATGGGCTCCAGGAAAATACATGGCAGGGGTCGGTGGGAAGAAGAGGGTTTGAAAAATGAGCGTCACGCACAATTGCGTGGGTGGACGCGGAGCCTTTAAGATCTGCCAGGACCCTCCCAAGGTAAAAATACTCCAAGCTCCTAACAGAGTGAATCTTCCTCCCCGCCCTTCATATCGAACAGTTTTGAGTTTTGGGGGCTTGGTGCCAGACTCGAGGGCTGCTGGGAAGTGCAGGCTTTGGGGCTGCTTCCTCATCTCTCCTTTCCCTGAAGAAGAACCTCAGCAGAAATGAGGATTTGTGTGTGTGTGTGTGTGTGTGTGTGTGTGTGTGTGTGTGAGAGAGAGAGAGAGAGAGAGAGAGAGAATGGCAAAGCAGATGCCAACTCATTTGTGAAATGGATGCGTTTGCTGCGGCATGAGGTGCTGAAGGTACCTGGAGGGTCTCCTTAGACTCAAAAGTCTGTGGCAAACAGGCCTGTGGGGAGGAAGGGTCTCCAATTTAGCATGAAGAGGTCAGAGAGGAAAACCCCTTGGAAATATGGAAGGTGCCTCCTGTATATTTTGGTGGGAGCCCGGAAGGGAATAGCTAGGAACTTTTAAGCAGTATATTGAAGGGTTGTTTCTCTGTGTTCCTAAAAAACATCACAGATCCAGGGCTGGGTGTACACAGTATTAAGAAGAACTAAATTCTGTGTGGCCAGCTTCCATTACTCTCTTAATGATGGTCTCTTTGGAGCAGGTCTCTTTGGAGCAACCTTCTGCATCAGTGCCTGCCCTTGGCTTATCCTTCTTTTGGCTAACAATACCTGCCCTACCTGTAATATATGGTGATTAATTACTGCAGCTCCAAATGAGGGGCTTTTTGTCTTCCCACTGCACAGAATGGGACCAGCGGGAATAACCTCCTTGCCCTTCCCTTAAATCCAGCATGCTCAGGCTTTGGTCCTGCAGCTAGCTCAGTTTTTCCATCTGCTTACAGATATGGGTGTGTGCATGTGTAAAGGCTTAGGAGGAGCCTAGCGGGAGTCTGGTTGGGCATCAAGTTGCATCTTAGATTGGCTGCTGAAGGGAATCAATTCACCTCCTGCAGATGCTGTTAATGTTGTTGATGCTGGCAGTCGACAAAAGCTGGGGCTGGACCGGGAAGAAAGCATTTATCTTATTGAGTTCCTGTCAGGGCTGCAGGGATGCTTGTATTAATACTCTAGTGCAGCAGGAGGAAAGGAGGAAATGTGCAGAAATAGTGCAGCGGGAGGAAAAGAATCTAGCCATCAGCTGAGTTCCATTGTTACTCTGCAAAAGGCTTGAAGGAAGCCACTGAAGATAATGGAAGTTGTGTGTCCCCCGAGGAAACATTATTGCTGCAAAAATCCTATAGAAATGAAGAGGGGAAGTGCCAAAAGTCAATAAAGAGTGCTCTCTGCAGCATATTTAACACAGAGGCTGCAAAGAGCTTGAAGGGTGGAGGAGGCAGAGAAATTGAAATTGAGTACTGCTTTGCTCAACTGGAATCTCATCCGGTTTCCCAGTTCCTAGAGTGGAATAAAGGAAAAGAGCAGGTTAAGCTGGAAGGTGGGGTTAAACGTGTCAGCAATTGGAGTCATTGTGGTGCCAAAAGAGACCCAAGTCCAGCTCTCTACCAGAAGCGAATCTGGAGAGCTTGCTGTCTATCATTTTAATAGGGGTTTGGACTTCATCACTTTTCAGGAAGGTTGTAAATTTAGTCAAAATCAAAAGGAAGGATTGTTAGAACTACAGCCTTGGGGCTTTTGCTTAAAGCAGCCAATAAAGAGTGGTTGTGCTTGTGGTTTCCGTGCCAGCAAAACTCATGTCTGCGGAGTCACTGAGGCCCAAACCAGAAAATAGAGGAAATGTTGCGGATGATACAAAGCTGACTTTGAACCTGATATTATGGGTTGAGGGAATATGCAAAATGTTACACTTTCAAAAAACATCTAGGAAATGGATAAAAGACAGGGTGTGGTAAGAAACTTGATACAAGCCCAAAAGCGTGTGATTTGTGAAATTCAGTCTTTACTATTCACCCTGGTGATTTTTGGTCCTCATTTCTCTACCTGGAAGAAGCCAGTGGCAATTCCCTTGAGTCTTCTTATCAAGGAGACACTGGACATTTCCATGATGTCACCACAGGAATCAAGCACAACGTGAAGGAAATTTTATTCCCCTCCAGCACAATTGCCAATTTGTAATCCTCCAGACATCATCATTTGCATATCAGTCCTTTTAGAGATAAGAAGAACCTCATTTTACGCTTTAGGATTTTGGTGGATTTGATGCCAATCAACTGCATAGCTTTCCCTTCCCATACAAAAGTCACATTTGAAATATCCCAAGAGATCTGTTCTTGGGGCATTTGGGACTTTAGAAATATTCCATCTTTTCTGACAATCTTTACCAGTTGGCATCCAAGGAATGGAATTAGAATTCAGAAACCAGATGTTTGATTCTCAAAGAGAGCAGGCATGAATGTGATTCAACTTATGTTTTGCTATCTGAGCCCAGGGCAGGAATACAAAAGGATCATTTGCATGTTAATCGTTCCAGCCATTCTCACCTATTAATATCCTCAGGAAAGAGATCAAAACACCAGTAATTTGTTACAGTAAGTGGGTATTGGCTTGGAAATAGAAAGATAATTCTTCTCCCCTTTTTGCTTTGAGACCAATAGCTGTGGGATTTGCATATAAAGCTGGACCATAGCTGATTCAATATTGCATTCAGTCATAGATTGTGATTTGTAAATGACAGTATCAGTGGCAAACATGATGCTTAAGTAAAAATTGAAGTGAATTCAGCTATAATACAAGTTGTTTCTTTGTTTTAAGGAATGCAAAAGCTATTTTCATTCCATGGTCCATATTTAGATAGCATGTTAAATCCTACTCCAGGAACTGAATGTGGGATTTGATTTAATGACAGTGTAATTAATATTAAATAATGAAAATGATTACAGTTAATGTTAACTGTACATGGTTACTATCAAGCACATGGTTACTATCAATTTTCATCTGCAATATTATAAGCTCCCATGGAGTCTCTACTTCAAGGACAGTTTAGCAAAGTGGAAAATATCTAGAGGAAGTAACCAAAGCATATGTGGGGCCTAGCCACAAGAAGCGTAAGGACTTTTTTCAGGAGCTGAGTATATTAAGCTAGGAAATCTGATTATTTGAAGATCTGTTAGTGTACCAATAAAACAAAACTATTGCATAGAAGATAGAAACCCGATTAGTGCTTCCAAGCAAAATAACATTTAAAAAACAATAGTTTTAGTTGTTCAGTAGAGGAACAGATTTGCTCAGGAAAGTAGCAAATTCCCTTTTCACAAAATTTCATGCAAAGTTTGAGCAATCATCTATCAAGAAGGAAGTCATAGCAAAAGACTTTTGGGAAAAACTCTCTACTATGCAACATAGTTTGCTGCCAACCCCCCTGCTTTACTTAATAATTGTTTAGTGAATTAACCGTAACTGAGTTCTGGCCAGATACAATTCAGAGTGCTACTTTTGACCCAGAAGTTCCTACATGGTCTGGCCCCAAAGTACCTTAAAGCTGAGGCCTGACTGAGAACATGCCTGAAGAAGCTACTTGTGATCTTCCAGTTTTGTGAGGTGAAGGGGGTTAATCCAGAAAATACCATTTTCCAATCATGGCAGCCACACTTGAAAAAAACTTATTCTGGAAGATAGGTTGCTGCCCCTCCCCCCACGCCTTCCCCTGCCCTGATGGTGGTTACCAGAAGGTAATGAAGAATGAACTCTTCCCAAAAACCTTTGGAGAGTGACTGAAACCAGATTTAATACTTTGTTGGTATTGTGTATTATTGACTTTAGTTTTATTTTGATCTTTCTGGTTTTGTAGTGGTTTTATTGGGTTCATAGCATGTCAGCTTTGTAAATCAATAGCAATTCAATATGTGTGTGTGCACGCACATGTGTATGTGTGCGTGTGTACACACACACACAAACACACACACACACACACACACACACACATATATATATATATATATTTGTTTTCTTAGGTTTTCGCGGGTACTTACATGTGTGCTGTTTAGCTTCCTTCGGGTATTATCCCACGTCATTGTAGTTCTGTTAAAGTTGTAGCAACGTTTCAGCAGAATCTCATCTGCCATCCTCAGGCTTCTGTATTGAGTTAGTTCCTGGTTTCAAATTTGAGGCTCAAATTTGAAACCAGGAACTAACTCTATATAGAAACCTGATGATGGCAGATGAGATTCTGCTGAAACGTTGCTACAACTTTAACAGAACTACAATGACGTGGGATAATACCCGAAGGAAGCTAAACAGCACATATATATGTATGTATACACATTCAGACATTATTTTGCTGAATGTGATTTTTTTGAGCGGGCAGTTCGATCCTATAGTCCTCAAGACAACTTTTGGGAAGACGTCAGAGACCCTTCTAGAAGAATTCCAACCTTATTCTGATTCTGTCATTAGATATTTTTTGTTAACATATGCAAGTTGGAAGCCTTATGTAGCAATGGTGGGATTCAATTTTTTTTACTACCAGATTTGTGGGTGTGGCTTGGTGGGCGTGGCAGGGGGAGGATACTGTAAAATCTCCAGTCAGAGGTGGTGTTTGCCGGTTGTCTGAATTACTCAAAATTTCTGCTACCTGTTCTCCAGAACTGGTCAGAACCTGCTGAATACCACCTCTGTTATGTAGCTTGCCAGTGCTGGACATCAATCGATGCATAGATTGATATTCAAGTATTTTAAATACTTTAAAAATATTCAAGTATTTTATTTAAACTAATGGACACAAAATAGTCTAAACATATGCTCCATCCTTACTGCCCTCTCTCTTTAAAATATTGACGATATTGTAAGAAAAGAGACAATTACAAGCTGAATATTATTTATGCTACTGATCTATAAAGGTGTGTAAAATAGCTTTAGTTCTTAATGAGACTGCATCAGAATAACAGATTTGGAAGGGACCTTCTAATTCAAGCAGGAGATCCTCCCATTTCAAACAAATGGTTGTCCAGTCTCTTTTTGAAAACCTCCAATGATGGAGGACCCACATATTCTGAAGGCAAGCCATTCCACCGATTAATTGTTCTGTCAAGAAATTTCTCCTTAGTTCTAGGTTAGTTCTCTCCTTGATTAGTTTCCATCCAAGGCTTCTTGTCTTGCCTTCTGGTGCTTTGGAGAATAGCTTGACCTCCTCTTCTTTGTGGCAGACATTCAGCTATTGGAACATTGCTATCATGTCACTCCTAGCCCTTCTTTTAATTAAATTAGAGATACCCAATTCCTGCAACCATTTTTCATATGTTTTAGCCTCCAATTCTTAATCATCTTTGTTGCCCTTCTTCTCTGCACTCTTTCTAAAGTTTCAATCTATGTAATATAAAGATCAGTCGTTATCTGCAGGGCTGACATTCCAAATCAGAGATACAGGAGTCTTTGTGGCTTCATCTTTTCCCCAGTGATGACAATTGCAGTTTGTCCCATCTTAACATGTCTTTTTAATCTTCATTCCATGACATAACTGCCACCCCTGCCTCTTCAGAGAGATCTAATTTGCCATGAAGTTTGCTATGTGTCTTCACTGGAAGTCTTTTTCAAGATGATAATCAGAGGTGGTATTCAGCAGGTTCTGACCAGTTCTGGAGAACCGATAGCAGAAATTTTGAGTAGTTCGGAGAACCAGCAAATATCACCTCCGACTGGCCCTGCCCCCATCTATTCTCTGCCTCCTGAGTCCCAGCTGGTTGGTGGGGTCTTCTTTTGTTGCCCTGCACAGGAGAATGGAGCTGGAAGGCAGGTTATTGGGGTGGGGAGGAATGGGGACTTTGCAGTATCCTTCCCCTGTCACACCCATCAAGTCACACCCACAGAACTGGTAGTAAAAAAATTTGAATCTCACCATTGACAATAATGTGTGTCTGTATTGGGGTGGATGTGTTGCTTTATTCTTTTATTACCACTAGGTGCTAAGTCATCCAGAGTTTTATAGAGTTGGGCAGCCTCTAAATTCAACAAATAAATAAATAAAGTTAGCAAGCAACTATTCCCAGCATTCCAAATTTGTTAAGGGATGCTGAAGCAAATGTTGTATTCGTCAAGATTTGGTCCCAGCCCAGAATTCAATTTGGATGGTGCAAAAGAAAAGAAAGAAAAAGAATTGTGTGTCAAGGCACTTGTGCAGATATCGAGGCCAACAGATTCACAGATGGCATCACTTGAGACTACTTTCTTTTTAGACTACTAAATTCTCAAGAGCTATCAGATTGCAACTCCCACAGTTCCCAGTCAGCTAGGTTACTGGAGTTATATTCCAACATATTTGAGGACGTAAGATGGGGGAAGCTAATCTGATTTTGTTTAATTAGCATATTTCTATTCTGATTTTCTTCCATCAGGGAACTGGAAACATTGTATATGGTGTTTCTAGATTGTTTCCAGTCCCACGACTGATTGAAGCTGACATGGCTTAACTTCAGCAAAACATCTGCTTCAAGCAATGTTTTGAAATGAATTAGTGGTAAAGTTCCACTTTGAGCAAGTCAGTTCTACCCAAATAAGTTTACAGGCCAGCTTCTTGAGACAAATAATAGATATTGGAATAGAAAGGAGGTTCAGTTGTGCATAATTGGAATTAACTATCCTTTCCACTGAAGGACAAATCAGGAGGGCTAACTTATTTGCCAAAAATAATATTGAGATGCTTTAACATTAACAGTGAAATACGTCCTTTGAGGAATTTTAGATGGCATTAAGTAATTCATAGTCATCTCAGATCCCGAAGTTAAACCTGAAGCAAATTTTGAGAAATTTATGGGAAAGACCTTGGTTGAAGAGATAGGGTAAAGAGATGCTCTCTGGGAAATAGATAAGAGACCACATCGTCCGCAGCTGAACAGCGTGCAAGTAAGAGGCTCAGAAAGCACCCTCACTTGTTTATTGGGCTGTAAAAAAGATGGTGGAAGAAGTGTATTTTCAGGCTTGCAAGATCCCAATAATACAGCTCCTTAATAAAATAAAATTGGCTTATATAGCTGATTCCTGTTTGGTCCAGCTGCTGATACCCACATCCTCCAAAACCAGGGTACTTTCCACTTCTAACTGCACTGATGGAAAATAGTTATGTGGCGATAGACAAGGATTGCATTCTTGAAGACTTGAAGGCTTTAAATTCCAGTAACACCATGGAAGATCAACTTCTTGATCTTCTATCTATCAACTTGCTACATATTTGGGGATATAAATTTCAAAGACTGTGCCCAAAATGTTTTGGATATACATCGAAGTTATTTTAAGTATACCCCAAAATAGATGTGAAATGTAGATTGCACAGCTGTATTGATGCCAGGCTTGACTTCACTTGTCACTGAGCGCAGACTCCAGCAAGATTTAATTTGTCTCCAAAGTGTGTGGGCTGGGATGCCAGCCATTCTGCTGTGAAGCTGCCATCAATTATATAAAGCAATTATATATTCCAGAACAGAGAGAAACTTGTGAACAACCAGTAACCCTCATGTTCCTCTTCATGGTTGCTCCTTCTAAGTCTCTGCCACAATTGCTGCTAAAGTTTCAGTGGTTCAGTTTGTTGCCCAAATGTATTTATTTATTTAACAATGTTATATATTGCTTCACCCATTCACTTTGACAGTTTACAATACTAAGCAAAAATCAAAAACAGGAGAACCCATCCATATTAAAAAAAAAACAAAAATACAGCAGTCATTTATCAAATACCCAATTACAAATATGGTCTAAATTGTCTTGTGATATATCATCAGGCAGGATACAAGGCATAACTGTAGAGGCAGAGAATTATTATGGAGAAGGATTGTCTTTACTCCCACATTCCCATAGCTGATGTAGGGATGGGATCTTATGTCTCTCTAGACACATGTGCGTAGTAGACCAAGCAGATTCCCACTGGAAGAGATGGATCAAGTCTTGGAGCCAAGCTATAAAGAGCTTTATTAGTAAAAACACCAAACAAAGAAGCATTATATATTGGACTCTGAGATCTATTGGTAGCCAATGAAGCAACCAGAGAATCAAAAAATAAGTGTTATATCAAAGTAATGGTTTGCTCCCACTAGCTTCCTACTTGCTGTGTATTGTAACAGTTGTTCTTGGATTGCTTTGAAAGAAAGCTCTGTCTACAGTGTGTTAAACAATAGTCTAATTGCATGGTGGGTTAGGCATGGCCAAGCTTCACCAGCCATGTAGGACTGCAATTGCCACAATTGGCTGAAGATCCCCAGCTGCAGCTTCTACCTACTTTCCAAGTAGGAATTAAGGATCCAAGAATTCCCAATTATGAACCTGCTTCTTCGAAGGGAGAGCAACTCTGTTTGCAACAATTGTTGGGGTTGTATCTGAATCTGGTGTTCCTGGCGAACAGTAATTCCATTCTTCTGGAATTAAGACTGGTGGTTGTCTTATTCTATTCTATTCTATTCTGTTCTATTCTATTCTATTCTATTCTATTCTATTCTATTCCTATTCCTATTCCTATCCTATCCTATCCTATCCTATCCTATCCTATCCTATCCTATCCTAT